>JAHRHZ010000274.1:12690196-12738391 GCA_024137785.1 Ginglymostoma cirratum
TGATGTTCCTGCAGCCTTCGGGTGGCATCACTGTGGCATTGCAGGAGGCCCACAATGGACATGTCGTCTGAGGAACGGGAGGGGGAGTTGAAATGATTCGCGACTGGGAGGTGCAGTTGTTTGTTGCGAACTGAGCGCAGGTGTTCTGCAAAGTGGTCCCCGAGCCTCTGCTTGGTTTCCCCGATGTAGAGGAAGCCACAACAAGTACAGCGGATGCAGAATACCACATTGGCAGATGTGCAGGTGAACATCTGCCTGATGTGGAAAGTCTTCTTGGGGCCTGGGATTGGGGTGAGGGAGGAGGTGTGGGGGCAGGTGTAGCACTTCCTGCGGTTGCAGGGAAAAGTGCCGGATGTGGTGGGGCTGGAGGGGAGTGTGGAGCGGACAAGGGAGTCGCGGAGGGAGTGGTCCCTTCGGAAAGCAGATAAGGGTGGG
Organism: Ginglymostoma cirratum; assembly: GCA_024137785.1. Classification (NCBI taxonomy): domain Eukaryota; kingdom Metazoa; phylum Chordata; class Chondrichthyes; order Orectolobiformes; family Ginglymostomatidae; genus Ginglymostoma; species Ginglymostoma cirratum. Next base: position 12,690,632 of record JAHRHZ010000274.1, read on the forward strand.
GAGGGAAAAATGTCTTTGGTGGTGGGGTCTGATTGCAGATGGCGGAAGAGTCGGAGGACACTGTGGGCATTCTTCAAGGACCGCAACATCCCCCCCACAGTGGTCGAGAACGTCCTCGACCGTGTCTCCCGCATTTCCTGCAACTCATCCCTCACACCCCGTCCCCACAATAATAACCAAAAAAGAATCCCCCTCGTCCTCACGTACAACCCCACAAACCTCTGGATCCAACGCATCATCCTCCGACACTTCCGCCATCTGCAATCAGACCCCACCACCAAAGACATTTTTCCCTCCCCACCCTTATCTGTTTTCCGGAGGGACCACTCCCTCCGCGACTCCCTTGTCCGCTCCACACTCCCCTCCAGCCCCACCACACCCGGCACTTTTCCCTGCAACCGCAGGAAGTGCTACACCTGCCCCCACACCTCCTCCCTCACCCCAATCCCAGGCCCCAAGAAGACTTTCCACATCAGGCAGATGTTCACCTGCACATCTGCCAATGTGGTATACTGCATCCGCTGTACCCGTTGTGGCTTCCTCTACATCGGGGAAACCAAGCGAAGGCTTGGGGACCGCTTTGCAGAACACCTGCGCTCAGTTCGCAACAAACAACTGCACCTCCCAGTCGCAAACTATTTCAACTCCCCCTCCCATTCTTCAGATGACAAGTCCATCGTGGGCCTCCTGCAATGCCACAGTGATGCCACCCGAAGGCTGCAGGAACAGCAAATCATATTCAGCCTGGGAACCCTGCAGCCCAATGGTATCAATGTGGATTTCACAAGCTTCAAAATCTCCCCTCCCCCAACCGCATCCCAAAACCAGCCCAGCTCATCTCCGCCTCTCTAACCTGTCCTTCCTCTCACTTATCCTCTCCTCCCACCTCAAGCCCCACCCCCATCTCCCATCTACTAACATCATCCCACCTCCTTGACATGTCCGTCCTCCCTGGACTGACCTATCTCCTCCCTACCCCCCCACCTACACTCACCTTTACTGGCTCCATCCCCGCCTCTTTGACTTGTCTGCCTCCTCTCCACCTATCCTCTCCTCTATCCATCTTCTATCCGCCTCCCCCTCTCTCCTTATTTATTTCAGAACCCTCTTCCCCTCCCCCATTTCTGATGAAGGGTCTAGGCCCGAAACGTCAAGCATTCCTGCTCCTATGATGGTGTTTGGCTTGCTGTGTTCATCCAGCCCCACACCTTGTTATCTCGGATTCTCCAGCATCTGCAGTACCTTTTATCTCTGATACAATTCAATTCAAATTTACTTTAACAATCAACATTTCAATACTACGTTTCTTTTATTTTCTTTCCATGTCCATTAACTTTTGAAATTTCCCTCCTTATTTTCATTCTTCTCCGCGAAGATTCTGTTGTATATTAGGCTACATGTCAATATAATTGTCGCATGCGGTAATTTTTTTTTGAGTGGCGAGAATTGTAGCTGCAAGAAACAGAATTGGCAATACACATGAAGCGACCATACTTTTTCGTCTGTAATAAGCCAGTACTAATACGTCGTATGGTCAAATTTATAACCTCTTCCCATCAATTAATATTTGGTATTAGTTCATGCCCTCTACAGGGAATATTAAATCCAACAGGGAATAGGATATTTATCCTATGAATTACTGTATATGATAAATTTGCACTGAAATTCATTACAGTCACTATACTGAGAGTATACTGAGGAATACCATCATTACAATTTTACTTATCTTTTCTCTTCATATAGATATGACAATTCTTTTGTTTTGGTGAAAAAGCTTGTTGTAATGTTACAGTCCAGATAGAGATCAGTGACTTTTAAAGGGAAGTACATTTTACAACTGACGATTGGAAATGACCAAACATTAATAAATTTACTGTGACAGACTAAAATCATCAAAATCAAATGTTACAAAACAGGCAACTAAAGCATTGAATTAACAAAAAGATACTTTCATATTGACAACTTATGTGATTGAGTTGTATTCTAAACCTTTTTTTTGTTTTGCACCACACTTCTAGCAGATTTTTAGCGTTGCAAGATCAAACCCCAAGTTATTGTCATCTTTCAAGCAGACTCAGTTCACCTTGCTACATCAGGTTGAATCTTAAATGCCCTGAGAAAATTATTTCACTCCATTTGAGTGTTCATGAAAAGGTTTCCATGTAGGGTTCACTTCAACGCTTACTTGTTCCTTAAATCTCCAAAAGTCTACTCTGTTCTGTTCTAATCACTTCTAACTAAGAATCAAATCTCATCAGCATTCTGCTAATTAAGGTGAGAAAGGTCTTTTGGTGCAGTGGTAGTGTCCCTACCTCTGAACCAGAAGTTCTTGGTTAAAGTCCCACTCTACCCTGGCGGTATGTCACAACATGCCTGAACAGATTGATTAAAATACCTAGAAGGTATAAAAGCTTTCTTTTTGAACAGTAATATCAGCAGACTTTTGCAGGAAGGCATTGACATCAAGAAGTCTGCAAAAATAAATAAAAAGCACATCTCACCGCAATTCTCAAATGTGGACCCTATATGTGTAACAAGTTGGAATATACCACAGGAATTTCACATGTCATAGCACCTACTCTGGGCAAAAGACTTCTTGAAGTTTGAGAAAATCTGTTTCCGGAATTGTAAGCAACTTTAGCTGCAACTTCCACCGGAACTTGAAGACCAACATTTGAACCTATATTTACTTTTCATTTTTAGGTTTAACCTTTAAATTCCACGTCCAACCCCTTCCACCCTGCAATTTATTTTCCATTAGTATACATGCATGTGTGTTGTGTAGAATTTGTAATCAAATTAACACTGAGATGAGGACCAATTTTTTCAATCAAAAAGTTGATGAATCTTTGGAGTTCTCTACCCCAGAGGATTGAGGAAGTTCAGTCAATGAGTAAGTTCAAGACGGAAATTGCTAGATTTCTGGAGTGTAATGCGATAAAGGAATATGGAGATACTGCAGGAAAGTGTAATTGAGGTAGACAATCAGCCATGATTTAATTGAAATGCATAGCAGGCTGAATGGGTTTATTTATTATACATTCGTGGAATGTAGATTCCACAGGCTGGACCAACAATTATTGCCTGCCCGTAGGTGCCCTTCAGAAGGAGGCAGTGAGCTGCTTTTCTGAACTAATGTAGATATAATCCTGTTCCTATGTTCCCATATTCTTAAAGTGTAATCTAGGTAAGAATATCTCTTTCAATTTTTGAAAGTGTAACCACTGGTCCAGATTTGGTGGCTGTGGATGGGATTGAACTCACTTTAGCAATCTCAGTACGTGCAGCCGCATCTTATTAGCGGTTAGGGCCATTCTGAACCTCTCCACTGACACTACTTTACCTGCTTTCTCTAGCATTCTCTGTGTTTGTTTCAAAATTCCAGCACCTGCAATATTTTGCTTTTACATTATGTACTACTAATTGGTAACCAGGGTACGGTGAGAATTGCTACAAGGACAACAATGTGTTACAGATGTTTCTTGATATATATGGGGCCAATGAAACTAAAGGCCCAAGGATACTATAAATTAAATGTTTGGTTTCAAATATTTTCTAAGGGGAGATGTAAGAGCAGAATTCTTTTATAATTAAACTCTTGTATACGTGGTTCATAAAACGTTGGTTATCAAAGAAGCAGTTCTGTGTTTTGACTATTTGAATCTGCATTGCTGAGTGTTCTCTGGGACTTAATGAGCTTATTTTTACTAAAAGGATGCTTAGTAATAGTACACTTGAGAGGGTTGCTCACAACATTGGTTTTTGGCAGCTGTCAGCTGGATCTGTGTGAACATAAATACCGTAAAGTTGGTGAGTTTTATCTTTCACGCCATCAAAGACAAGAATGTAGCCCCCTTCTTATTTTTATTCCTCTTCTTTAGTGTTCCTTTCCTCTTTCTTTCTCTTTCAAATTTATTACTTTCTTTCTAGGGAAATGGTTGATGTATGCTATCCTGTACTGTATCCAGGATACCATTCTTACTGTGAAATAAGACCCCAGTGGGGTAGTTTTTCAGTTTAATTTAGCCCCCAGACCTTTCAACCTCTTTATCTTCTATCCTCTTTTCAAGATGCTCTCTAAAATGTGCCTCTTTGGCCTAGCTTCTGGTCACCTGTCCTAATACCACTTTATGTGAATAAATTAAGAGAAAATACTGTGGATGCTAGAAATCTAAAACAAACACAAAAAATAATGGGATACTCAACAGGTCTGGCAGCATCTGTGAAAACAGAAACAAAGTTAATGATTCAAGTCTGATATGACTCTTTTTTTCTGTACTATGTTTCTCTCTCCATAGTTGCTGCCAGACCTGCTGAGTTCCTCCAGCATTCTCTGTGTTTATTCCACTTCATATGATGTAGTGTCAGCTTTTGTTTGTTGATATTCCTGCAAAGCACCCTTTTCTTTTTACAATAAAGACACTATAGAAATACAAATTGTTCCTGATTTTGCACTTCCAACAGGTTAGTCTGTCATTGGAGCAACATAAAAATTTCTAATCTGGCCTACTTCCAATCATCCAAAGCACTTCCAATAGGGTTACTGAGTCCCCATTCCGAAACGGAACACTGGACAATTTCCCCTACTATAAACCGGGGTGCTGATCAGCACAAACTGAAGATCCAATGAGGATCTTTTTGTGGTCCCATTCGCCCATCATCTCTGTGCTCATTCCAGCCACATTGCGATTTTAAAATTCTTGTCATTGCTTTTGAATCCCATCATGACCTCATCCCTCTCAATATCTTTCACCTCATCAAACCCTACAACTCAAAAGGACCCTGTGCTTCTTCACTTTTGGCATTTTGTGCACTGTCAATGTTAACATCACTTCCATTGGTGGCAGCTGTCAAATCCTTAGGGCTTACAATCCTCAACATTAGCTCTCCCCTCCCCTCCTTAGCATTTTCTTCTTTGAGGAGGCTTTTAATCACCTGTAGAATTTCATAGAATCCCCACAGTATGAGAACAAGCCCTTCGGCCCAACAAGTCCACACCGATCCTCACAGCATCCCACCCAGACCCATTCCCCATAACCCACCTAATCTATACATCCCTGGACACTATGGGCAATTTAGCATGGCCAATCCACCTAGTCTGCACGTCTTTGGAGTGTGGGAGGAAACCGGAGCACCTGGAGGAAACCCATGCAGACACAGGGAGAATGTGCAAACTCCACACAGACAGTCACCCGAGGGTGGAATCGAACCCAGGTCCCCAGTGCTGTGAGGCAGCAGTGCTAACCACTGAGCCACCGTGCTGCCCCTAATAGAATTGTACTAATAGAATTTTAGAATTAGATTTTATTGTCACGAGCACTCAAGTGCAGGAATTTGGAAGTACAGTGAAAAGTGTACAAAATCACCATTCTTTTGCGTCATCTTAAAATAAATAATACAAAAACAGAGTTTAAAACAAAACATGAGAAGAAATAAAAGAAACAGAGCCAAAAGGAAAAGAAATAATGTCCAGGTCAGTTCTATTTGCTGACTCTTCCATGAAACATCTTGGGACGTTTTACTATGTCAAAGATGCTCGATAAATACAATTTGTTATTTTGTTATGTGGCTATTCAAGATGTTTTGATCATTCTAAAGAGTATATTTAGCTGACACTGTTCCTGTTGAAAGGCTTGTGGAATATAGACATCCATGCATTTTTGCTATAGAAATTAACCCAGTTAGTTTGAATGTGTTAACGACTGGTGTAAGGGAATACATGGAAGGTCTTAGAAGTAGATCAAATAGTTGCACAGGAACAATGCTGGTGGTGCCCCTCTGCACAGTTTGAAATATTTTTTGGCACCATGATGACTTGAGCTCCTTAAAAAGATTAACGTTTATGAGTAACAGCCAAAAATGATAGTCTAAAACAGAATTGATGTTAAATTAAAACTCGTGTCTGGATTTAATGAAATCAAATTTACTGCACTAATTAATTATTCCTAAGGCAGTCATATGGTCATGAAATGGACACCCTCCATCCCTCATTTGTTCCTCTGTTGTGTATTGTGCTCGTCTATTAAAATTGCTGACTGCTTATGTAGCTTTTAAAATTAAATTTATGTATTTAAAATTAAGTTTATGTGTTCGCGATTCATTTGGCATAATAACATTGCAATAAAATCTGCAATTCTTTATGGAAAGCAGATGAAATGCATCTGTGAACCCAATCTGATGATGAAAAGATTACGTTATATGGAGCATTTCGAAAAAGACACGTTGAACTAATTACCTCAATATATGTTAATTTATGCCATTTGTATTACAATGTGATAATGGATCTCATTTACGAGAGGTAATATAAAAGATATTTGATTAGTGATTCATCAATTTAATGCTGTGATGCAATTACTGTAATGATCATGCAAAATGTCGTGTTTGCTATCTGCAGAACTTAAAAACAAATGTATTAGAAGCTAGCACTCTCTAAAGAATCAGATCTGGAAAGGCAATTATGTACTGGTAGACCCTAATTGACCCACGACTGCATGCTACTACATGTTGCTTGCCAATTTGTTTCATATTCACTGCTCACCTATGACAGTTCCCACATTGCATACGCATCCATCTCACAGAAGTGCTCATGTTCAAGATGCACTTTATAATTGAAAATCTCTTGCCTGTCTCAGAATATACCGGTGGTGTCATCACTTCAAATTACAAGAAAGATTTGCATTTATATAGTGCCTTTCATGACTTCAGACCGTCTCAAGTACTCTGTAGCTCATAAAAGACCTCTAAATTGGAATGAAGTGAGATAATTTGCATGAAACGTTGTCACTTATTGTACATGGATAGTTTCTTCAAATTCCAATATTTGAAGACTCCATTTTGGTCCTTGCCAGTGTGACACATTGGAAGCTGAATTTTAGTAAGTGCTTTGGGACACTGGCCCAAGGCTGAAAAGTGGGTTTGGAGCCTATATTTGCTTGTAGCAGGACCAACATGCTGATTTAAGCCCAGATGACCTCCTGAAGGTCCACCATCCAATTAAAGACACTGAGTAGACCCCTATGCTGTTGGTACACTCACAGGACCAGTAGTTCTGAAGCTTCAGCAATCATATCAGAAAATGGATACTGCTGAGCACTTTGGAGATCTTGGGGAGGTATCATAACATTGACGCATCTTCATGGAGATAAGAGCAATCTAAAATTCCGGATGGCTAAAGATGGCCTCACAGATCACAGGCCAAGTCACAATCCCACTCCCTTGGGAGGAGGGGAGTTGTAATTTGGAATTGCTTTTCCTGCTCAATGCCCATTCATTGGGCATCAAATCACAGGGTCCTGCTGTCTCTTTTGGTCACTAATCAGCTAGTAGTCTCTCCACATGCCAAGGGGTTTGCCATGCTCCACATTCCCATACTTACATGCTTGCAGGTGCAAGTTTAGTCCCAGAGAAAAGAGGCACCAATTTTAGACTGAGATGAGGAGAAATTTCTTCTCTCCGAGGGTTGTGAGTCTTTGGAACTCCTTCCCACAGAGAGCAATGGGGACAGAGTCCTTTTCTATATTTAGGCCTGAATTAGACAGATTCTTGATCAGTAGGGGAATCAGGAGTTGTGGGGAAAAGGCAGAAAAGTGGACATAAGGAATGTCGGATCAGTCATGATCTTATTGAATGACAGAGCAGGCTCAAGTGGGCCTACTCCTGTTTTTTTTTATGGCCTTAAGGTCTTATGCAACCTGGACTGACAATTGCTGTGAAGTACAAATTCTACATCCTGGCTACTTGCTTTTGGCTTTTTCCCTTTTTAACATGATATCCCAACAATGTGAACATGTATGTAGGCCCATTTTATGATAGCCTGACATCCCAAGGCTCCATGCTGGAATGGGCATCATCCAAAATCAGTACTATTAACTCTCTTTGTTACAGAGCTAAATTGAGAAGCAGTGTAGTTATCAGACAGAACAAGGAGGCCTATGATTTAATCACAGGTGTGTGCAAAATTGGCTAATCTCAGCATGATTAATTCCAGTGGCATTGCAATTAATTATGGGCCAAGGAAGGACAAATGACCAGAACAAAAGCAAAATATAAGAAACCTGAAACAAAAACAAATACTCAGCAGTTGTCGAGAAAAAAATTTGAACAATTTCCTCTGTCTCCATCCTATCAGACCCTGATTTAATCATTTCCAAATCTATTTTATTTTAAAACTCAATCCTTCTAAAATCAAGCCTGGGAGTTTATCTGGTTTATCTTGAGGTAATAGCTTAAAAAGAATCACAGAATTATATAATTTTACAATACAGAAGGAGACCATCCAACCCATTGTGTCTATACAGGATAAGATAAGGTTTTCATTCAGATGGAAATTTGAATATCTAACATGCCTCCCTCCACAATCTTCCCCATCACTCTGCATCTGCAAACCCATCTCACGGGGACAGGGTTATTAAATTCTGCCTGGCGTGGAGGCTCGCACATAGAAAACGAGCTGAGGTATTATACAGTGGCTGATGACTGTCAGAGCTTCCCTCCCTTTAAGAACTCATGCTGAAGATGAAGAAACATAGCAAAAAACAGAAATTAAATAGACAGAAATGATTTTTCACATTATTACTCTCATGTTATTTTGTTAATGACCCAAGTTCACAGTTGATTTCCTCCAAATAAGCTACATGTTTGGTGAATTTGAATCCCTGTGGTCTTTTGTGTGGGATCAGATAGATTCAAGTCCAATTTGTCCATATGGCAATTTATCAGTTTTAACTGTCCTGCATTCAATAAAAGCACACAGTATATCAGATACTCTTTTACTTGGAGGGAGGGAACCATTGAAGAACAGTTAGATGGAATATCATCACATATGCAATTTAAGAACAAATTTGTGAAGGTAAACATAGGATATCAGCTGGGAACGTACAGGAGGCCTAAGAAGGAAGAGGGAGAAATAGATATATTATGTTTCCCTGACAGTTCAATGAGTTGAGTTGAATCATTATATGTTATCCACACTATTACTTTGGAAGTATAATTAATCTAATAATTCTCTTATTTTGATTTCTTTATTGCATTATCATGGAAGGACTGCTATTCTGACCTTTTAATTTCTTTATTTTTCTAATTTACTCCTATGATTTTGTGCTTTTGAAGGTCTAAAATGCTAGAATTTTTATTTATTTATTTTAAAATATCCCAAGAATTTGTACCCAGGTACCTTGGTACCTAAGATGGCACTGTAAGTGGCGACCTGTAAACTTTATACTCTACTCATGTGAGTACTTGCAATGATAGAACTAATTCCAATTAAATATATGTGAAATCCCACTGTTGTTAAAACTCCTGCCATTCTTGCCAACCATCGAAATCCTATCTGCATAAATCTGCTTGCCTCAAATTAACTTGTAACTGATCTTTTTCAACTGGTATCACCATGGTTACAGTGATGTCTTTAAGGCCCTTCAAACTCACACTTTTGTACATATATTAATATTGTAGCCTTTAAAATAGATTGGACCATGGTTGAGGACAATATGAAGCATGATCAAAGGCAGAGCTTATCTTGCTATGGAAAATGAACCATTTCTACCATCGCTGGCTGGTATAATTGAGTCACTAAACCCTCAACAATACTTCACAGTCTCTGACCGTCTTTTATATTTTAAATGCAAATACTTGATGAAACCAAGCATTTTAATTGCAAGTGGCATGGCCATAATAAATATCTTTCATTTCCTAATCTTTTAAGTGCTGAATTAAAAATGTATGAAATATTCATGAGTGAATATGTTCCATTTATATTTCCATTCCTGAAAGCTTACAACAGGATGTTAGGCTGTCTTAACAAATTCTTGTGAGTATTTACCAACATCAGTCACCTTGGATTGGTGTTAAATACAATTTTTAGTGATGAATGCACCCATTCCTTTAATTGCCGTCCATATAAAAATGGAAATACAAAAGCTACAGTGTCTATCATTGCAAGGCTCCTTAACTGTGGTCAAACAGTAAACTAACCATTTCATATCAGAAAATGGATAACAGGCCACTCAACATCTGAAACACAACAAAGACATACTGAAAGAAAGAAAAGAAATGTAAAAAATAAGCCAGGAAGGAAGAAGGAAAGGTAGAACTTTGACTTGTGCAATGGAATATTGTGTCTTCACCTGAAACAGCAAAGAAGGCTTAATCCAAAAGGCAAAAACTTGAAGAAATCAGGACTCCACTAGCATTGTACTGATGAATCACTCGAGATTATATACCTATTTGTTCATAGCCTTCTGTTTCTGCCAGCATTGGACAAATGATGGCACCAGTTATGACTAACCTCCAACACTTAAACAAGGGTAACCTCTCTACAGGAGTTATTGATCAAAACAAAGAAAGGGAAGAAGCAAGCTTATACAAGACACAAATTCATACAGAGTAAACAATTTAAAACTGGTAGCTAATAGGTTTAACAGCTGGAAAATGTTAAAATGTCAGAAAGTGGTGAAATGGAAAGCCACTGTTAAATACATGATTGAACAAAACTGCTTTATAAATGAGCCAGATACATTCCATTTATGTTTCTTTTAGAACATGCTGCAAGTCTTTCCACCTTAAGACCATAAGACCATAAGACATAGGAGTGGAAGTAAGGCCATTTGGCCCATCGAGTCCACTCCGCCACTTAATCATGGCTGATGGGCATTTCAACTCCACTTACCCGCACTCTCCCTGTAGCCCTTGATTCCTTGTGAGATCAAGAATTTATCAATCTCTGCCTTGAAGACATTTAACATCCCTGCCTCCACTGCGCTCCGTGGCAATGAATTCCACAGGCCCACCACTCTCTGGCTGAAGAAATGTCTCCTCATTTCCGTTCTAAATTGACCCCCTCTAATTCTAAGGCTGTGCCAATGGGTCCTAGTCTCCCCACCTAACGGAAACAACTTCCCAGTGTCCACCCTTTCTAAGCCATGCATTATCTTGTAAGTTTCTATTAGATTTCCCCTCAACCTTCTAAACTCTGATGAATACAATCCCAGGATCCTCAGCCATTCATCGTATGTTAGGCCTACCATTCCAGGGATCATCCGTGTGAATCCCCGCTGGACACGCTCCAGTGCCAGTATGTCCTTCCTGAGGTGTGGGGCCCAAAATTGGACACAGTATTCTAAATGGGGCCTAGAGCTTTATAAAGTCTCAGGAGCACATCACTGCTTTTATATTCCAACCCTCTTGAGATAAATGAAACATTACATTCACTTTCTTAATCACAGACTCAACCTGCAAGTTAACCTTTAGAGAATCCTGGACTAGCACTCCCAGATCCCTTTGTACTTCGGCTTTATGAATTTTCTCACCGTTCAGAAAATAGTCCATGCCTGTATTCTTTTTTCTAGAGTGCAAGACCTCGCATTTGCTCACGTTGAATTTCATCAGCCATTTCCTGGACCACTCTCCTAAACTGTCTAAGTCATTCTGCAGCCTCCCCACCTTCTCCGTACTACCTGCCTGTCCACCTAACTTCGTATCATCGGCAAACTTCGCCAGAATGCCCCCAGTCCCTTCATCCAGATCATTAATATATAAAGTGAACAGCTGCGGCCCCAACACTGAACCCTGCGGGACACCACTTGTCACCTTAATTCTAGATTGGAGGACTGTAGCCCATACAATATACAAATCTGGAGTTTTAAATTGTTGGTTTCAGTCAGGTTCTCAGATAGGATTCTCCAATGCTTTCTACATAAATACAATGAACCTTATGCAGATACTGATCATTTTCACTATGATCAGTCCGTTAGTTATGACATGGTACTGGGGAGGGGGAGAACCACTTACTTCCTTTGTTCCTGCTTCAACTTGTCCTTTAAGCCAGCACTGCTATCTACATATTGAGCTATCAGTCTGGAGTACTTTGGGTGATAGCTGTTTGTCCTGGAGGCTGCTTGCTCCTTATTTCAAAAAAAGGCCCTTCAAATGTTACCAAATAGTGTAGTGAATAAGACCTGTCCATTCACATGCTAATTCCAAACTGGTGTCTTCTCTCTCACTGTTGTCAGAGTGATCAATTGCATTACCATGAATATCATTATACTACATAGAGTCATTGACGTCTACAGTACAGATAAAGGCCCCTTGGCCCATCATTCTGTGCCAGTCAAAAACAATTGTTCAAATCCCATTTTCCAACACTTTGCTCATTGTCTTATATGCCTTGGCATGCATATCTAAATAATTCTTAAATGTTATGAGGGTTTCTGCCTCTACCATCCTTCTGGCCAGTGAGTTCCAGATTCCCACCGCCTTCTGGGAGCTAAAATATTTTCCTGACTCTCACTGTAAATTCCCTGCCCCTTATCTTAAATCTATACCCCCTAGTCAATGGTTCCTCCACCAGAGGAAAGGTTTCTTTCCATCCAATCTGTCTGTGTCCCTGATAATATTTATATCTCAATCATGATCCCTGTCAGTTTTGTCTGCTCTCAGGAAAACAATTCCAATTTATCCAATTTCTCTTCATAAGTGCAACTCTTCAGCCCAGGCAACTTCCCGGTAAATCTCCTCTGGACACACACCAGTGGGTCTACAATGTAGATTCCAGAACCACACACAATACTAGCTGTGGCCCAATCATCATTTTACATAGATCCTTCCTTCTCTGAAAATCAACGCCTCTAATAAAGGCATGTTTCCCGCATGAAGTCTTAAGCACTTTGTCTATTTGTCCCGCTATCATAAGGGGCCATTGGACAAGCACATCAAGGTCCTCAGTGCTTCTTGCCTCATTTGTCATGCATTCCCTTGCCCTGTTTGACCTGATCAAGTCCATCACCTCACCTATATCCAGATTGAATTCTGTTTGTCACTGATCAGCCCATCTGACAAGCCCATCTATCATCTATTGTAATCTAAGGCACTATTTACATCCCACCACTTTTTGTGTCATCCACAATCTTACTGTCCAACCCTCTTACATTCAAGTCTAATCCTCCATATATACCACAAACAGCAAGGGCCCCAACAATGGTACCTGCAGAACCCTACAGAATACAAGGTCAAATCACAAAACATGTTCCTTGATCATCGTCTCTGCTTTCTGTCACTCAGCCAGTTCTGGATCCAAATCGACAAATATCCTTAAATCCCATAGGTTCTTACCTTTGCTATCAGTGTCCCATGTGGGATCTTATCAATTGCCTTGCTGAAGTCATAGTAGACTATATCAAATGAATTGGCCTCATTTACACATTCGATCACCTTTTCAAGTTGTTCAGACATGATAACAACTGAAAGAACTGCAGATGCTGTAAATCAGAAACAAAAATAGAAGGTGCTGGAAAAGCTCAGCAAGTCTGGCAGCAAGAGAAATCAGACTTAACAGAGTTAATCAAGGTTAACATTTTGGGTCTGGTGTCCCTTCCTCAGACATGATGTTGCATTAATTGAACCATACTAATTGTCTCTCCAAGTGCACATTATTTCTGTTGCTCAGAATTGCCTCCAATAGTTTCTCCACCACTGAGAATAGACTGACTTGCCTGTAGTTTCCTGGTTTATCCAATCCACCTTCTTGAATAATGATATTGTATTGGCTGTCTTCCAGACTTCTGGCACTTCCTCTCCAGAGATGATTGAAAATTATTGCCAGTCCCCTGGCTATTTCCACCCTTGCTTCACTCGATGGCCTGGGATATATTTCATCCAGCCCTCACGATTTATGTACATCTCAGTTTTCTGGACCACTCAGAACCTTCTCTCTGTCTGTGTGAATTTCTTTAACTATATCACAGTCCTTCTCCATCAATTCTTTTACTCACTTCATCCCTCTCACTAATGAACACCAACACAAAGCATCCATTCTAAAATCCTACTGACATCCTTTGGCTCCAAAGATTACCACTGCGGTCCTTCATGGGCTCTGCACATCTACCCTTAATGCGTTTGCAAAATAATTTTAGGATTTTCCTTTATTTTACTTGCCATTCTCCTTTCTTGCCCCTTGTTTGCTCTCCTAAATTATTTTTTTAAGTTCCCTCTTATACATTTTAAACTCCTTGAGGGCTTCTGCTATTTTAATTAGTTGATATCTGCTATAAGCCCCCACTTTCTCTTCATCTTATCTACATTCCTCAACACCCAGGGTTCACTGGATTTATTGGTCCCATCCTTTACCTCTATTGGAATGTGTTGGTATTGTATTCTCCTTATTTCCTTCTTGGCTGCATCCAAGTGGTCTGATTCACATTTACCCAGAAGTATCTGCTCCCAGTTCACTCTGACAAAATCATATCTGATCTTATTAAAAGTGGCCTCTCCCAGCTTAGAACTCCCTACTTAGAATTATGTCCAGGACTACCTCTACTCTTGTAAGACCTTCAATGTACTGCCTTAAAAAGCTGCCCTACGCACATTTTAAGAATTCCACTCCCTCTAACCCTTTCACAATATGCTGGTAGTGTTGGGCAAGTTGAAATCCCTAACTGTCACTACCAGAATACTTTTACACTTGTCTGAATGATCCCTCCATTATCTTTTTTTCTATTTCTCTGACTGTTAGGAAGCCTATAGTACACTCCCAGCAATATGATTGCTCTTTTCGCTTTTTAAATTCTACCCATATGGTTTCATTTGAAGAACATTCTAAGATTTCGTCCCTCCTTACTACTGTAATTGATTCCCGGATCAACATTGCCATAGCCCCTCCTGTTATCTCCTTCTTGTCTTTCCTGGAAACAGTAAATCCTGAAATATTAAGGAATATGGAACATCTCCCCAAGTTTCTGTTGACATGGTCTACAGTCCTCCAGTAGCTTATTGGTATACTAACATAATCTTTGTAATCATAAACACCTCCCCTCCTTCAACTCCATCTCAGTCTGAACATCACAGGTCAAAATGATCTGGCATTCTGATTGGATGTCCTGGTCTGCTTCACTTGAAATCAATGCTATGGTGATGACAACAAAAACAGAAATTGCTAGAGAAACTCAAAACATCTGGGACCATCTGTGGAGGGAAAGCAGATTTAATATTTCAAGTCCAGTGCCCCTTCTTCAGAACTTCCGAACAATGATAATAGTGTTGTACCATGTTGCACCATATCGGGAATGTTGTACCATTCTGTCCACTGTTATAGTATGAGTATGGCTATTCCATATTCTATGACAAACACACTTGGTCTCACATCATGGCTTAAATTAAGTTAATGCCTTCCTGTTCATCCTTAAAACATTCTGACAACATAAAATCTTGGTTGATCTGTTTTTCTGATGATCATGGCTTCCTTCCTGTCCCTTAACCAAACTTCTTGTCCTAGCTTTAAAGTTGACAGAATTTTCCTCTGTCACCTTTTGTTGTGTTTTTCTCTAGTTGTTTTACCTTCTTGCGATCTTGAGAGCTTATGTTTGATGGGAGATTCTATTCTAAAACTACGTGATGATGATAGATAATAATTCTGATCGTCTACAGACATACTCAAATATAAATGACAATACATAGTTTTTAAAAATTGAAAAACAGTCAAAAAATGTCTGATAATGTGAATTTTGAACAATCAGTGATTGTCTGAAAGGCCTCTGTGGATTATCTTCAATCTTGAGGGAGTCCTTGGACTATCCCACTTGATTGGTGCCAAGGAAGCTTCAAAGAATAGGACTTCAAAGGTACAAATGCACTTCAAGCTGAACCGTAATCTCCTGGGAGTTATCTCAGACTCTGAACATGATGGAGAAAAGAGAGCTAAGAGACACGTTTACAAGGATACACAAGAATAGGAGCTAAGAAAAACATAGTTTCAACCCTGGTCTTTGAGTTCCAGTGAGTGAAGTGTATGCTATGAATTCACAGCTGAGAAAAACCCAAGTCATCCCTGCACTGCAAGGACAAGAAACCAGAAAGCAAGAAAAGCTGCAGTTGAAAGGAAACAGATCAAAGGTCTTTCAGCTGACCTGCAAAACCAAGCATCCCGAAATCAACAGATCCGTCTACCAATATCAGTGCTACTGGTATTACCCAATGTTTGATTGTTTATTCTTTATGGAACATCTTTTTAATTGTTATCCTTTTTTGGACTCCTCTTATTTTTAATCAAGGTACATATGTGTTGTGCTCTTATTTCTTCTTGCATTTCAATTTCACCCCAGTTCCATTTACACATCTTTTGAAAATAAAAAGCCGTCTTCAGTGAAGGGGAACACAAAGCTGCTGGATTGTCATAAAAGTCCCATCCAGAACCAGGGATCACAGTTTTACGATATGGGGTTGGCCAATAGGACTGAGGTGAGGAGAAATGTTTTCACCCAGAGGACCTGTGGAATTTGCTACCATAGAAAGAGGTTGTGGCCAAAACTTTGAATGTTTTCAAGGAGGAGTTCAATACAATTCTTGGGGTTAAAGTTATCAAAAGTTATGGGGCAACGCAGGAACAGCGTATTGACCGTATTGGATGATCAGCCATGATCATATTGCATGGCAGAGCAGGCTTGAAGGGCCAAATGGCCTACTCCTGCTCCTATTCACTATATTTGTATGTTTCTCCATGTTTCAATATGGAAATTTGTTTGGTCAGGGAGAAAGACATCCACAAAGAAGACTCTTTTCTAAATTAATATTGTTGATACAAGTGAATAAAGAAGGGGAGTCAGTTTTACACTCCTCATCTGGGATATCCTGTCTGGAACAGTACTAATAATTTGAAGAAGCTCACCCAGGGACTTATCTTAACAGTTGGTTCACCTGGATTTAACTTCCTTACCATTAACAATTCCTCTGGCGTGTACCCATTATTAAATATTGTTGCTCTCAAACAGAGTGATTCCCAGACTGGATTCTTAGCATCAGTGACTTTACTGTTTTGACTATTCTTTCTGCCTCTCCTTTTGACTCAGGACGGAGTGGGGAACTTGTCACTGGGTTGATGCCTACCTTCAAAGTTAACCTCCTGAAATCTTCATACATGAATTGATGTTCATCCCCAACACTGATTCTTCCAGGAAACAATGTAACGTGAAGATCTTTTCAGTACCCCAATCACTTGTGTTGTTGAATGAAGTCTTGCCGCTTCAATTTGTCTTAAATAATAGTCAACGAGAAAAATCATATCTTCTCTGTAAAATTGAGCAAATCTATTGCTAATGTTTCCCATGGCCTTTTTGGAAACTTTGATTAAAACACTGGTTCTGTGGGCACTTTGCTATGTACTGCACACATTTGGCATGATGAAATGTAATTCTAGTATTTTTTTTCAAAATAGCTGGCCATCCTACTTATTGCAGCAGTTGTCATTTACCGTTTGTGATATTCCCTTAGAGTTTCTATATCAGCTTGGTATAACCATTCTAGGGTTGTAAGTCAATAAATCTTCCATGATTGTCAAGTGTTGTTTTTGTTGTGGTATATTTTCCGCAATTGGTCTGCTGGAATCTATTTTGATCACCTTTGAGCTGAACAGATTTGTCTGTGTTTTCACTCAGTTGCCAGTAAAGAGTTGGTTATTACATAGAATAAGATTCTACTTATTCTATAAGAATAAGATCTTCTTTTTCTGCTCGATCCACTGCTGTCCTTGAGAGTGTATCTACCATTGATTTGCACCTTTCTTGGAACACAGATTGTTCCATTATTGTAGCACTCATTTTGAGAGGCCTAGAATATAAGAGCAGGGATGTGCTGCAGAAGCTGAATAAAGCTCTTATAAGACATTTGGAATATTGTAAGCAGTTTTAGACCCTTTATTTAAAGAAGAATGTACTGGCCTCGAGAAGGCAGGAGAATTGGTTGAGAAACATATCAGCCACGAACAAATGGTGGAAGGACTTGATGAGCTGAATAGCCTAATTTTGCTTCTCTATCTTATGGTCTTATGGTTTTAAATTTCATCAGCCCAAGCCTGAATGTTTGTAGTCATAAGTCACATGACACCAGGTTATAGTCCGATAGGTTTATTTGAAATCACAAGCTTTTACAGCGCTGCTCCTTTGTCAAGTGATGAATAAACTTGTAGGACTATAACCTAATGTTATGTGACTTCTAACTTTGCCCATTCTAGTCCAACATGGGCACCTCCACATCATGAATGTTTGTATACATTGAGACATTTTGATTAATTTTTTCAATCCCAATAGTGTAACCAAAATCCATCTCAACCTGAAATTTCAGTCTTTTGAGGTAATCTGTGAACCTTTCATATTCTCATGTAACTGCTAGCACCACCTTCTCTATGGTTGGGTCCCAATGATCAGTCTCTATCAACATTTGCAAATTAAAATATTCTGATTTTCAAGTTCTATCGGTTTACATTGAAATCAAGACTGCCCAGTCCCTATGGATGTTACAAATTTCATTGAGGTAGTTAGGCCAAGCCAATTCTTGTTAAGTTTTGAGTTGTTCTGTGATCGAGCTTGAAGCTTTGCCATGGCATTCAACGTTGGATTGGCCTTTTGATTCTCAATGGCTTGGACTTGTAGACTATAGCTGAAAAATACTGCAGTGTTTCATGGCTTGCTGATGGGTTTCTCCTGCACTTCAACCTCTGAAGAGCAACAATTTCTGCCCATTGGAAAATTGACATGATCCACTTTGGATTTAAGGATCTCTTTTTCTCTAGATTGCTTTTACTTCACTATTTGTAATTCTGCTTCTCAGGACTTTGCTGAGAATTGGAATGTTTTTTTCCTAACATTTCAAGCTCATGTTAATATTTTCTGTGCATGATCACAGTGATGTGTTGCATATGTTATGGAACAGACCAAACCCCCTCAAAATATAACAAACAAATAGCCTAGACCTTAGCTTGTATTTTATTTAAAGGCAAGTAAAAGGCACTGTGTTCTGGTTGTGATTTGATTCGTCCACTACCAAGCTTTAAGCAAAACACACTTTACTCTTATAACACAGTTAAAATGCAAAGAAAGAAGATCGGCGTAAATTTAACTCTATTAAAATACTCAATAAGATCTCCTATTTAACTACCAATAATCAATTGTTCCAACACAGCAGCATCCTACAAACACACCCTTGCACAAATTCAGCAAAACTGATTTTTCTCATGTGCTATTTTCTCTACAGTCCAGGAGAAAGAAATACTGAAAAAAACTATCCAGCAGCAGGGAGAGATCTCAAGCTTTTTGGCTGCAGCAGAGAGAGAGAGAGAGAGATATCAGGTTCAACAACCAACTCCAAATACCAAATGAAAACATAGCTAAAACCCTGGGCCTGTGTGACCCCACCCACTCATGCTTCTTTCATGTAATTAAAAAAAACAAAGCTATTTACCCACTACTTCTGAAGATGCCATTCTGGCATCACTGTGGCAACACTTCTCTGTAAGAGAAACAGCAAAGAACAAATGTCTCTTAATACATGCAATTTATTGATACCTCAATTTATTGCATGTGGGGTATCTTCCAACCTGCCTGAAGTTTCAATGGTCCTGAATTTGTTTTGAAACTCTGAGACCAAACTCCAATATCTCTTTGACTCCCTAATCTTAAATGTGTCAAATTTTGTGGTCACTTTTTGAAGCTTCACCTGTTTTCATTAATGATTTGATTAGTACAAATGTTCTCTTCTTCCTTTCCAATAGCGGTTCATCTTTCTACCTTAGGAAAAATCTTTTCATCTAATTTTGGCTGCTGTAGATGTTCCTGTATTTCTTTAGTTTGTTCTGCAAAATAAGAGAACAATTTTTCTCTTTCTTTACATTTTTCAAGAAAGGTCATATTATTTTCAAAAGTTGAATTAGATTTTACAGCACAGTGCATTTGATTCTAGCGGTAAAAAGAAGTCCAAAAGTCTCAGATTCTAGCAAATGACTGGTTTGAGTAATGGCTTCCTTCTCTGTGATCATACGCCGAAAGAGCAAACCAAGGTCTGGAATGCCTACTGGTGCCAGGTTAATGCCTTCTTTGGCACACTTTTCTTTGTGATTTTCTACTTCAGTTTTCAAAAGCATTGAGAGATACTTAAAAAGCCAGGAAGGACTCTGTAGACTTTGTGAAATATTCTTTCATTAATATAACAGTCGGATTACAACCAGTATAGCTTTGATTTCCATTTTATTATATTTGCTGTTAATATTTGATAAACAACGTTATAAAGAAACTGAGCCTGAAGACAGTTGTCTTCTTCAGAGATCTTGTACATTATTCGTAATCATTCTGATTCTTTATTAAATGGAGCTGTTTGTATAGCTTTAAACATTCTTCAGTTAACAGATTCTGGAGATGCTGAGATCAACACTGTTCACTGGGAACCACCCTCTATTATAGATATTTCTCCCTAACTTTGTAAGTAGGCAAGGAAGACCCTCAATATCTGTAAGGTGTTGACCGTGGGGGATTCAGCGATGGTAGTGACATTGAATGTATCTCTTTTGCCATGTGGTTTTCATGTTAACATTCAGAAGTTTGTACTAAGGACAGGCTGGTCAAGGAGAAAGCAAGAAGCCTGGGCTTCCTTATAATACTGCTTATTGCACTGGAAGACTAACTGCAACAATTTATTTAAATCAGAAATATATCCGGTTCTAATTTTTACAATTTAAGATTTTTTCACGAAACATTGTTCCATAAAATCCACAAGCTCCAGCCTATCTTTTCTCATTCTGCATGATTGTGAGTAGAACAGAATGAGAATAGAATAGCATTTTATTGTCACGTGTATTTTTCCAAAAATAAGGTAAAATGTTTCATAAGTCGCCATGCGATAGTGCCTGCATTAATGACAGAAGTCATAAACAAGAAGAAAACTGAAGTAAAAATGAAGACAGAGTTCATCTCAGATCAATTTCAGTTCAGGGAAAGTTGGTTAAGATGATGAATGTTGGAATATACAGAAGCTGCAGTGGAAGAAGACCTCCACACCAACGAGACCTCCACTCCAGGGCAAGACTGCCAAAACCGCAGACCAATGTGCCAGGCTGAGACTGTCCCTCCAGCATAAGGCCACCACTACAGGAGACCATTGCTCAAGGCTGAAATACAAGATTTCCATGTAGCATGAGAACCCCATACCGGGACTGGATGAGAATGCAGTGGCAGGCCACTGAAATACGCAGAAACCACTGCCAAAGGACACCTCCACACTGACAAGACCTTCACGTTGGAACAAAGCCTCCAAACCTAGTGCACTGAGCTGAGACCGCCCCTCTGGGATGAGGCTGCCACAATAGGAGTCCACAGCACCGAGCTGAGAGAGTCCCCCAGGGCTGGAAGCCCCCTCCCGGCTGGGCCTGGGCCAGGAGAAAGCGCCTTCTGCCGAAGAAGTTAAGAAAGGTAAGATAATTCATGGAAACATTAAGAAAAAGCAGAGAAGGACAAAAGTAAAAAGTGGATGGTGTAGAGGAGCCCACATGCTGTGCTGCTACAATGCTGCCATCTTGCTTCAACTGGTTCAGCCTATATGCCACTGTTCTATTTAACCACAAAGGGAAGCACATCCATGGCATCTTTGCAAAGTTGCCCCAGGATTCTAAAGCTCTTGCACAACAGTATCCATAAGTGACATTTTTACAGACTGACAATGTTAGCGAGGTATTTCATATCCCAGGCCCACACTCATCGCCAAGCCTCTCCTTCTGCTTTACAATCAAATGTCAATCTTTTTAACCAAATTAGCCAGCAGAAAGCTATCTATGTTTTTGGGAGTTCATCCTTTATGTATAATATCCTGCAAGGAAAAAAAAAAGTTGCCAGTAAATAGATTAAAGCAAAGCATTGGTAGTGATAATTCTTGGTATACCAAGGTATATTTACTTGTCTGTGTTTGGTTCAGTTTAAGATATCTGTGTTGGTCACTTGGATTTTTAAGCAATAATGTACAGATTGATAACAGATCAGGTGCCTGTTATACATGTCTCCCAATTTTAATTTTTGTAACTGATGTTAAAATCTCAAACCAAGAGTTGCTAAACTTGATCCTTCCTCCTTTGTCACAAGTCAAGCATGTGATGGAATGCTTTCCACTTGCCTGGATCTGTGCAGCTCCAACAACTCTCAAAAGACTTGCCACCATCCAGGACAAAGTGGCATACTTGATAGACATTCCATCTAGCTCTTTCAATGTTCAACCTTCAAGTCATGACTGACACACAATGGCAGCAATGTGTACCACCTACAAGACGAATTGTAGTAATTCTCCAAGCCTCCTTAGGCAGCACATTTCAAAGCCACAACTTCTATCATGTAAAAGTTGAGGGCATGAGATACATGAAAAACCATCATCTGCAAATTCCCTTCCTCAGTACAAATCACCTTGACTTGGAACTGTACCACCATTCTTTCACTGCCACTGAGTCAAAATCTTGGAACTTCCTTCCAAAAGCACTGTAAGTGTTCCTACATTCCAAAGACTGCAGTAGTTAAAAAAGGCAGCTCACTACCAGGCTTTCAAGGACTGTTAGGGAGGTGCAATAAATGTTGGCTTAGGCAGCGACTTCCATATCCCATGAACAAATAAAAAAAACATGTAGTGTGATATTTGCAGTATTTCAATGCTTTGGTACTAACACTCAATGATGTGGGTTTTGGAAGGTTATAACTTTTGTTGTATCAATTTCTTTGCCCTTTTAATATCCTTGATGGGGAACCTCTAGGTCTGGAGATTGTGTTCCTTTAATCCCATTATGCTATCTATTACAGTCTTTCTGTTTACACTATTTGAAAGTAAGGTTCTCCACCTCACTTATAGCTAATCTTTTCTGAACCTTGGATACAATATTCTCCTCCTCATTGCTAAAATTACAACAAAACTATTTGTTTAGCAATTCTGGCATGTACAAATCATCCTCTGTCACTGTACCTAATTCAGTTTTTAAGAAGTCTATCACTTTTTTTTTACCACTGTTCTTCTTGGTTTATTTATGGAAACACTTGCTTGGTAGAATTATAGAATTTGTAGCTGGGAACATCATTCACTGAGAGCTTTATAACATGATTTAGAAATTCACATGAACAGTTCTTAGCCTGTTATCTTCAAATATGTCAATATTTAAATTCCATTCATTCATACAAAAAAAAGAGAAACTTAATGTTGCAAGTAATTCCACAACTGCAGAAGCCTACACTCCTGCTGTGATCATTATTAGTGATAGCTGGGAACTGCACAAAACGAGTTGACAGCATATGCTTCTTTCTCCATTTTATGAATGCATTCCAAATAATTACATATTTCTTTTCTACAGACTAGCAGAGCTCCTTTACTACTGATTTTGATGAATTGGTAGATACTGTTTTTTAAAGGTAGGTATTGATTTGGGATTGGCTGACCATGGAAGGGATTTCAGCTACTATGATCAGATCTGTCCTTTATGTCTGGGTTGGTTTGTCCCTTTTGTCTGGCTTGTGCTGGTTTGGCTGATAACCCTTGTAGTCTTGACTCCATGAGCAATGTGGACAGAAGATTGGTAAATAAATTCCATCCCTATATTCACACAATATATATTACTACAGTCTAGATTAGAACCATATCTCTCTAAGGTATAGATTATTGCTTCTCTCTCAGTCTCCAGCTCAGAGATTTATCTTCTATTTATGACATGCTTTCATAAGGATTTACATGACTGACTGAATTACCTTAACCAATGCAATATCTGCTCCTCCAGGTGTAGCTGTTAGTCATGTATCCCATCTCTTTAAGGCTACCAGGTCCCATTGTTGAAAGTAAGAATATCTTGGAGTCAGTTGGCTTAGTTGCTGGAATTGCAATACAGAATGATGCCAACAGCATGGGTTCAATTCCTGCATGGGTTGAGGCTACTCAACCTCCTTCCTGGTTACTGGGTCCTTTTCAACTTCTCCCCTCATCTAAACTACCACCAGTTGTCTCTTCCTAATGAGGGAGTGGAACTGTGGTGATGACCTTTATTAGCGGCAATAAGGAATTAGAAACCTGGGCTGAAAGAATGGCAGCATTTTTAACAGGTGTGTATGAGGATGTGGTGGAAATTCAAAAAGTTAAAAATCAGAAACAGGAGGGCAGTTAGCTTCAAACAAACCTGCTTCCAGGCTTTAACAGAGGTGGTAAGAGAGGTGGGTGACCAATCAGGTTTCAGGAGTCAGGTCAATATTAAAGCCTTTCAAAAGCGATGGTGTGTTTCCATATTTAGTGCTTCTTTTTTCACCCATGCTTCTCAGACCCAGGGTCACCTGAAAAGTGGTGAGAGGACTGTTGCAGTATTACAGAATTTTACAATATTACTTGTGGGCCTGGACAAGCAACACTGCTTCCTTCACACCCAGCAGGCTTACCTGTAAATCTACCCCTCCTACCTGCAGGATATCCTCCAGACAACCCCACCTGCCCCAGAACTCTGACCCCCACTGTAGTACTTGGAGCCAGGTGGATCTTATTGACTATACAATCCTTGATTGGTGTTGTTAACCTGGGTCATTCAGGGAACCCTGGCTGACAGATACAAACAGGGGATTTGGTGTCTCTTCACTTCGGGGACTGACTCCAAGAAGGCTGACCACAGTTAGTGTACTGTGCGCATGTAAATAAAGGGTGACTTGGTGGTGATACTGGCTTCAATGCAATTATTTCGCCCATGATCACTCAATTCCCTTCCCTTTTAATGCCTGATTAATCATATTATTCTGTTTGCTAATGTCTTTATTTAAAGTTAGGAAGAGACAGAAGTGGTTAGAATGAGGTCAGCCAAGTAGATCCATAGACTATGATTTCCCTGATTGGGGCTGTTAACCTGTTCCAATCAGGGAGCCCTGGCTGACAGATATAAATAGGAATGTCAGAGGTCTGTTCACTCTGGCTCTGTGCTGGTTGGGTCAGTGTCTTGTACTATGTATGTGTAAATAAAAGGTGATTTGGCAATAGAATACTGGCCTTTATGGAGTTATTTCAGAGACAAGTAGTGGCTATGAATTGTCTGAGCACATAGGAAAGCATCCGTAACAATTGGGGTTTGAATGAACTGCAAGATTGATAGTTAATAAACTCTATCTACAAAGGACAGTATCTTGTTTCTCTGTCTTACTAACTACCTTAATCCGTGTTGATACTCCCTAACACATTCTACTCACTCCTACCAACATCAGATATGCAAGTAAGGAGAACTTATCACCAATGGTAGAAGACTTGGTACCAAGGGTTACACAGATTTATGACAGTTAACAAAAGAAGCAGAGGGAACATGATGAAAAAATGTTCCATTGCCAGTTGTATGATCTGGAGTATACTGTGTAAGCGTCTGAAGCAGATTCAATATTAACTTTCAAAGGTGTATTCAATAAATATTTGAAGACGATACTGTTGTAGCAGTCTGAGAAAAGACCAGGCATGTGGAATCAGTTGGATAGTTAGTCAGCACAAAGAAAGTGGGCCAAAGAGCTTCTCCTGGTGCTGTATCATTGTATTTTCCACGTTATTATTAATAAAGCATTCCTTTTTTTTGTGATCCCACAAGGTTTGTATCCTAACTTCCTTTGAGAATAAGCAATGTTGCAATCACTGCATCTATGAAATGAGATATGTTAAATTCTAAATGCAGACTACATTAGTAAGGAGCATTTCTCGTACAACTTGGTTTGCTCAGTTGGTCCTTCTTCTAGCTCCCCCATGTAGGGGGTTTCCCAAGGAAAGTCCATTGCTGGGAAGTAAGGCAAGAAAATTTGGCAGAAAGGTTCATGAAAATCCTCAGTAGAAAAAAATAACAAAAATATAATTTTAAAAAGTTAAAAACAGGCTGAAATACACATGACCTTACCTTCTACATACTTCAGGAAATTGGAAATTGTCAGAAATGATGGAGCAATCTCGTTGAAATATGATAGTTCTCACCAGACATCTGGAAAGCCAGTGAGCTCCCTCTTCCAGGGAAAGTTGACTGAATGACATACCAATCAGATAGTGGTGATGCCACCAGTGGGATCTGCCCTGCAATCAAGACTCTGCAATACTGCCTAGCCAAACAGAGGCAGCATCACACAGGAAGATCACCCCAGAGTCCTGGGATAGTGGAGGACGTACAGGAATCTGGAGGAGGAGTTTCACGGGTTGGGGGTCACAGGGAGAAGGGGGTAGGGTTGGTCAGAAGCTGGGATAAGGGGTGGTTCTCAGTGGGCAAAGGCACTGATAGCATTTGACTGAGAGCCTCCTTGCCCCACCCTCTATGGGATACCTGCTGCAGCACAAGCCGTCCGCTGGGTAGCAGGTATTGGGAATCCACATGGTGACAGGTCCACCTGCAACTAGATCCATCCCAGTGATGATGGACTGAGCCTCATAAAGTGGTTCTGCACTTCTAACACTGATAACTACAAATGAGTTGAACTTAATCCGACGCAACAAGGAGCCTTCATAGATCTCAGGAGAAAGTTTACTTAACCTAAGAGAAAAAAATGCAACACTGAAGATTAACTACATTGGTACTTAACAATTCTTCTCAACTGAAAGATTAAGAGATACCACTGATTTCGTAGGTTTGAAACTAATCAATTGTCTTCCAAAAGAGATGAATCTTCAAACTCTAATGTTCAGATATCTATAACACTTTAAACATCAGGATTTAGTAGAAAATTCTTGATAATCAAATCAGCTGTTTAGAATGAGTATCAAACTCACTCAGTCTGCTTTACCATCCATGATTGAACCTAATCAAATGACAATGTTATCCAAAATATTTGTGAGCAAGGAAAGAAAGAACATGTCAGCGTAACTTGCAACATAATTATCTTAGAGTCATAGAGTGAGAGATATACAGCACAGAAACAGGCCCTTCGGTCCAACTCGTCCATGCTGACCAGATACCCTAAATTAATCTAGTCCCATTTGCCAGCATTTGGCTCATATCCCTCAAAATCCTTCCTATTCATATACACATCCGGATGTCTTTTAAATATTGTACCAGCCTCCACCACTTCCTGTGTTGACTCATTCCATGCACACACCACCCTCGGTGTGAAAAAGTTACCCCTTAAATCCCTTTTGAATTTTTCCCCTTCGCCTTAAACTCTTGCCCTCTAGTTTTGGATTTTCCCATCCCGGGGAAAAGACCTTGTCTATTTACCTATGCCCCTCATGATTTTATAAACCTCAATAAGATCATCCCTCAGCCTCTAATGCTCCATGGAAAACACCCCAGCCTATTCAGCCTCTCCCTATAGCTCAAACCTTCCAACCCTGGCAACATCCTTGTAAATCTTTTCTGAACCCTTTCACAATTTTCACAACATTCTTCCTGAAGCAGGGAAACCAGAATTGCATGCAGTATTCCAAAAGTGTCCTAACCAATGTCATGTACAGCCACAACATGATCTCCCAACTCTATACTCAATGCACTTACGAATAAAGGAAAGCGTACCAAATGCCTTTTTCACTATCCTATCTATCTGCAAGTCCACTTTCAAAGAACTATGTACCTACACTCCAAGGTCTCTTTGTTCAGCAACACTCCCCAAGACGTTACCATTAAATGTATAAGTCCTACCCTGATGTGCCTTTCCAAAATGCAGCACCTCACATTTATCTAAATTAAACTCCATCGGCCATTTCTTGGCCCTTTGGTCCATCTGATCAAGATCCTTTTATATTCTAAGGTAACCTTCGTTGCTGTCCACTACACTTCCAATTTTGGTGTCATCTGCAAACTTGTTAACCATACCTCCTCTGTTCACATCCAAATTATTTTTATAAATGATGAGAAGCAATGGACCCAGCACCAATCCTTGTGGCACGCTGCTGATCATAGGCCTCCAGTCTGGAAAGCAGCCATCCACCACCACCCTCTGCCTTCTACCTTCGAGCCAGTTCTGTATCCAATTAGCTAGTTCTCCCTCTACTCCATGTGATCTAATCTTGCTGACCAGTCTTCTCTGATATAGAACAAAAACAGAAATTGCTGTTTCTAATTTTCAGCATCCGCAGTTCTTTTGGTTTTTCTCTGATAATTTTGAGGATTTGAGGAAACTAAAGATCTCGCCATGATAAACAAACCTTCAACAGTGACATTGATTCCAGAAGACATCCTCAGCAAAGAGTATCCAGGAAATCAAAGACTCACCAAGTTTCCAAAGTGACAATAAAATGTACCTGAATATTTTGTTCTTAAGTGGCAGATTTTCAACTCAATCAAGTTATCAGTCATTTATTAAACCAGAGACTTGATGGTAGGTGAATATGACAGTGATAACCTAGAAACAATATTATATAGAAATTAACAAACAGATAAAAACTTTTAAGGATTTGTTGTACAAGGCAGTTAGTACTTTCAAAGTTAAATGATATACAAGATAAGCTCCACCCAGTGCAATATAACAGACTGTTCCTGGGATTAGCCAGTCAGGGTCCTGTAGCTATCTTTTATTTATTAGAACATAGAACATAGCACATAGAACAGTATAGCACAGTACAGGCCCTTCGGCCCACGATGTTGTGCCGAACTTTTACCCTAAACCTAAGGTCTATCTAACCTCTACTGCTACCTTATACTATCATCCATATGCTTATCTAATAGCTGCTTAAATGCCCCTAATGAGGCCGACTCCACTACCCTCTCCGGAAATATATTCCATGCCCCTACCACTCTCTGGGTAAGGAACCTACCTCTGATGTCTCCCCGATATCTACCTCCTTTCACTTTAAAACTATGTCCCCTCGTAAAAGCAACCTCCACCCGAGGAAAACATCTCTGGTTGTCTACTCTATCGATACCTCTGATCATTTTGCACATCTCTATCAAGTCACCTCTCATTCTTCGTCATTCTAAAAAGAAAAGCCCTAGCTCTCTCAACCTTTCCTCATAAGACCTTCCCTCCATTCCAGGCAACATCCTGGTAAATCTCTTCTGCACCTTTTCTAACACTTCCACATCTTTCCTGTAATGAGGTGACCAGAACTGGACACAATACTCCAGATGTGGCCGAACCAGGGTTTTGTATAGCTGGAGCATAACTTCACGGCTCTTGAACTCAATCCCTCTATTGATGAAAGCTAACACACAATATGCCTTCTTAACAACTCTATCCACCCGGGTGGCAGCTCTCAGGGAACTGTGAACATGAACCCCAAGATCCCTCTGCTCCTCCACACTGCCAAGAATCTTTCCTTTAACCCTGTATTCTGCTTTCAAGTTTGTCCTTCTAAAATGAATCACTTCACACTTTTCAGGGTTAAACTCCATCCGCCACTTCTCAGCCCAGCTCTGCATTCTATCAATGTCCCTTTGTAACCTAGAACAGCCGTCCGCACTGCCCACAACATGACCCACCTTCGTATCGTTCGCAAACTTGCTAATCCACCCTTCCACTCCTTCATCCAAATCATTTACAAAAATCACAAATAGAAGAGGACCCAGAACAGATCCTTGTGGTACATCACTCGTAACTGAGCACCATGTTGAATATTTTCCATCCACTACCACCCTTTGTCTTCTAAGAGTCAGCCAATTCTGAATCCAGTCTGCCACATTTCCCCCTATCCCATGCCTCCTTACTTTCTGCATGAGCCTACCATGGGGAACCTTATCAAACGCCTTACTTAAATCCTTGTATACCACATCCACTGCTCTACCTTCATCCATGTGTTTGGTCACCTCTTCAAAGAATTCAGTAAGGCTTGTGAGGCATGATCTACCCCTCACAAATCCATGCTGACTATCATGAATCAAACTGTGCCTTTCCAAGTAATCATAAATCCTGTCTCTCAGAGCCCTTTCCAATAATTTGCCCACCACTGACGTAAGGCTAACTGGCCTGTAATTTCCGGGGTTATCCCTGTTCGCTTTTTTGAACAAGGGAATGACGTTTGCCTCTTTCCAATCTTCCAGCATTATACCCGTGGACAGTGAGGACAAAAAGATCATAGCCAAAGGCCCTGCGATCTCGTCCCTCTCTTCCCATAGAATCCTTGGATAAATCCCATCAGGCCCGGGGGACTTATCTTTCTCCAACTTCCTCAGAATTCCTAGCGCATCTTCTTTACTAACATCAACCTCCTCTAGCCTACCTGCCTGTTTCACAACGTCCTCCTTTACAACTAGGTCCCTCTCAGTTGTGAATACTGAAGAAAAGTATTCATTAAGGACCTCTCCTATCTCTTTAGGCTCTGTGCACAAATTCCCTTTACAATCCGTGATCGGTCCTACCCTTTCTCTGGTCATTATCTTGTTCTGCACATACGTGTAAAAAGCCTTGGAGTTTTCCCTGATCCTATTTACCAAGGTTTTCTCATGCCCCCTTATAGCTCTCCTAAGCCCTTTCTTCAGCTCCTTCCTGGCTCACTTGCATCCCTCGAGAGCCTTTTCCGTTTCTCTTTTCCTAAAACTTACATAAGCCTCCTTCTTCCTCTTAACCATTCGTTCGACCTCTCTCGAGAACCATGGCTCCCTCACTCAACCGTATCTTCTCTGCCTGCTAGGGACAAACGTATCGAGCACATGCAGTATGCATTCCTTAAACAATCTCCACATTTCTGTGGTGCTCTTCCTTGACAGCATCTGTTCCCAATTTATGTTACCCAGTTCTTGCCTAACTGAATTGTAATTACCCTTCCCTCAATTGTAAACTTTACCCCGCCGTAGGTACCTATCCTTATCCATGACTATCGTGAAAGCAACAGGGTTATGATTGCTACCGCCAAAATGCTCTCCTACCAACAGGTCTAACACTTGGCCCGGTTCATTGCCAAACACCAAATCCAAAGTGTCCCCTCCTCGTGTTGGTCTACCTACATACTGTGTCAGGAATCCTTCCTGAATGCACTGGACAAAATCTGCTCCATCTAAACTATTACAACTAAAAAGTTTCCAATCAATATTTGGAAAGTTGAAGCCACCCATGACTACAACCCTGTGACTTCTGCACCTTTCCAGTATCTGCCTCCCAATCCGCTCCTCCACCTCCCAATCCGCTCCTCCACTTCTCTGTAACTATTAGGGGGTCTGTAAAAAAACCCCAACAAAGCGACTGCTCCTTTCTTGTTCCTGACTTCAACCCAAACTGACTCTGTAGACATATCATTCTCGAACTGCCTTTCAGTAGCTGCTATACTCGCCCTGACTCGCAATGCCAATCCCCCACCTCTTTTTCCACCCCCTATTTCTTTTAAAGCATCTAAATCCCAGAACTTCCAACAACCATTCCTCTCCCTGAGTTACCCAAGTTTCTGTAATGGCCACAACATCGTAGTTCCAAGTACCGACCCATGCTCTAAGTTCATCTGCTTTATTTCTGATACTTCTAGCATTGAAGTATACACACCTCAAACCATCTCGGTGTCCGCAATTACACTCCATCGACCGCATTTGTTTATAAACCACCTCACTCCCTGTTGTGTCTGTTGGAAGGCAAAATACCTCATCCTCTGAATTATAAATCCGGTTCCCCACCCCCTGCCAAACTAGTTTAAACCATCCCGTACAGCTCTAGCAAACCTCCCTCCCAGGATACTTGTGCCCTTCTGGTTCAGATGCAACCCATCCTTGCTGTACAGGTCCCACCTTCCCCAGAATGTGCTCCAATTATCCACATAATGGAAGCCCTCCCTCCTACACCAGTCCTGTAGCCACATGTTTAGCTGCACTCTCTCCCTATTTCTTACTTTGTTATCACGTGGCACTGGTAGTAATCCAGAGATAACTACCCTGTTTGTCCTGGACTTCAGCTTCCAACCTAACTCCCTGTACTCGTTTTTCACATTCTCAGTCCTTTTTCTACCTCTGTCATTGGTACCGATGTGCACCATGACTGCTGGTTGCTCATCCTCCCCCTTAAGGATCTTGAAGACACAATCTGAGATCTCACAGACCCTGGCACCCGGGAGGCAACATACCATCTGTTCATCTCATTTGCGTCCATAGAACCGCTTGTCTGTGCCTCTTACTATTGAATCCCCCACTACAATTGCTCTCCTATTCTCCCCACTTTCCTTCTTTGCCACAGAGTCAGGCTCAGTGCCAGAGACCTGTCCACTATGGCCTTCTCCTGGTAGGTCATCCCCCCAACAGTATCCAAAACGGTCTCCTTATTATTGAGCGGAACGGCCACAGCGGATCCCTGCACTGTCTGCCTATTCCCTTTCCCTCTCCTGACAGTCACCCAGCTACCTTTTTCCTGTACCTTGGGTGTGACCACCTCCCTGTAACTCCTCTCTATCACCCCCGCAGCCTCCCGAATGATCCAGAGTTCATCCAGCTCCAGCTCCAATTCCCTAACACAGTTAAATTCATAGGATGTGGGTGATATTGGCTAGGCCAGTAGTTATTGCCCATCCCTAAGTGCCCTTAAAAGATGGTGATGAGCTGCCTTCTTGAACTGCGTCTGTCTGTGGGATGTGGAGATGCCCACAGTGCAGATAAGGAGGGAGTTCCAGAGTTTTGACCCAGTGACAGTGAAAGAATGGTGATATAGTTCCAAGTGAAGATGATTTGTAGCTTGGAGAAACATGTACGTGGTCATTTGTGACTCTTGTTCTCCTAGCTGGTCAAGATTATGTATTTAGTTGGTGCTGTTAAAAGGGCCTTGGTGTTTTACTGCAATACATTATCTAGATGGTACATATTGCACTGCCTCAGTGCACTGGAGCTGAAGTGAGTGAAGTTTGAAGATAATGGATGGGGTGCTAATCAAGTACACTGCTTTTGCTGTGGATGGTGTCAAGCTTATTGAAATTTTTTAGAGCTAAACTCATTCAGGCAATTGGGGCGTATTCCATCACACTCCTGACTTGTGCTTTGTAGATGGTTGGCAGAAATCGGCGAGACAGAAAGTGAGTTATTCCCTGCAGAATATCTAGTCCCTGGCCTGTTCTTGTAGCTATAGTATTTTCATGACTGGTCCCATTTATGTTCGGCATGGTCTGGTTGAACTGAAGGGCCTGTTTCCTTGCTGTATGACTATATGGTTAATGGTAACCCCAGGACATTGCTAATAGGGACTTCAATGATAATAATGCTACTGAATGTCAAGGGTCATTTGGTTATTCTCACTTGTTAGAGGTGGTCATTGCCTGGAATTTCGGGATGTGAATATTATTGGCCACTTATCAGTCCAGGCTTAGATGTTGTCCAGGTCTTGCAGCATACAGGCATTGACTGCTTCAGTATCTGAGGAGTCATGAATTGTGCTGAACGATGGTATGAACGTATATAGTCCTCAGATAACTTCTCAACTTCTTATGATGAGAGTAAGTTCATTGATGATGCAGCAGAAGGTAATATGGCCCAACTCGTGTTTCAGTGATTGTTCTTAATGATAACAGAATGTAATTGAAGAGAACTATGTGTCAAATAAAATGTAATTAGTTATTAAGTAATATGTAATAAACGCTTATTATTTAACTAATACAGAACACACATTTGCCTAAGGTGAGCATCCTTCCTCACATAGTATCATGACTGATACCAGCAAGGATTGTCAGCGCTGAATCTACCCAAGGTACCCCAGATGGTTCCAGTAGGAACCAACATTTATAATAACCATCACAACTAATCAAGGACCCTTCCTGCCTCCAATCTTGCCAACTCCAGGAACAGAAGATTCCACCTGATGTCTTGCATTCCTCTATATTGATTACTAATGATGTGTAGGATGTAACAACAGAAAGTGCTGAAGAAGCTCAGCAGATCTGGCAGCATCTGTGGACAGAGAAACAGAGTTAATGCTTTGGGTCTAGTCTAGCTCTTCCCTGGAACAGTGTCAGATGCCCCGTCTTCAAATTAACATTTAAATAAAGTCCCCACTTGTTTGAATCAGCACTTATTCAGTGACTTCCCTGGTCCATGAAAAATTCAGCAGATTGTGCAATGTATGGACATCCTCTGAGTGCATTTCTGTCCATTTTCCCTAATTAGATAATCTGGTAAATCCGGTACACCTCATTGGAAAATGTAACCTTCAACGTCAAGCCTTATACTTGAATAATGGACGCATGTAGAAGGTATTAGAGGTTTGCTGAAGTCCATGCAATGATATTCAAATACGAATCAAGTCTTTTGGGAGAGCAGAATAGGAGAAATTATATTTTTCTTAAATATTTTTCCTTATTAGAGTGAATGCTGAAAGTAGAACACTTGCCTGATTATTCTTGTAAGTCACTTGCATTACTTTTTAAATCTTAGAATACCTTGTTCTTCGTTTATTCTGAAGTGAAATATATTTTGTTTCAGTGCAAAACAGACTTACTTTATGAACTCAGTGATACATTGGTTCTATTTCATGCTTTGCTGCCTTCATAGGTGATGAAGTATTAAAAATTTGCTGATACTGACCTTTGCAATATACCTTAGATTATCTGACTATCACTGAACGTTCATGCTGGTAGCAATTTGCATATTCAGGAATATTATTTTACCACAGTGTACAAACTAAGTTTATGTTTTCTATTTATTGTGAAATTGAAAGATAAAGTTTGTGCAATTGAATGGGTAAGCTCTGCTTGCTTACCTCTGTTATTTTATCTGTAAGTCTGTTGAGAAGAGAGCAGTTGATCTCATTCATCCATTAACCTAATTAACAACAGAGAAAAGGGAGCAGAAAACAACCTGCAGAATATCATTTGGAGCTTGAATTCAAAGTTAAAATTGAATTTTAAGAAAGGAAAGGATACTATATTTATCAACTTGAATGTATAATGTATTTTAAATTAGTTACAAGCCAATAGGTGAGTTTGAAACTATCACACCTTACTTGTTAAGGATTAGATTTTACTGACCACTCAGTCTTACTACTCCTTCCATGCACCAGCCATACTTATTCCCTGTTTATTATATGTTTTCCCTTTTAAAAAAAATCACCCTGCTCAGAGACATTATTTCAACCTTCTGGAATGGGTGGAACTTGAACCTGGGTGTTCCAGTTCAGGGTAGGGACACTACCACTTCCCCACAACAGAGCCCTTGTTCCTGCTTTATATCTACTCAATTAATTAACTAATTAATTAATTAATCACAACTACATGCTATTTTAACCATTTACACATTGTAGAAATCAATATCAAGGTAAAGAAACTCACATTAGGGACTGCTTGTGGTGCAGTGGTAGTGCCCCTACCCCTGGCTTGGGACGCTCAGGATCAGGTCCCACCTGCTCCAGAGGTATGCAATAGCAGCCACAAACTGGAGCGGCACAGCGCCTTGCACTACTGCCTCCCAGCATAAGGAATGTAGGTCCAATGCCAGCCTTGACTGACTGCTCTTGTGGAGTTTGCATGTTCTTGCTGTGTCTGTGTGGGTTTCCTTAAGGTGCTCCAGTTTCCTCCCACAGTCCAAAGATGTGTAGCTTGGGTGGATTGCCCAGGGATGGGCAGGCTAGGTGGGTTAGCCATTGAAAATGCAGGGTTATAGGGATTGGGTGGGATGCTCTTTGGAGGAAGAGTGATGAGCTGAATGGCCTGCTTCCCATATTGTAGAGATTCTATAACCAGGTAATTAGGCAAAAAATTAAATTAAAGGAACTCACATTAGGAAAAATATCTACCAGGTCCCAAGAAAGTCACTTTTGTTTTATATAAACACACGGTCACAGTCTTTCCATGTGCTTTTATCATGACAATGATGCTAGGCTCATTTACAGGATGATAACGTGCTCTCTTTGTATGAGCTGAAATGAATTGATCACACAGGATCATATGTGCTTAACTACAGTGCTTTATCTCCCCTTCCAATTCCATTTTGATTTTGCCCACTCGCTGTTCCCTATTCACTCACGTTTGATGGTGTGCATTTCCCTTAATGGGCTTTACATGTAAATATCTAATAATATCTAATTGGCTACATGGGTGATTTACTGGTAACGGTCAAAAGTTAATAGCAAAAAAAAAGTCACAATGATTTGGTCATGGGGATAAAAAATATTGAGTTGTAAGTGCACTTTTGGATATAAAAAGAAGTGTGTGCTTAATGTATTTCAATATTTCAGCAGTACTCTTGCCACGTGGGTTTCTCTGTGGTGGGGGGGGGGCGGGGGGCGGCATGGCACCACAGAGGTCTGGGATTGAAATATCAGATGCCAGAAGACCTATAAAGGTTGCTGTTAAAAGCTGTCATTTATTTTTAGTGAAAGCAACAAATGCTGGAGATCACAGTGGGCCAGGCAGCATCCATGAAAGAGAGAGCAAGCTAATGTCTCTAGTCCAGATGATTCTTCATCAGAGCTGACGTCATGTGACATGAAGCTCTATTGAAGAATTATATAGACTCAAAACGTTCACTTGTTCTTTCTCCATGGATGGTGCCTGACCCACTGTGATCTCCAGCATTTGTTGCTTTCAGTACAGATTCCAGCATCTGGAGTAATTTGGTCCTACATTTATTTTTAGTGGTTGGGCATAAAATTCCCTTTGAAGCTGGCTGTATGAAAAAGTGAATGATAGGACATTAAACAAGGGTTATCCTAAAGTAAGACCTTTTCACTGACACCTGTTTGGAAATGGGCAGCCAGCAATTTGAGCATTGTTCAAGTGCTCCAGCTAGGCCACAAAGAAGCTTCTCTTCATAACTAATCAAGTCAGTGTTTTAATGAACCATGTACATAGGACCTAGAATGTGCTGTCTGTGAAGACACGTATCGTCTCCCCTACTTTGGCTACATTTACAGGCCTCAAATCCCTGCAACTCATAATCTGGAACCCTATTTGTTTCATGCATCCTACAATGTATTATTGTCCTTACAGACCCTTTTCATCCCAAAACCGGGGAAAAAAAATCTAAGGTTGACTGTCTAGTGACTAGTAAGCTTGTTTCTTGGAATTGCGTCATATATTGGAAGAATGTTAAACTGATTATAACAGTACTTTTTACCCACGTTGATCAAATATATTTATTAATGACTTGAACAAAGGCTGGTGTTAAAAATATCCAAGATGATGAAGGTAAATTATCCCTTTATACTTTGTTAACACAGATTGAAAGAAAAATTCAAATCAAGGTAAGGGCTTGGTTAAATAAGGAAAAGCTTGAGAATATGCCCAGCTAATTAGCATCATTCTGGGTCATTCAAATTTAAGGAGTGCAAAATCTTACTCATCAGTTAGGTGTCTTGGTTGAAGTGTGACTGCTGAGGGAACAGCTTGTTTGGGCACGATGCACAATATTGAATTATTTTCTAGAGTGATAGTCCAGTGTTGTATCATCAACAAAGTACACTGCAGCAACTCACCAAGGTTCTTCACTCAGAGATAGTAGGAACTGCTGATGCTGGAGTCTGAGATAACAAGGTGTAGAGCTGGATGAACAAGCAGGTCAGGCAGCATCAGAGGAGCAGGAAAGCTGACATTTCGGGTCTGGACCCTTCTTCAGAAAAGTTTCATCCAGCTCCACACCTTGTTATCACCAAGGTTCTTAGATAGTACCTTCCAAGCCTGTGACCTCTAACACCAAGAAGGACAAAGGCTACAGATACATGGGAGCACTGCCATCTATAAGATCTCCTCCAAACCATCTTAATTTAGAACAATATTGTCATTCATTCAATATTACTGGGTCTAAATTCTGGAAGTCCATTTGTAACAGCACTATTGGTGTACATAGTCCCCATGAATTGCAGTGATTCAAAAGGGTAGGTCGCTACCATCTTTTTAAGGGCAATTAAGGGTGAGTAATACTGGCCCATCAATCCCATGAAGGGATTAAAAAGGAGTCCTGGGTTTGCTGCATTTTGTCCTTTAGCTGAGGGGTTGAACTAAAAATTCCACCCATCTATCTGGTTATTCAATCCAAAGCCAAACATCTCATTGAATAAATGTGGAAAGATGTGAAGCTCTCAAAGTGTCCTGACCAATATTCCTCCTGAAGTCAACACCATTGAATAACAGGTCATTAATTTTATTGTCATTCAGGGCATCTTGTTGCATATACAATGTTTGTCATATTTGCATACATATTAATAGTCATTATAGGTGTTGCATTTCTCTGAATCATGTGTAGATGTAAGATTTTCTTCAGGGTCATAATAAGTCTCCACTCAGTTGAATTACGTGTAGTTCAGGAAAAATCAGTGGTCGTCACCAGCTCACTCTTGCATATCAATGAAGAAGAGGCAAGCACAGTTCTTTTGCACCTTTAAAATCCTTCTCTGAAATTCCTCTAGCTCTGGAGATTTGTGAGCCCTTACCCCCATTATATTATCCATCATAGCTTTTCTATATACACTACTGAATGTAGGGTTCTCTCTCCCACTAATCGAGTTTTTCCTGAGCCACTGGTAATAAATCCTGCTCTTTCAGTGTGATAGCTAAACTAAAACTGTTCATTTAGCAATTCTGTCATGTACTGATCATCTGCTATTGCTATATCTCTAGAGATATATCTCTATTTTTAGCCATAACTTTGCTTGGTCTATTTACAGAAACATTTGTTTGACAGTTTTCTAGAATTTCCATGGGGGAGAATCATAGATTTTCTTTGGCTTCATACTTATAATCCCCTCAGTTGAATTGAGCATGGGCCAGGCAAAGTCAGTGGGAACATAGGAACGTGTGAGCAGGAGTAGGCCATTCAGCCCCTCAAACCTGTCATGCAATTCAATGAGATCTTGTCGATCTGTGGCCTAACTCAATATACCTGTTTTTGGCCCATATCCTTTAATACTTTTGCTTAAGTGAAACATATCTATCTCAGATTAAAAACCAGCAACTGCCATTTGTGGTAGAGAGTTTCAAACCTTTATAAACTGCTAAATTAAATCACATTTATAATCAGTTCCTACTTTACCAGATAAACTAATGCCTTTGTGTGTAGAGTGTCTCCTAACATCTCTCCTGAATGTTCTGGCCCTAAGTTTTAGAGATAAAAGGTACTGCAGATGCTGGAGAATCCGAGATAACAAGCATGGGGCTGGATGAACACAGCAGGTCAAGCAGCATCATAGGAGCAGGAAAACTTGACGTTTTGGGCCTAAACCCTTCATCAGAAATGGGGGAGGGGAACAGGGTTCTGAGTTTTAGAATCAATAGGAAATAGTTTAAATTTATCTACCCTGTCTTTTCCTGTTGATATCTTCAAGTCTTCAACCAGATCACCCCTTACCCTTCTAAATTCCATAGAAAATAGGCCTAATTGGTTTAATCTCTCCTCATAACAAAACCACTGAAGTCTAGGTATCATTGTTGTAAACCTGTGTTATACACCCACCAAGGCAAATGTATCCTTCCTAAGATGTGGTGCTCAGATCTATTCACACTCCAAGTGGATTCTAACCAGGGTTTTGTATTGTGCATCATAACTTCTGCATCTTTATATTCCAGTCCTCTAGATATAGAAGCCAGAATTCCATTAGCCTCTTGATTATTTTCAAAACCTGTTTAAAGGTCTGTGCACCTGAATCCCCAAAGTGTCTTTGGACATCCTATTTAACTTCCTACTATCTGGAAAGTACCCTGATCTATTCTTCTTCAATCCAAAATGAATAACCTAACATTTGCTTACATTGAACTCCATCTGTCACAGTTCATCACCAGGTTTCTCCTGGCACATCAGCTTTGAAGAAGGAGTTTGGAAGCAAATTCCCTCTATCACTCATCACATTGCACGACCAGAAAGAAAGGACAAATTAATTGGAACAAAACAATTTGCAGGAAGATCACATTTTTTAAAGGGCATACTTTTAAACTTGCCTTTTAGTGTGAAAGTCAGAAAGCATTGACGGCAACATTGAAATTTTCAACACATGACCTGCAGGCTCCTTCTGATTTATTAAATTAAATATCTGATTATACTGTTAGACATGCATTATTATTTCTTCTCAGTTGACAGTTAAACCATTCTAGTGTGGAATATGTGTTGTTTCATTTTAATAGAAAATGGTTAAAATAATTTATTGCAGTGAAATAATGCCCAAAATGTGCACAATGTAATCTCATTGTAAAAACTATCTCAGTAGTTAACCAGAAATGATGTCAAGCCATTCTGTAGCTAGCCTTCAACATTTACAGATATTTGCACGAAAATATCTCTCACTTTCAAAAGCAAAATACTGCGAATGCTGGAAATCCAAAATAAAAGCTAAAAATGGTGGAAATTCACAGCAGTTCAGGCAGCACTCTCTGGCAGCAAGCTGGGAGGCAGGGAGAGCATTTATTAGGTGGCAAAACCCGACCTTGAGATGTTCCTGTCTCCATTAGACTTACGTACTGGGCAGAAAGATCTATGGCTCACCTCCCTACCCCAGTGCCAATTGCAGCACTTGAGGCCAATTAATGACTAATTAAGGCCTTCATCCCACCACCACTGGAATTATCCCAGCTACGGGTGGACCCATCTGCCATACGCAAGTGTGACTGCTAAAACACCGTGATCAGCTTGTCAATGGGAGGACACTTGAACAAGTAGGAAAGATTTCTCCATCACCAGGGGTCTTGGTTCCATGGAAGGCCTGCTGGTGGCCTTAACACTGCCTGATTGACTTGAGGTTGGGCGAGCCTTCCCTGGAATGGGCATTATGGCCTTCTTTTTGACTGGCCAGCTGGAGGATGAGATAGACACCTCAAAAAGATTCCACTCAGGGTTTCAGATCTCAATATCTTTCATCAGAATGGATTTGTTTTTGTTTTTAGAAACAGGAAAATATTGCTTAAGTTTTTGGAAGTTAAAATTTAAATTGAACTCAATTAAGGTCTACCGGAATGAATATAAGTTAATCAAATTTTGGTGTAATTCCTAAATTAAATGAAACTTATCATCAATTCCTACATTACCAGACCAGACAAGATTTGCTGTCAAAATATCAGTGAGGCAAAAGGTTCTTCCATTGCTCATGTGAAAATTGTACAACAACTTCAGAAGTTC
Source organism: Ginglymostoma cirratum (assembly GCA_024137785.1). NCBI lineage: Eukaryota > Metazoa > Chordata > Chondrichthyes > Orectolobiformes > Ginglymostomatidae > Ginglymostoma > Ginglymostoma cirratum. The sequence goes on from JAHRHZ010000274.1 coordinate 12,731,313, forward strand.
AGTTAAACGCAGCTAACCAAAATGGACTCTCAAGTCACACCACTCTTCCATCAGCTTCATGAAAACTATATTCTGCTTCCTTGCTTCATCATCAAAATGTATCAAATGGCTTGAAGTTGCTGTTTTCTTTGTGGCAAATATACCTGGAATGTTAATGAGGCCTTGTAAATTCAAAAGCTGGAAATTGTCTTGATTTCTGTTTCTCACCCTCAAAGGGAAATCCTGACCATATTGGATATGTTTGAGCAATGGACCAAGAAATGGAATAAATTTCTGCTCATGAACCTGTCGGCAAGCATGGAAAGGATACGTATTGAAAATACCTTAAGCCTATTTGCAAAAGGACGACAGAAGTTGAATGCTGAACCTCATCGTTATGGCTTCCTTACTGAATTGAATAACTGTGCAAGCAACAGAGAGTTCAATATGAAGAGGTTCAAATCTGATACAACATGCTGTTGGGAGAAAGCCTAATGAAATGGTCTGAACACTTCGAAGGAGGAAGTAAAGATGTTCAACACGTGATCAGCCTCATCTCTACAAATCAGATTTGCTTGATTTCTCAGCACTTCACCCTATTTGTAGGATTAAACTTTGAATTTGTGAAATTTTACTTACTCTCATTAAGTAAACTAACCCGAAACTATCTAGCTAACCAACCCAACAGCAGTGAGATATTTGACAGTGAAAGTGAGTGGTACTAAATTAAGAAAATATGAGAAACACTTAAACAAGATGATTTTATCAAAGTTTCTTGCGTGTCACTTTTCTAGGGAGTGGAAGAGCAAGTTGTTCAAGTCTGGGAGTTGCAACTGCATTTTTAGCAGACTCTGATATTTCAAAGGGATTTTCAGACTTGGTTGCGACAGCACGGATCTTTGGTTTAGCAAGTTCTCCAACTCTTTCTGTGGCTATGTAGCTCATTGCAGCATCAGATACAGGTTCATCCACTGGTCTACTGGGAACATAACCTGCGTAATCTCCTTTAGGCTCTAGAAAATAAGAAGCATTACTTTTGTTATGGCATAAGTATTGGAAAATGTAAGTAAAAACTACATGGCTTAGTAGCTCTGTCAAAGTCTTGTCTTCTTTCATCTGTTCAAAATATACATTTGAGATGCTAAGCTCACTTAATGTACATGGGTAAAAATGTTATCCTGGTTTTGTAAGCACAATCCCGTGATCTAGTTTTGAGATTTTCCATTTATGTAACACATTTTCACTTAGTGGCCCGATTTCCGTTCTGAGATTGGGAATGATTGTCAGAATTATTTCTGGGTGCCAATCCTGATCTTGATGGCAAGAAAAGACGAGTTCTTAATTCTGTGGCAGGGAGTGTGGGGGGGTTGATCTATTTGTTGCCTGATAGTTCCAGATTTTATTGTGATTAGTCTAAACTCCAATTCCCACTTTGCCATATGGGAGCTCACAGTCTTTTGGATTGCTAGAGCAATGACATAATCACCATTATAACGAGCTCCAGGACAGGGAGATTTGAGCTGCCACCTCCTTTCCTATATGACCTGTGCTGTTTACTGGGATGACTGTTCTCCCCGAGATTCCAACTCTCCTTCCTTTAATTTGGATTGAATGTAATTCCACAAAAAATAAGACATTAAATACTCAGTTTATCCCTTTTGGAGCACTAATCTTATTAACTGCATTTCCAAAAGCCTGCTCAGCCCTTTTATTGCATGTCGCACCTTAGATAAGCATGCTACACTCTTCCTTTAAACTCTGCCTTAGATAAGCATGCTAGGGATAAACATCTTCCTTTAAATCTTTACCAATTTTCAACCCATCTTCCTTGCTAGGGGTCACTTGCTTTGTCTTTTAATGTTTAAATGACCTGATTTCTGAAGGCATCGTTAATCCCACATTTCTGCAAGAGTCACACAAACAGGTAGCACATATTCCATCTCAGGGTAAGAACATTACAAGCTAAACTAATTAATTTTTTCTCAGAAATACATTTTGAGCTGGCAGTCTCTTTCCTCCATTTGGATGGATTTAGAAATGTGAAAGTGAGCTTTTTCCCCTTTCTAACATTTATCTGGAAAGATGCATTAGAAAGTTCAATTTTCTCTTTTCAGTATTACAATTAGGATCAGTACGCTGTTGCACACTTAAATTCAGTAATGTCTTACTTGCTAATTCCACAACCCTTTCAGTTGGTGATATGGTTTTTGCTTCTTCGCTGATCTGATGATCCCAGAAGGGGTAGTCCCACAAATAGGATTTTCGAGCAGGTGGTTCATGGTAGGTTTTATGCTTAGCGAGCTCTTCTGTTCGACTTGAGATTACATCATACAACATATCATCACCCATTGGGGTCTAAAATTGCAAAACAAAATATGGCTATAAAGAAAAAGTTGAGCATTTGATGCTGATAACTGTAGATCATGAATGGCTTGTGTTTATATAATGGCTTTACCATACACCATAAAATGCCTGATGCATTGGGAAGCCTGCTAGAAAGCTTGTGCACTATGTTGTGGAGCATGGAGGAGTTGAGCTTTAAGTTGACAAACGGTTTTATCCATCCTTTCCTAATATTGAACTGCCAGTCAAGGTAGTCTGTACAGATGTAGAACACACAATGATGGTGTGTTTAATGATGAATCTTACAGTTTCAGTTGCAGCACAGGTACAATTTTGGCTCTGGGTACTATGGGTGAAAGGACCTTCCAATATGGCAGCTTGGCATCCACCAGCTGCTGTCTTCACAACACTGCCGTTGACATTGCTGTTGCCTGCTAGCCAGCCAGCCTGGACAACTACTATCAGGCCCTCTAGGGCCAGAGCTGTTTGATTTCCTTTTCTAAAGGGCATCCGCAATCTCCTCAGTGGAATTCCAGCAGCCTGACACGTCCCTAGATCCTGTCATTGGGCAAGTTCCTCTAATTCATACAAAATTAATGTATTAATTTGTATTAATATATTAATTCATACAATTATTTGAATTTTGAATTGATTTTGTGTTTGTAGTTAATGAGAGAGATATCAATGTGCTCTCCTCTCCATTTGGGGAAACGAATGCAGACTGGTCGACTGCTATGCAAATTCCTATGTTCTGTTCACGAGAATGACCCTGAGCTTCCAGTTGCCTGCCATTTAAACAGACTACCATGTTCCCTGGCCAACATCTCTGTCTGGGGCTTGCTACACTGCTCCAGCGAAGCTCGGTGCAAGATGGAAGAACAACACCTTATTTTCTGCTTGGGGATCCCGCAACCTTCTTGACTCATATCAAGTTCAATAATTTTAGGGCCTGAGCACTTTCTCCCATGTCCTTACCCTGACCCCCTCACACCCCAGGCCTTGTCATCACATGGGCTGCTGCCACAACCAACCCATTGTCAGCTACTAACGCTCTCCATCAGCAGCTATTCATTCTCCCTTTACCAACTCCTTTGTCAGCCCAATTGTTCTTTTTCTGTGTCTCTGGGCTCAATCTCCACCTATTCTTAAACCCTACACCCTCCCATCACCCTTTCTCTAGCATATATTCCAATCTTTTCGCAGCTACAATCAGTTCTGAGGAAGGGCCACTGAACTCGAAACATTAACTCTGCTTTCTCTGCTCAGATGCTGCCAAAGATTTTGCCAGCAATTTCTGATTTTGTTGGGAGATATCAATATTTTGATAGAAATTGGATAATAATTGGAAGTGAGTGATAAGGAGTCTGAGAAAGCTGAGAGGTGCTGATGAGATTAATGGAAAAAGTTCTCAATGAATTTAAGGGTCCAGTGTTTCTGCACATTTTATACCCAGATATCAGCACACTCTGAAGGGAATCAGCTAGAAAGAGCATAAAAGATGGAAGAATTTAAAGCATCCTATTTCCAAAACCACTCAATTCCCTAGCTTGATCTTACATTTGTTTAAAAGTCATTTTGCCTGAAGCAATCTTGCCCAAAGAAAGTGGTCATGCCCGCAAGTTAGCATGATAAATTTTCACTAATTGTGCTCATATCAAGTTGCTTGTCCCATTAATCCATCATTAATGAGCAGTAACCAGCAATTAATCAAAGCCTCACTCACATTACTGTCTCACACTGATTTTAGAATAACATAAAGATCAGTTGAAATTAATTATAATTCAACACAATCCTGAAAAACTGATAGTGCATGACCAAACTTATTCCCCATGAGCTAAACAACAGGCTGAATCGTGAATTTGGAGTTTGAAGGCTGATTTCAACTTTGGATGTGATGGCGTTAGGAGATGTGGCAAAAGGAACTCCCATGATTTCCTTATTTAAAAAAAAACTGAAAGAACTGTGGATGGTGGAAATCAGAAGCAAAAACAGAAATTGCTCGAAAAACTCAGCAGATCTGGCAGCATCTGTGGAGAGCTAATGTTTTGGGTCCAATGACCCTTCTTCAGAATTTCTTCATTCTACTCCTTGGGCTTTTTTCTACTTCATTAATGGGTTTCCCTACTAATTGTATCAGAATTCTGCAAAACGCCCATCAATTGCATACAATTTCCAAAGTGCTAATGATGGTCTATTTAAAGTAGAGACATATCTCTTAATGTAAGGTGCCATCCCCTGCTTTGAACATTCACTGAGAAACACTGGACAATCCCAGCCATGGAGGAGAGTTGAAAGTCTGAATTCTATGTTTCCAATGTACTCTGGAGGTTCTAATGTCAAAAATTAGGACAAGGGGACAGGACCCCAGAAGCCACGGAAACATCCACAAGCCCACATACAGCAAGCAGCATACAGATGGCTGACAGAGTCAGTGGCATAGAATAACCCAAGAATCTGTAATAAATACTGAAAGAAGTTCAAAGACTTCACAACAGTAATAAGGTGGGGTACATCCCTTCACCTCTCCACCTTTTTCAAAATGACAACTCTCCTTTAACTCTATCCCACATCCAGCAATTCCTTTCTCCTTACCATACTTGCATCATGCTATCACAATGGCATATTGCAACACCTGTTTCACACACCTCCTTTCTTAGATCTCTTCACAACACACTGTGACACCATTACTTTGTCATATTCTCTATGTCTGCAAAACCACCAGCTCCTCCCAGCACGCTTTTCACATTTCACAGCCTCCACATTTGGTTATTCATCACAATTCATCACTGGTCCACATTTCATCCTGCATCTTTTTTTAGATGTCAACATAAGATATATGGACAGGCCTCAACATTCATAGCATCATAGAATCCCTATAGTGTAGAAGCAGGCCATTCAGCCCATCAAGTCCACACTGAGCCTCCGAAGAGCATCCCTCCCAGGCCCACCTTATCCCTGTAACCCTGTACTTCCCATTACTAACGCACCTAGCCTGCACAACCCTGGACACTATGGGTAATTTAGCAAAGCCAATCCACCTCACCTGCACATCTGTGGCAGAAACCCACACAGACACAGGGAGACTGTGCAAACTCCACACAGACAGTCACCCGAGGGGAGAATTGAAACCAGGTCCTTGGCACTGTGAGGCAGCAGTGCTAACCACTGAGCCATAGTGTCACCCATTGTAGGATCAATATCCCAATGGTGAGGTAAGGCCCGAAAAATCTGCTTGAAAATGTCCTCATAATATTGAGTTCTGCTGCAAAACTGAGTTCTGAGGAGTAAATCGTCACAGGCTTTTGACAACTAAATTAAAATGTAATAATCTTGGCGCTGTTTCAGGAAAGAAAGCTTTTTCCCTGACTTTCAACACCATTGATGGTTTTGTCTTCAGTGATCTAGGCCTTAATTGTTGGAATTCTTTCCTTAAACCCTGAGGTTAGAATGATGAGTGACAAGAGTGATCAAGAATGCAGCAGAAATGAATGACCACTGTTGTAATCAGCTTTCACGTTCCACTAGGCAGGTGGCTTTAAAATCAGAACTTGAATATTTGCCATTAACTTACTGTCATCTTTTCACCACTGATTAATTCTATTAAGATTCACATGGACTTGTGTTTTCATGCTGCTGGGATAGTAAATGATGAATACTGACTGACCAATCAGTCAGGCCACTGCTCTAGAACGTTTAATAAAATTATTTTCTGATTATCTCTGTGTGGATCATGGGATGTGTCTTATCTGTACTTATCTTGGGGTCTTCAAAAGCCTCGATCTCTGTTACATTCAGTAGAAGTCATTTATACAAGCAAACATAAACTGTGCAGTCTCTGGAGAAATATTGCTGAAATTTAGCTTGTTAATCATGTGAATTTTTTACAAATGTTTAAGGAAAATAAAGACATGTATTAATTCAGTGCAGTTTATGACCTCGTAGCATCTCATAGTGCTTTCCAGCCAATGAAGTATTTTAATGTGTTGTCACGGTTGCAATGTAGCAACTATGGCAGCTAATTTATGCACAGTGAAGTGCTCACAAACAGCAGTTTAATGATGAACAAATAATCTGCTCTTGTGGTGACTGAAGGAAAAATATTAGTCAGGATCAATGTTCCCTTTAATCTTTTTCTTGTAGTGCACGATCAAATTGTTTAAGTATTCAACGTTTAATGTTTTCAGGTGGTCTGCATGCACAGTAACTTGTAGGGATCACAAGCATGGGGCTGGATGAACACAGCAGGTCAAGCAGCATCATAGGAGCAGGATCTCCACCTACCTAGACTCCATTTTCACCCCCTTGGTCCAGGAACTCCCTACCTACGTCCGTGACACCACCCACGCCCTCCACCTCCTCCAGAACTTCCAATTCCCAGGTCCCCAACACCTCATTTTTACTATGGACGTCCAGTCCCTATACACCTGTATTCCCCATGCAGATGGCCTAAAGGACCTCCGCTTCTACCTGTCCCGCAGAACGGACCAATCCCCCTCCACCGACACCCTCATCCGCCTAGCCGAACTCGTCCTCACCCTCAACAACTTTTCTTTCAATTCCTCCCACTTCCTACAGACAAAGGGGGTGGCCATGGGTACCCGCATGGGCCCAAGCTATGCCTGCCTCTTTGTAGGTTACGTGGAACAATCCCTCTTCCGTACCTACACTGGCCCTAAACCCCACCTCTTCCTCCGTTACATTGATGACTGCATCGGCGCCGCCTCGTGCTCCCACGAGGAGCTCGAACAGTTCATCCA
>JAHRHZ010000274.1:12738791-12806471 GCA_024137785.1 Ginglymostoma cirratum
CACCTGCCCCCCACACCTCCTCCCTCACCCCAATCCCAGGCCCCAAGAAGACTTTCCACATCAGGCAGAGGTTCACCTGCACATCTGCCAATGTGGTATACTGCATCCGCTGTACCCGTTGTGGCTTCCTCTACATCGGGGAAACCAAGCGGAGGCTTGGGGACCGCTTTGCAGAACACCTGCGCTCAGTTCGCAACAAACAACTGCACCTCCCAGTCGCGAACCATTTCAACTCCCCCTCCCATTCCTCAGATGACATGTCCATCCTTGGCCTCCTGCAATGCCACAGTGATGCCACCCGAAGGCTGCAGGAACAGCAAATCATATTCAGCCTGGGAACCCTGCAGCCCAATGGCATCAATGTGGATTTCACAAGCTTCAAAATCTCCCCTCCCCCAACCGCATCCCAAAACCAGCCCAGCTCATCTCCACCTCCCTAACCTGTTTTTCCTCTCACCTCAAGCCACACCCCCATCTCCTATCTACTAACATCATCCCGCCCCCTTGACCTGTCCGTCCTCCCTGGATTGACCTATCTCCTCCCTACCCCTCTACCTACACTCACCTTTACTGGCTCCATCCCCACCTCTTCGACTTGTCTGCCTCCTCTCCACCTATCCTCTCCTCTGTCCATCCTCTATCCACCTCCCCCTCTCTCCCTATTTATTTCAGAACCCTCTTCCCCTCCCCCATTTCTGATGAAGGGTTTAGGCCCGAAACGTCAAGTTTTCCTGCTCCTATGATGCTGCTTGACCTGCTGTGTTCATCCAGCCCCATGCTTGTTATCTCGGATTCTCCAGCATCTGCAGTACCTTTTATCTCTGATACAACTTGTAGGGATCAACTTGTTTATGCCTGCATGAGATCTTTCAGGTTGCTGCATGGCTACACAACAGCGGATCCTAGAAAGAACGTTGGTCAGGAGGCGTTGTGAATATGGTCATGGCCTTCAAAACAATGACCTTCAGGCAGGTCGGACTTCACCCATAAGACAAGACCTTTAGCAGTAGAGCACTCCCTCCGTGTTTCACTGGTGTCTTCATCTAAGTTATACACTCAAGTCTCTGGAGCAGGATTTGAACCCACAACCCTCTTACTCAGAAGTGAGAATACTTTCATCAAACCGTGAAGTACACCTAATTATTTACTGAAATACTGAGATAAATGGCCAAGGGCTGTTATATAAATGATCATGAAGGTTGAAATAAATAAAACGGAGAACAAGGCAAATCAAAAAGTAATGGTTAAGACTGACAAACTAGAGATTTTATAGTTTGAATGTTGTGTGAAGACAGAAAAGCTAAAGGAAGTATGAAGTTCTTATTTGGAATCCCTGTAAAATGATGAATGAAGGAGGGTGTATATGCCTACAGTATTTCAATCATTCTTTACTGGCTGCTTTTAAAGCTTTAAACCAACTGAACAGTTTATGAATGTCTCAGCTGAACTGAGAAAATGCAGGAAACGTTTATTTAAAGTATGTTTCAGTCTTTATAATTGAAAAATAACAAATGAGGTAGGCTCCGAAGAGGAAGTTCAGACTGCAGGTTAGGATTCTGTGGTTGATGATAGTCTTCAACCCCTTGAGATCAGATGCCATGGTGTTCAATGCTACCAAACATCTGCAACTGAATTGCAAATTTATAATTCCCTAGAAAGCTTCCATTACTCATCAATTTCACAATTTTAGCCGAGCAATGTTACTTGCAATTCACTGTGACATTTAACACTTTCACCCATGAAGCAGAAACTAACGCAGTTCCTGAATAATTAAAAGCCTGGGGAATCACGGCTACCAGATTATGAAGTAGTGTAGGCATGTGCACAGATAGCCATCATTTAATTCACCCACATGAAACCTCCTTCTCCTGATATACCAAACCGTTTGCGTCAGGAAGGTGCATTTCTCATTATCAATCTTAGACCTATTATATTAAAGACAAGGGTATGTTAGTCTTGTACGTGATGGCAATTCCATTGGCCCTATCAACCCATTTCAATAATATTATTAAGCCCAACAATTTTTATTGCTCCTGTAAACCCTCTAGAAATCACTGTTTTAAACTTACGTATGTCTTTAGAATTATTTTGGTCATTCATCAATAACATTGGAAATGTGGATCAAAAATTTCTAAAGTACTAGGTTTCAGAAAATACAATGAAAGCAAGGGAATGATTGTGTGGTGCTACAAGAAGAGGAATAAACACATATTATCACAAATGACTCAATGGGTAAAGGCTCTATCAGTTACGGTACTGAGCTATGCCAGACCAGGAAGATCTGATGTTCAATTTCTGGTCCCTACTGATGTAGAAGATGTCAACTGAACTAAATTAAAATAAAACTGGACTCAACGTGGTGAAGAGAGGAATTTGATTGGATACCTACTCCTCAGTACAGTCCAATGATTCCTGCTGTGTATGCAGCTTTCAGAAAAGGATATCCAAACAAATCTATACAAGATAGCCAAAGACTATTCCCCAGATGTCTGCTTGTTGAACTGGGTACATTGGCCAGTGAATTCTGCCCAATTAAAAAAACCATAATCCTAATCTTCAGGTAATAAGTAAGGGGATCATTTGGTTTTCAGCAGGTACTGTAATGGTGCTGGCAGTGTCTATGCCATTGACGGTTCTGTTATTATTGACTAAGCTTTCTGCTCGTTAGAAATTCAATATTCTCCCTCTGCTGCCGTGGCAACATTGAACATCAGGGACTAAACAAGCATCTCCAGTGTCTAATATATGTCAGAAGATGTCATTCTTGTATTTGAATATTCTCTACGATAAATGGGAGGGCAGATTGCATGCTATAAACAGCCTGTCCGAAATCACAATTGATGTATACATGGGAATGTGATCCAGGAACACATCCTAACCTATTTTCTTCTCATACTTGCCCTGAATCAATCAAAAGGATTTTAGCAAGAGGGCAAGATATCCCAGCTCAGGCATTTAAATCTCAATAATGTTTCGGAAGTAAAAGATTATTGGTATAGTTTCATTTGACAGGTTCGAGCTCAGGACTTTTACTTCATAGGAAAATAAATTCAGTCCTAACCACGGAGAGCCAGCCACCATTCCCTGTGTACACTTACATATAATGACTAGTCAGATGATAAACCATGAGATTTTCTCACGACTCCCCAGTATGGTTCCATAATACTTTATTACCGGCACGACTGACTTTCTGTGAGAATCGCTAATTACAGGGTAATTGCCAATAGAATCATACTCAAGCAATTTCGGGGAGGTGACAGGAAAGGCAAAGCAGGGAAAGCAATACAGCTATCTTTAGGGATGTAAAGCCATCTTTAACTTAAGCACTATTTATTTCGGGTGGGGAATAGTAAAAAGTCATTATAAAACTGATTATATGGACTTGCATTCTTTCTGTTGAACTATGAAACAGACTGCTGATTCACTATTCTCCACTTCATGTTACTGCCCAAGATGCGTTTCACCCTACAATTAGTGCAGAATATGTTTCAAGATGATCTTATCCACAATCTCTTGGTAGTGTTAAGCTTTATTTTCTTCCACATTTTTCATCTCTCCATGGTGCCCAGGACAAACTATAACATCTGGACAGTACGGCTGCTGGGTGGTTAGCACTGTTGCCTCACAGCACCAGGCGCCTGGGCTTAATTCCAGCCTCAGGCAACTGTCTATGTGGTGTTTGCACATTCTCCTTGTCTATGTGGGTTTCTCTGGGTGTTCCGGTTTCCTCCAACAGTGCAAAAATGTGCAGGCTATGTAGATTGGCCATGATAAAATTGCCCATATTGTCCAGGGATGTGTAGGTTAGTTGGATTAGCCGTGGGAAATGCAAGGTTATAGGGCAGGGGATGAGTCTGGGTGGGATGTTCTTTGGATAGTTGGTGTGGACTTGTCAGGCTGAATGGCCTATTTCCACACCGTAGGCATTTGATGATCTCTCTGATGCTTTTCTTTTAACTGCATTTGGCTTCATTCTCAAAAATTCCACATAAAGAACTGAATGGCACGGGGTCCAAATACAATGCTCTCAAGATTTAGAAGATCTATCATTCATGTCTAGAAAGTATCCAGCAAAGGTCCTTCTTAGTCCTGACCCGAAATGTCAACTTTCCTGCTCCTCTGATGCTGCCTGCCCTGCAGTGTACCTCCAGCTCCATACTGTGTTGTCTCTGACTCCAGCATCTGCAATTCTAGTTATCTCCTGGCAAAGGTCCTAACTTCTTTCAAAAACTCATATAGTGATACAAGGAAGATGCTTTTATCACACAGCCTGATGGATTAATTTAGTCACGTGAACTTATCAAACTGAACTTCAAATGAAATTAATGTACAATGTGTTTTCACGACCTACACTAAATATCAACAATCTATGTATAAGGTTTTAAAAGCAATCTAATTTTAGCAACCATTCAAATATTGTGGTCTTGCAATAGAATGACAATCTGTAATGGGGATTTTGCACAACTCCCCCGGGAAGCCAAGAGTCGGCATGAGTAGAAACTAAGAGTGGGCAACCTTCTCCCAAGAAAGCATAACATTTTCAGAACTTTATTCTTTTGGAAATCTGTAAGCATTTTCATTTATAGCTTTTTTTAAAGAGATGGGTGATTGGGTGGGGTATTTTGGGCATGGTATGCTTATATAGTGGAGAAATAGCTACAAACTTATTTAGTATAATTGAACTTCCTGCTCATATACTTATGGCAGGCATAAAAGGACAGAAAAGATCAACGGAGTTACCAATAAGACAAATCTCATGTCTTATACAGCTAGAATGGAAGAAATTCAATCTGAATGGATTAAACATTCTTTCCATTTTAATTTGTTAATGTTCATGCTACTACAGTCATGTTTTATATGCTGCAAGGATGAAGATTTGGACAAGTTTTATTACATTATAAATGTGGTTATCCTTTTCATTTCCTTCCCTCTGCAAAATTCCCACTTTTTAAGTTTGCTGATTTGCAGTGGGTGTAGTTTTCTGGTGAATCATTGTAGGAGTCCCTGCTGAGAGTTGTGCTCCTTTATTTTTAAGAGCGGGACTCTGTTCTCTCCATTTGACTCAACAGTCATTTTTGTTTCATTCTTCTCTTAGTTTTGATAACCTTCTTTATTCTGGTTGTGCTCGGCTGGATTTTTTTAACAACGTTCTCAGATTGCTCCAAATAAAAGTATCTTGATAACTGATGAAAAATGCTTGGGTCTTATCAATCGTTAAACATTACTTGCTTCCTTGTGCCAAGTTGAAAACTTGCTTACTTGAAATGATTGGCTTTTATCCGACTTTTATTGCTGCATAATTTTTCAGAAGAAAGAAAAAGACTTGCGTTTACTCAGATCAAATGATGTTAAGTATTAACATGTTTTATTTTAAACTATTAGTCCTTATTAAGACCTTCACTGGTTTATCGAACTGTAAGATTGTGTTTCCACTTCCTTTCAAAATAATATTCAACACTGGAACTCTTATTTTAGCCCCAGTGACAATGTCTTCAATTGTACTTCCACTTATGTTGTTCATCCATTTTATGTTCTTAGTAGTTATGCCATTAGTGTTCATAGTTCTTCATCTATCCATTTGGGACCTCACAGAAATGCTTCAAGAAGCCATCCTTAATGGACAAACTGTCAATACTACAAAAGAAAGAGGTTAGAGCAGTATTGATATTCTGCCGATAGAGGTCACTAGAACACTTTGCACAGAATGCCTACTGAGAGTGAAATTACTCTGTGGGTTAAGCGTGTGCTAATATGGAGCACTTTGACTGGTTGGCATTGATAACACATTTGATCATCTTACTAAAGATCCTCCTGTGAGTGACTGGATTAACATACATTAACACAAAAATATTACTTGTTTAAATAAAATTATTAAGCACCAATTTAAGGAACTGATGCAAATTATTTTTGACTTTGCCTCCATTAACCTGAATTTTCACTCTCAAGGTGTGGAGGTTCAGTCAAGCAATTTCTTGACTTGGCACACTGCCTGGTGCTAGATTTGGAAAGGGGGAGGTGAAATGAGATTTGGGTCACTTTGTACACCAGTTGCTGAAACCAGCTGGTGGGGAAGAAGGCATAGTGAGAGATTTTGAGTACAGAAGCAATTGTCTTGCTGCAACTGTACAAGTCCTTGGTGATACCACACCTAGTGTATTGTGTGCAGTTTTTGTCCCCTTCTCTGAGGAAGGATATTCTGGCTATGGGGCAAGCACAACAAAGAATTTTTTTTCACATTCATTCACAGAATATGGGCACTGCTGACTAGGACAGAATTCCAGGTGTCAATTTCCAAGAGGGCAGTTAAGAATCAACTTCCTGGACTCGCATGATTGACATATGAAGAGACACTGGATTGGTTAGGACTATATTCATTGTAATTTAGAAGAATGGGGGGAGATCTTTGAGAAATCCATAATATTCTAGACTGGGTAGACTGGGTAAAAGCAGGAAAGATATCTCCTATGAAAGGGGAGTCCAGAATCAGGGGTCTCAAGGCTAAAGGGATTGAAGGGTATGGGGACAAAGCAGGACCAGGGTACTGAGTTGGTTGATCAGCCATGATCACACTGAATCGCGGAACAGGCTCAAAGGGCTGAGAGGCCTACTCCTGCCCCTAGTTTTAATGTTTCTGGAAAAAGTTACTTGAATGACGTAATTTTGGCTGGGGTGGGGATTGGCAGGCCGCAGGTATGGAATGCAGTAGGGCCTGATAACCCAATGTAGATCGGACATGGTCAAGGGAATGCAGAGTGCAGACTGCCAGCATGGGCTGGTTAAAGTGCCCACCTTGTTGTGTGACACTTTGTCCCAATTGTTTTGGTAAAATTAGATCCTTTAAGCCTCAAAACTCACCCACCCCCAATTGCCTCTCATATTCTTCATGTGCCCAAACCCATGGCCCCTAATATCTCCTATGCTGGCTTAGTGCCTATTTGTGACCCTCACACATCCCTGTGGACCCTTACAAGCTATATGCCAACAGTGCAAACTCATGACACCCCCACAAATCCTTATGGCCCTTTACTTGCCCATGCCAACTTTGTACCAACTCATGAATATCAATTCAGCCTCATAGCTCCTTATAACCCCTATACTAACTTACTCTCAACTCATGCCCCTACCCACCACCCTTTGCCTGTATAGCCTGCATGACAACTCTACCAGTATCATTATGGGCAGACCTCAGGAGCCATGCTGAGGATGGACTAAAATAAAAGTTACAATATTATGAAAATTAATGCCATTTATGGAAGGCTCTTCGATAACAGTTAAATTCCCTTCAAAACTCAATCTCTCATAAAAGCAAATATATTTATTGTATTTATAATCCTACATCAAAGACAGCATATCCTTCAATAAATTCTTTGAGCTGCCCATCAAACTGCAAATTTACAACCCCCCACAGACAATATGATAGACTATGGTGAGCAGACTCATACCAATAATGCTATAAATATAGCACTTAGGGCTACTTCAATAGACAGCTGTCGACAGTGCTAGAATCTTTTTTTCAATTCACAGACACATGCAGGCATTTTATTTTCTCAATTTTTAAAAGACAGGGGTATGAAATAACTTGCCAGCTTGACAGTTCAACACACTATAGCTGTCTTTCATTAGCTTTACATCTCCTCCATGAAATCATGGAACACGCACTGTGGGTTGAGAACGTTCCTAGTCTTGTGCATTGAGCTTAAAAACACAGCTGGTCCATAGTGACCGCACGAGCTTCATCACCCACACCTTTTCCCCAGCCAGGAAAATGGGATTTGCCAGAAACAGGGCCTGGACTTCCAAATATAGGTTCCATCCACCACTTCTAATTGTCTGCAGAGTCTCCGTGATTCTGCAAATCTGGCCGTTCCTGTTTATAGAGCAAAACAGGAGACACTAATATCTTAAAGGACATTAAGTTTCAACGTCGTTCTTCCATTCTGGCTCAATCCAAATAGTGTCCCAGACTCTCCAATGTACAGATTTCATATTCAATGATATGTAATGTTTTTGTCATCCTCCAGGTATTGTTGGGCATATTTATATCATCTATCATGTTCTGCAGATCTTGTTCCATAAATCTTGCCATGACATTTTTTGTGCTTTCCTCCAAGCACGCCACACATGGGATAGGCCACAGTTTGCCATTCAGATTGTTAAACAGCATGTACTGAGCTTCTTTGTGATTGTCTCTTTGCTTACACATTTTTTTTAAACTTTGTCCTCGTGAATCTTTGCTGTATGCAGAATAGATAAATATCCTGTCAATGCATTAAAGAAAAGCCAACGTTTAAATCCCTATGTGCTGGATAATTTCACTTCCATCACAAATTTGAGATCTGGCTAGTGTGCTATCATTAGTTATTCAACAAGATTTCTCAACCTTGACAACTGGATGCAATGCTAAACTTGCAAGAGCTGGTTGAGGGATCCTAGGTAGACTCCCTAATTGAAATATTCTAGATCCAACAGTGAATTCTGGTGAAACATTCATGCGATGGACAACTAATACTTTTTCATCCCATTAGGCTTTTGTTTTCTAAGTATATATGCTCAAAAAATCATCAGTTGCATATCATGTCTTGAACATGAAGGACTTCAAAGTATATCACCAAGAGTTCATAGCTTATACATGTTTGCCAGCAAATGGTAGATTAATGGATCACTTCTTGTGAAGCTCAAGGAATATACAGAAAGGATGGATTACAGAAGTTTATTCTCAGCACCCACATTCATAAAAAATAAAGTATAAAGTGTAGAGAAGTATTACAGCAATTAGATAGAGCACTGGTGAGACCACACACCTGTAACACTGTGTACAGTTTGGCCGCTGTACCTGAGTAATGACTTATTTGCCTTGGAGGAAGTGCAAAGGTTCACTAGACTGGTTCCTGGGATGAGGGGATTGTCCTACAGTGGGAAATTGTGTAGACCAGGCCCATACTCGCTAGAATTCAGAAGGCTACTAAGTGATCTAATTGAAACATATCAAAATTCTTAAAGTCATTGATGGTAAGATGATGAGAAGCTGTTTCCCTCTGGCTGGAGAATGTAAAACTAAGTCATATTTTCAGAATAAGGGATTGGTCATTTACCGCTTTGAATAAGAGAAATTCTTTCCCTCAAAGTACAGTGGATCTTTAGAATTACTGACTCTAGAGTGCTCTAAGTGCTCACTCAGTATTTCAAAGACAGATTGATACATTTTTAAGTGCTAGTGAGATTAAGGAATTGTTGATTGCATATTAATTGCTTTTAATTGTAGGCAGGTGGTAAGGCATTAACTGGGGATTCATGTCTCCTCTAAGTAGGGACAGATTCAAACTGTGACAGTTGAGTTTAGAGGTGGATGTTTCTAATGTGTAACCTTGTAAATAGAAAGCCATAAAAGAATGTGAAGTCTGACTTCAGTTCTATCTATTGTCGCCTGACTTTCTGGGACATACCAATTACGGAGATAGTGCAAGATGGTGGAGTTGAGGTAAAAAGTCTGGAATGATCCTACTGAATGATGGAGCAGGCTTTTTAAGGATCAAATGGCATATCACTGTTCCCATTTCTTTTGTTCTTATGATGGCCACAATTTGACAAGATGAGAGAATGATTATCAATCTATTAGAGCTCAGCAGTGATTCTGATTAGGAATGCAATTTTCATGCGTAGAGATGTGCTTTGAATAAGAAATTAAAAATGTGAAGGTAGAATTTCCTGAATCTCCTGCAATATTTATGGAAATCCAAAGAAACAAACTAAATAGCTGGATGTCTGACAACTTTTTATTAGTATTGCGTTAAGATTGTGAGGAATCATCCCTACTTGTACCAACCTCTTTGGAACATCCTGCTGATGCAGAACACATCAGGTGTCAAAATCCAAGCTTACTACAAGTGGTGACCTTGAGCCTTTTTTCATTCCTGAGAATTCTTGGACCTGACATTGGATTCAGGCTCTGTGCTGATGGTACAATTGTAAGGCAAACGCAGCATGAAACTAAATTGTCATTTGTGGTTCCTAAATTTTCTTCATGGGGGTTATAATAACTACAAACAGTCACTGGGGTTTTCAAAAGTGGTTTTCAGGTTCAAAGCACTTTCTGCATCATGATCAATGTTTCATCTATTTGCCCGCAAATTCTGATGAATGATCACATGTTCAGAAATTGATACCCAACTTTAAAACAATTCACCTGAGATTCAATGCAAAATAATGACTTGGCTGCAAATGAATGGTAAAATCCACTTTCCATTTTCTTTCTAAGCATGCTTTTTTGCAAAATTATCTAAAATTCACATCCAATTGGAATTACAATTAGATGATTTGTCATATAAATACCCTTTGGCATTTTCAATCTTTTGGAAGCTCACATAGTGTGTTAGGGGAAGTCTTGTTGGCTCAATAGGTAGCACACTGAGTCAAAAGCATTGGACTCAAATCTCACCCTAGGATTTAAGGGCCAAGGAATATAATGTAGCCAAATAATTTGAGTATTGTGTGGTGGAAGGAAAGTTGGAGCCTGTAAAATCACTAACCCATAGTTTTAGACTACAATGCACTTATAAAAGATCATGTGCTACATGATCAACTCCTGAAGACAGTAACATACCACTGCAGGTGGCAGTGCAGCTAGACAAGGTAGCAAAAAAGACATATGGCATGCTTGCCTTCATTGGAAGGGGCATTGAGTGTAAGGGTAAACACATTATGGTGCAGCTTTATAAAACTTTAGGCCACACTTGGATTTTTTTTCCTTTGTTCATTCATGGGATGAGGCTGTCACTGGCAAGGCAGCATTTATTGCCCATCCCTAATTGCCTAGAGGGAAGTTAAGAGTCAACCACATTGCTGTGGGTCTGGAGTCACATGTAGGCCAGACCAGATAAGGATGATGGTTTCCTTCCCTAAAGGTCAGTAGTGAACCAGGTGGGTTTTTCCTGACAATTGACAATGGATTCACAGTCATCATTAGATTCTTAATTCCAGATATTTATTGAATTCAGATCCCACCATCTGCCGAGGCAGGATTTGAACTCGGGTCCCCAGCACGTTATCTGGGTCTCTGGATTAACAGTCCAGTGATAATACCACTAGGCAATCACCCAGAATAACGTGTACAGTTCTTGTCACCACACTACCAGAAGATGTGGATGCTTTGGACAGGATACGGAAAAGGTTTACTAGGATGTTGCTTGGTATGGGGGATTTTAGCTATGACGAAAGGTTGGATAGGCTAGGTTTGTTTTCACTGGAACACAGGAGGTTGAGCAGCGACCTAATAGAAGTTTATAAGATTGTGAATGGCTTGGATAGAGTGGCAAGTATGAGGCTTTTTCCCATGAAGGAGGGGTCAATTACCAGGAGACACAGGTTCAAGGTGAAAGGGGGGAAGTCTAAAAGAGATGTGTGAGGCAAGTTCTTCACACAAAGGAGGGTGAGTGCCTGGAACATGTTGCCAGAGGAGGTGGTGGAAGCAGGCAGCATAGCAGCATTCAAGAAGCACTTGGACAAGTACATGAATAGGAAGGGACTAGAAGGATACGGATCATGTAAGTGAAAACAGTTTTAGTATGGAAGGACAAAATGTGTCAGCACGGGCTTGGGGGGCCAAGGGCCTGTTCCTGTGCTGCACTGTTCTTTGTTCTTTGTACAATAAAGTACTCTACTTATCAAATGTACTAGATGTGCTACGCTATGATAGGGAACAACTTTTGGAAAATACTGAGTAATGTTATGAACTTACAATAAATCCTAAATTATTTTAACAAACAAAAACCAGACCAATGTTTCATGTAAAATAATGGAGTGTGGAATTTCAGATAAACATGTTAACATTTATTCATTAGTGCTCTCTAGCATAATGTTGGGGCTGGTACTTAATAAAGAGAATTAAGTCAAACTGTGGAAACCTACTGTAGAATAAGCTGATTTGCTTGGCTGCCAATCCTTATGAAGCTGTTTTGGTTTGGCAAGTTCGCGAATTCTGGAACTGGGCTGAGCTCTCATTGCATGACGTTTCACAGGCCAGATCGGTGATAATCTATGTCATAGAAGATTCATGTTAGCATTGGATAACTTTTTGTCAATGTTTGAATAAATTGTATTATCTCATACGTATTGGAGCACAGAATCTCAATCATCACAGAAATCTTTGATAACTAAAACTAATGTGTAGATACGTTCACATTCATATCCAAACCCGTGGCATTGATCACCTAGAAGGACAAGGGCAGCAGATGCACAGGAACACCACCACCTGCCCGTTCTCCTCCAAACCACACACCATCCTGACTTAGAACAATGTCATAATTTTTTCACTGTCATTGGGTCAAAATTCTCGAACTCCCTTCCCAACATCAACTGTTGATGTGCCAACGCTACATGGACTACAGCAGTTCAACAAAATTACTCACCACTACCTTCTCAAGGGCATTTAGAGTTAGGCCAAAAATACTAGCCAGCAGCAATGCCCACATCCTGTGAACAAGTAAAACAAAACACATACTACACTCACAGACAACTTATAGGTATATGTTACCAGTTTATGTCTTACATATGGAATAAAAGTTCTTTGAAAAATTTATGATCTGTTACTGGTTGCAAGGCATAGCCCTACTTCTCTCCAACCTTCAACTGTCTAGTAAAATTTGATAAGTTTCAGATTTTTATTCAGTGGTTTTACAAGGATTGATCTTACATTGGAGTTGCTATGTGTGTAAAATGCTCAGTAAGATCATTTTATTTTTAAATATTCATTCATGTGCACTGTATTTAAGGCAGACACTTGGCGAATTGTCTGCTGATGCTTCACCCTGAGCTGCTTTTATCACTGAGCTTTTTTTGCCTTTCTTCAATCATGGGATGAAGGCGTCGCTGGCTAGGCAGCATTTATTGCCCTACCCTAATTATTCAGAGGACAGTTAAGAGTCACCCATATTGCTGCGGGTCTGGAGTCACATGTAGTCCAGAACAGATAAGGATGGCAGTTTCCTTCTCGTGAACTGGATGGGTTTTTCCGACAATTGACAATGGATTCATGGTCATCGTTAGATTCTTAATTCCAGATATTTATTGAATACAAATTCCACCACCTGCTGTGGCAGGATTCAAACCCGGGTCCCCAGAACGTTACCTGGGTCTCTGGATTAACAGTGCAGGGATAATATCACTAGACCATCACCTCTCCTTTGGTCACTGGAGATTTGCCATTGGCTGCTCTCTTAAGGGGAGGGTAAGGAGGTTTGTCTCAAGTCTATCTCAGCCAGAATGAAATTGAACTAGCACAGGTGATATTCCGAACCACAGGCTAGCCATCTCAGCAAACCAGCATCTCCCTCTTTTTAAGTATAATGTGTGCAATAACATTATTGATGCTGTTAACAAATGACTCATTGAATGACCATATCTTATAAGCATATTGGATTAATTCTTTTTCAGGATATTTTGAAGATAATTTAAGTCTTTGAAGTTGCTTGAGGTGCTAGTAGGGAGTTATCACTGCAGGAGAGAGTGGCAGGTAGGAACAGGTTCCATCAGCTGCAGTCCAAGGATTTCCATGACAATCATGACAACTTGACCACAAAAGATGTTCCAAAACGAAAAAAAAAGCAAATGTTTTTCTATACCTAGGAAGGTTTGTTGTATCACATTAGTCTTTGCAGCTTTTGACATGAAGCAAGAGAAAGCATTATAAATGATAGTTGATTGTTATACAATTCCAATCCACTCCTCCACTCCATGACTTCAGGACTGAGAGATTGGGGTGATTCTAACACCCAGGCCCCAACAAATGCTTATAAAAGATTTCCTCTCCAAAATGTGGTTGCCCTGATCCCGTAGCACTGACTGCAATCAAGAGGACAGGTGACTTAGAGTTACTGAGGTCTACAGTTCAGAAAAAGGCCTTCAGCCCATCCACTCTGCGTCATTCAAAAACAACCACCTAACTATTCTAATCTCATTTTCCAGCACTTGGGCCATAGACTTACATTCTGTGGCATTGTAAGTATACATCTACATCTGAAGTTTTATTATTTCTGCCTCTATCGCCCTTATAGGCAGTGAGTTTCAAATTCCCACCACTGGGTGTAAAAAGGTTTTCCTCACATCCTCTCAATGTCCTGTCCCTTACCTTGAATCTATGTCACCTGGTCACTGACTCCTGGGGTAATGTTTCTTTCTATCTACTCAATGTCCCACAAAAATGTATACAACTCAGTCATGTACTCCCTTGATCTCTGCTGTTCCAAGGAAAACAACCCCAGTCTATCCAATCTCTCTTCACAACTGAAACTCTCCAGCCCAGGCAACAACCTGGATTATCTCTTAGGCATCCTCTCAAGTGCATTCACATCCCTCCTATAATGTAGATTCCAAAACTGCATATAATGCTCTAACCAACTTCTGATACTGTTCCAGCGTAACCTCGCTGCTCTTAAACTCACTGCCTCAGTTAATAAAAGCAAGTATCCCATATGCTTCCTTAACTACTTTATCTACCTGTCCTGCCATCTTGAGGAACCAGTGAACATGGACACCAAAGTCCTTGGTGTTTCATCATGTATTCCTTTGTCTTGTTTGTCCTTTACAAGTGCAATACCTCACACTTACCTCGATTTAATTCCAATTGCCACTGATCACCACATCTGACTAGCCCGTCTACATCCTCCTGTAATCTAAGGCTATCCTCCTCACTACTTACCACCTTACAAATTTTTGCATCATCTGTGATCATATTGACCAACCCTCCTTCACTCAAGTCCAAATCATTTTATATACCAAAAACAGCAAGGGCTTCAGCATTGATCCCTGCAAGACTCCAGCGGACACAGGCCCCCAGTCACTAAGACATCCCTCGACCATCACCCTCTGCTTCCTGCCACTCAGCCGATTCTGGATCCAATTAATCAAATTTCCTTGGATCCCAGGGTCACTTACCTTTACCGTCAGTCTTATACATGGGACCGAATCAAAAGCCTTGCTGAAATCCAGGTAAAGGTAAAGTCACTATCGTTTTACCAGTCTACAGGACTCTCTCTCATTAGTAATGGCCCAATCTGAGGGTCACCATGCCTCAGGCAAGGGGATAGGTTGAGAAGGAGAATACTTCACTATAATCTCAGCTACTGCAGGAATTGAACCCATACTGTTAGCATCAGCTCTACATGACGAACCAGATGCCCAGCCAGCTGAGATAACCAGCCCCCACAAAGTCCAATCAGATTAAGTCAAATGCATTGCTTTCATTTGCACACATGGTTACCTCTGAAAAATTCAATCAAGTTGGTCAGACATGACCTCCCTTTAACAAAACCAACTGACTATTCTCGGTTAATTCCTGTTTCCCCACGTGCAGACTATCTCTGACCCTCAGAATTGCTTCCAATAGTTTCTCACCACTGGCATTAGACTGACTATCCTGTAGTTTTCTGGTTTATCCCTTGCTCCCTTTTTGAATAACAGCACCATATTGGCTGTCCTTCAATCCTCTGGCACTTCTGCAGCGACAGAGAAATTGGATATTTCTAACTATTACCTCCTTTGCCTCACTCAACAGCCTGGGAACGATTTCATTCCATCCTGGAGATTTAATTGCTTTTAAGATTCTGAAACTCCTCTCTGTCTCTGCTAGTTTCTTTAAGAATATCACAGTCCTTCTTCCTGATTTCTATACCCACATTGTCACTCTCACTAGTGAGTACCGAAACAAAGAAATCATTTAGAATGCTACCAATCTCCTCTGGCTCCATGCACAAATTACCACTATGCTCTTTAATGGGCTCTACTCTGCCCTAGTTATCTTTTTATCACCAGTTTACTTGTAACATAACTCAGGATTTTCCTTTATTTTACCTGCTATTATTCTTTTATGTCCTCCTTTTGATCTCCTAATTTCCTTCAGTTCCCCATTCTGTGCTCCCTCCAGGGCTTCCGCTGTTTTGAATCCACAGTATCTGCCCTAGGGCTTGCCTTTTTCTCTTTATCCAATCCTGTAAATCCTTTGATATTCAGGGTTCAGAGGACTTTTGGTCCTATCTTTTCACTTCATTGGAACAGCTCATCTAACATTCTGACCCCACATTGAAGAAATCAGTCAAAGCCACTCTTCCAGCCACTGTTTCTATTGCCAGGCCTCCATTACCCATCCAACATTGTTGCTGCTACCAGCCTTTATTTCCAGTCTATCTCATTCTCAGCCCTAACTCATCGTCTCCTGATACAGTGTCAACCCAAGTTCTTAAAATCCCTCTTCCTGACATCTCAGCCAAAAACTCCATTCTTCTGGGCCATACAACATCCCACTTTGTGATTTCTGACCTGACCCTAGATCCTGATCCAAAGAATTATGCCTAAGATACAAACAAGAACTTTGTATCAGTTGTCACTATTAAGATAATGCCACATGCCATATTAATGGATATGACTGCTGCTAAAGAGTTTATTTTTCCATTTACCTGTTTATCAGGTATCCTTCAGGCAGCTTTTTGGGCTCACTGAGATAAATGAATCTTGGTACTTCAGCTAAGAATAAAAAATTGTTCAAATAAGAATAAACAGCAAATGTTCACCTTGTCCTACTAACATCAGTATTTTTTTAAAAAATGGGGTAAAATTAATTTCAGGCAGCATTTTTTTCATGGAGTCATAGAGTTATACAGCATGGAAACAGACCCTTTGGTCCAACTCATCCATGCCGACCAGATAGCCTAAACTGATCTAGTCCCATTAGCCAGCATTTGGCCCATATCCCTCTAAGCTCTTCCCTTTCCATGGAAAATAAAATTGGCTGGAGGTAAAGCCTGTTCTCAATTCCTTGTAGCCCATTTTAAACTATTGCCCAAAAGCAATTTCAATATCCTATTCTCTTTTTTCCTGATTTATTCCGATGTCTTGCATAATCATCTGCTTACTTCATACGTCTCTTAGAGTCCTGTGTAGGGACTTTTGTCGAAAAATGCTAATGTCGATTTCAGATGGGAGATCAGGATTAGCTGTAATAGTCTCAATAACTGTACAGTCTGCCAAAACTCATTGACCTGGATTTTGTGATGGTAATGGCAGTGAAACTGTCAGCATTTGTCATCATTAGTCCATTGAAACTAATAGCAACATGCAGTCATTAATGTCCAGACAGAGCACTGTTGAGGCACCCCTAGAATGCAATCAGTATGAACTGATGAGAAATTTTAATTCCTACACTTGTTGAATGAGATATCACTGAATTTCTAATAGTGCGTTAACTTCAAAGCTACTGTTAAACAGCCTCACTAACCTTGAACAGCTGATTTTACATTTGTGACATGTCAAACATATCCATTACAATATAAAACATTCCCGTTTTTGAATCATAATTCATTAAAGTTTAAGCTATTTTTGCTTCTATCTTAATCCAAGCATAGTCATTTATTTCAAAAAATAAGATATTTAAATTAATAATAAAGGAAGTTTGTGCTTCAACTTTCTGGGGGTTTGCTTTCTGGATATATGTCAATTTCAACTAAGTCAGAAGAGGTTAATCAATTCCCTTCCTAGTCCTGAGATAAAACGTTGTGGAGCTGGATGAACACAGCAGGCCGAGCAGCATCAGAGGAGCAGGAAAGCTGACATTTCGGGTCGAGACCCTTCTTCAGATGCCTGCTGTGTTCGTTCAGCTCCACAACGTTTTATCTCAGATTCTCCAGCATCGGCAGTTCCTACTATCCCTTCCTAGTCCTATTCTTTTGCTGGTCGCAACAAAGTTTGAAATAAAAAAAAAAATCAGACTTTGTATATAGCCAAGTATCAGAAAGTCAACTTTAATTAATAACTAAAGAACTAGTTTGTTGCAAAGTATTGTGTCAGCTGTCTGGAAAAAAAAACTCAGCTAGTCCCACTGGATCATTTTAAACAAAACTCTATTATATCCTCTCTGTTTACTCCTGCAGTCAAAATAGCTCCAATTTCACAATTTTATTGTTGGCATCATTGGTTGAATTATTGCTTTATGTCCTCTATTATCACTTTTAGAGTGAAGTATTTAAAGATGCAAATAGTATTTGAAATGTCACTTAATCATTGGTTGGCACAGATCTATTACTACAAGGTTAACCTCGCTCCCCTTGCATATAAAACTGAAATGCTGCTGAAAAGGAACATGTTGGCTTGAGGAATCTGGTAAAAGAGCCTGTTAGTAAGTGGTGATAATACTGTGAGAGAGGGCATAGTATATCTCACTGGAGGTGGGAACTGCCACCATTTTCTTCTTATCAAATGATTAACTTCTGCTTTAAGTTGAAGCAATGTTCTCTGAGGTTAAGTCTAAACAATGAAAAGCATCTGTGTATCATTTCCGTAACATCGATGCTTGCCTAAAATGCATGGAACTTCATGGGAACAAAATACAAGCATAACTTTAAAGTAGAGAAGTGGAACAGTATCTAATGTAACAGTATCAAGGTCTATAAATATATATAATCAGGAAAATGCTACGTCCAATAACAATTGTAGTTCCTTGCATGTAATTTTATACAATTAATTACATCTACATGTTTACTTCCCCTTTGCTTAGGCACAGTAATATAAGGATGAATTCAACAATTTAGCTCCTAGCAAAGATTGCTGCAAGGGAGGGACCTTTGTGTACACCCCTCGTGGAAGCACAAAATTGCTGAAAATTTACCTCACTGCCACTATGATCTTCTTTTAATTACCATCTCACAGGAGTCCTATATTTAATTATACATTTTAAACATGAGCCTAAGTCTAACATTCATGATGTCATCTAGCTTTTGTGTGTGCTGTATACCATCCTATCGACGCTCACACCTCTCATCACCATCCTCCTGAAACTTCATTTTGCTAACATACCGTAAATGATGGATTCTTTATTTCTTCTTGATCTTTTGCCTCTAGGATATTGATATTAAAACAGAATAGAGATTTTAATGAAGAATAACAATGCAAGAAAATATTATCAAACAGTAATACCCTTTGTCCAATGTAGACTATAAATAGTGGTAATTTTCACAACATTTACCTTTCAAGGTCTATTAACAGTTTCTTTGTGGCAACGCTGGGAACTGGTGGTAAGTGAGACAGACAAAAAGGAAATCTTCCAAAAACCTGAGCCTTGTCCCCATTTTTTTCCTACTATTTGCATTTGATGGGCAAGGAGGGCAGGAAAGTCCTAGTTGTATGAGTGAACTAATGGTAGACATCTGCCACATTAATTTTCTTCATAGTTGGTGTGCTCTGTTTATGTCTGTACCCTAATTGCACTAGGTTAGACTGTATGGATAATGTAGGAACTTTTATTTAATTTGCAGCCTTTCAAATTTGGCAGGGAATGAGGAAACGCTGGGGTAATGAGACCAAGTACCAGTGGCACATGCAGAATTTGCTGTAACTTTATAAAATATTTTTATATTTTTCCACTGACAACGATTGAGAGGATAAGATTCTAAAAACTCACTCCTGCCCACCCCACTTACATGGCAGGTAGGGGAATACTCTGGAAAGCAGGTAATATCTTGAAGTCCTCCTGTGGGGGAAAAGGTCTCATTGCAGCCTTAGCTCCCTCCAGTTGGCTCCAAAACCTTATCTGTAAAGAGCCTGGTCTCACCTTAGACCTTCAGTCCTAGTCTCAGGCTTGGTCCAATCTTTAATGGTTTCCTACTCTTTTAGTGCCCTTTGCTGAAAATATTGCGGTGAAACATTGCTGAACTCACCAGAGCGTCGGCAGGATATTCCAGTAATGTACTAGTGGGCTTCTTCTTGAATGGCCCAAATCTCACCTGGACCATTTTGTACAGCCCCAATGTTTTAGTTCACAGCTGAGCTGAAGGGGTGGATTGATCATTTGCCTTGCTGGAATTTGACTTTGAAGGGGTGGGGCACAGAGTTCTGGCATATGACATCTAATTATTTTAATGCAGATTCAGTCATTTATTCATTCACTCACTCATTCATTCATACTTGAAAGGAAGACTAGTATTACAACATACGATATTGTATAAAGCTTCAATGAACTTCACAGGATCAGGACTTCAAATCCAATGATTTTTACACAATGGGAAATAAATAGACCTACGGCGCCAAACCCATTTTCTACTGCTTCATAAAAGATTACATTATTTGAATGTTATTTTGCGTATAGACTCTCACCAGTGTTTTTATTATATCAAGTTTTTGGTTGCCTGATGTGTCTTTCCCTGCTCTATTTGACTCCTAGTAAAGATATGCATGCTAAGCATATGAAGGGCCAACTGAACTGCATTTGTTTCACAAGTTGGAGACTGGATTATAAATTAATATCTTCTAATATATTCAACTTGAACTGAGTCGACAACTTTCCTTATCTGTCTCTGGAGTTTTTTTTTAAAAAGTCTTACCTCTTAGCAGTCTTTGACTTGCCCTAGGAGGTAACCATGAATTTAGTTAAAGATTCAAGCAAATCAGATTTAATTCCTTAATTGCTTAGGTGTATTGATATAAATGTGACTGATGTGTTTTTTTCAGAGCCAGCAGATGCTGTGGGGAAAGGACGTCTAGTAATAACGAGACACAGAGCTGAGAGCTAACAAACATCCCGTTTGCATAGAAATTTTTTTAAAAATGCCAAATAAGCTGGAAGTGCAAGCTTATCATGGCCAAATACTCTGCATTATAATGATAACATGCAGCCTAGTTGTATACATTATAAGCTATCAAATCATATAAACAACCGCACTAAACCTTCAAAATTCATTTTCAGTAAAATCATTTTCACAAAAGATAATTGGCAGAACACATCATCAGTGTTAGCAAACACATAACAGTGTTCCAAATCACAGTGAAGAACATGTAATATCAATTTGACAAAATAACTGCACTAGTACTATCACGTCTACATGTATAATGATAAGTAAAGGAGAAAAGATGGTCTGTTAATTATTGTTAACTGGCAAAATTCAATTCCTGCCTTGTATCATGATGCAGGCAGAGGGCAGGTGATAAAAACTGCTTTGCTTGCAATGCGCAATCATACTGTACATGGATTCAAAAAGACTTTCTCTAGTTGA
Organism: Ginglymostoma cirratum; assembly: GCA_024137785.1. Lineage (NCBI taxonomy): Eukaryota > Metazoa > Chordata > Chondrichthyes > Orectolobiformes > Ginglymostomatidae > Ginglymostoma > Ginglymostoma cirratum. Next base: position 12,759,821 of record JAHRHZ010000274.1, read on the forward strand.
CATTCCTTATGAAATTGTAAGCATTTCTTTTCTGTAATTTTCAGGGGTTTTGGCTGCAGAGAGAGAGACAGCTCCTGAGGTGGTGAAATAATGATCACTACTCTATATCTTACTCTCAGCTCCAAGGTCTTCAGCTACCTGAGAACCAATCTCCTGGCTGTTGACAGGCAAGAAGTCTTTGTCATTCGATGGCTGGTCACTAGTCTACAGAACAATCAACTTCTTGTCGTCAACCACAGCTCCATCTTTGTAAAAAGTCTTTGGATCCAGTTTGTCTGCAAACACTGCTGTAACACATCGCTACGTGAACAGTGCGCACAATATATTTCAAAGAACTTGCTTTCAAATTATATAGCAATGTTTGGATTTTAAAAACAGTCCTTTCTCATTTTAGTCTTTAATTTTAAAAAGCATGAGAACAAAAGATATGGTCTTTATGCATAGTTTGGTTTATTTGGTACCAGAGATGCTGAGCTTCAGTTAATTGGAAAGATTTAACAAGTTGAAGTTGTTCATTTTGGAGCAGAGAAACTTGAAATAAGATTTGATAATGGTGATTAAAATTATGGCGGGCTTTGATAGAGGACATAAAGAGAAACAGTTAACAGTGGTCACTATGGTGAGTAACGACTGAGCACAGATTAAAAGTGATTAAAAGAACTGTGGATAAGGTGAAAATTTTTTACACAGCCATTCACTGCCTGGAAGAGTGGAGGAAGCAGATTCAATAATATTTTTCTAAGTAGAATTGGATAAATATTTGAAGAGGTAAAATTTACAGAGCGTGTGGCAAAGCCAAGAGAATAGTCTGATGAGATAGCTCGTACAAAGAGATAGCATTGGTCCAAAAGGGACATCTGATGATTTACCGTACTATCACTGGATAACTATTCCAGAGGCACAGGTCAGTTCTTTGGGGACATGGATCTAAATTCCACCATGGAAGTTGGTGAAATTTAAATTCAATTCAATTCTGGAATATAAAGATTGTTGATAGAAAAATCCATCTGGTTCACTCTTGCCTTTGAGGGAAGGAAATCTGGCACTTTACCTGGTCTGGCTTGCATGTAACTTCATACTCTCAGCAATGTGGTTGATCCCTAACTGCCCTTTGAAATGGCTTAGCAAGCTATTCAATTTAAAGGTAATTAGGGATCTGCAACAAAGGCTAGTCTTGTCAGCATGCCTACATCCCATGAAAGATTAAAGCAAAGGAACCATGAAAGCTTAAAGAAAATGAAATGGGTTGAATTGTTTCCTCTGTGTTGTTTGATTCTGAGTTTTATGATTCTGTGAAAAACAGCATGGCTTATGGATAGGAGGAAAATACCATTATTTAAGATGTGCTCCCTGAATGCAGGATTGCTAAATTTATCATAAAGTTAAAGGCAGGAGATCTATGGCAGTGCCTAATTAGTCTTTCTGATAATGTCTTGTGACTAACCACCAAACATTTCAGCCTTTTCAATTTTTGTTATCATTGACATAAATTGCATGCTTATCCCTATAACAATCCATACTTCTACTGGTCACAAGATTAATTTGTGAGGCCCTAACCTAGTGTGAATACTCACCAATGTACAAATATGGGTTTGAAAATTGGGCTACAATATAATAACCTATCACAACTCACTTAAAAAAAACTCAAAACTATTCCATGTGTCTTTTAGTTAGGTTTCATTAACTGAACAGATTCATTTTTTAAAGCAAGATTTGCACACAGAATACTTTTCACACACCTATCTGTATAATCTTCTTTTGATAAGTGGGATGATAGCTGAGTTTACATGCTTTAACAAAGGAATCCTGGAGAAATATTATTTACATCATCAAAAATTTCTAATCATTTAAATAAAAAATCATTTTTGAATCGGACATAAAGCACAAATAGGATTACAATTATAAACGAAAGGACAACTAAAAGAAAATCTCTATTTGGAGGTTTTTTTGACCTTTGCAACCTGATGCGCAGGAATGAAAAAAAGAGTATCATTTTTCAGATTTAGCGGAGGTATTTCTGCTGTAGTGGTTAGAGTGTTTGTCAATAGTTTTCTTCTGCATGCTGAGTGGAAAGATTTAAGACAATAAATAAGTTCAGCAATGTTCAACAAGTTCAGCGTTTCCCATTTATATAGTTGGTTTGTTTGTAGAAAATGATCAATGTAAACCAATTCTAACTATACATATTGATAATTAAAATTAAATTACATATATTTACCTCAGTGTAAGTTAGATTGCTGTCTTTATGAATTGACTTTGGCTTAGCTAGTTCTTTAATTCTGGATGAAGCCTTAGCTCTCATTGTAGCAGATTTCACAGGCCAAATGACTGGTCTACATTATAAGCAAACATGTTACTGTTAACTGTTGATTACACAACATAATTTACAGATATATAAATGGGACAGAATATAGGCAAACAAAGCATGGTCTCTGCTTTTCACCAGTAATATAGAATCATAGAAATCCCATCTTTGTATCTTTAAAATCATAAACAAACACATCAATGGACTGGTACAATAAAAATAAGATGATAATAAACTTGTGGAATGGTTGGATAAAGACAATTTGACTGTAAATATCAATTAATTTGAGAAGGAGCATTTTGGTAGGAAGAATAAAGAGTCCATACACTCCTTGGAAAACAAGATTATAAATGGAACAAAGCAGAGAACAAAGGAATCTATGCATACAGATACAAAAACCACACAAAGTAGTGATATGTTCTGTTGCACTACAGATGCTACACTCTTGTCCTTGAAGGTTGTGTGAGCCATTTCAATTCTTAAATTATCTCAATTTATAAATATGTCCTACACAATAAAGTGGTTGTTCAACATGGTTCCCCCTGATAAATGTTTATTGATTTATTTAAGAAATGTAAAATAGAAAAAGTAACAGCTAAGTTACTCTCACTGCAACAAGTGCAGTTCCATGGGAATAGGTTCCATATGCTGTACCATAAAACCTACCATTGGGATCATCACAGCATTATCATACGGACTATTTCACAAATGAATCTATTCACATAACATCACGCCAAGAGAACATTAACACTGGGATCCTAAACTAGTTAGGTTATAGATCAATGAGGGGGACAGGTAACTCATGCCTATCTGTTAATGTCCATGATCATGGCCTACATTATGAAGCTAGGAATTCTACAGCAACAATGTTGATCTTGATACAATCTATAAGAAAGAAACCATCCCAAAGTAACTCATGGAGGTAGAATTAGATAAATGGATACTGGGCTAAAGAAGGAATAATTAAGAGGGGTTTTGATGTGTGTCTTAAAATTGGAGAAGCAGTTGGAGGGGTTGATTTATTTAGAAAGGGAATTAGTAGGCCACTGAAGGTGTCATCATTCACCTTTGGGGAAAACGTACAAGAATCCAGAGTCATGGTGTTAGCTTTCAGGGAGGAGCATTATAGGTTAGTATGAACTCAAGAAGATAAAGAGATGCAAGGTCAAGAGGGGTGTTCAATCTTAAATTTAATATGGCAAGTGTAGGCATGGACAGAAATTGGTAAAAATGGGATACGGGTTCCAAAGCTTTAGATGAGCTAAAGTTTGCACAGAGCAGTGGATGGGTATCTTTAAGCAAGCGATCATTGAAATAATAAAATAAAAGGAAAATACTGTGGATGCTGAAGTCTGAAATAAAAATAGAAAGTGTTGGAGAAACCCAGCAGCTCTAGCAGCACCTGTGGTGAGAGAAACAGAGTTAAAATTGTGACTCCAAAAAGACTATCCTTTAGAACACCTAGGGTGTTCTGGCTCTAAAGAAAGAGGTGTTATTGGATGTAGTGTGTGAAAGTCCAAGCATCTCACCCATCTGCAACATCAAACATCAGCTACACCACCTGTGGAAGAGTCTGAGGTTCCGGCATATTGGTCACCTCAGAAACCACAACACCGGAGTTGAAGAAAGTCACCTTTGACCCTGAGTGATTGCCTAAGAAGGCTAACAAAAGAATTAGTACAGAGCAGTAATCTCCATTTACCAGAGCAGACTGCACCAGGTAAATCGCTTCAATGTCCTGCTGTTATAAAGCAACATTCATTAGCTTGACTTCTAGATTTATAGGATGTCACAAGGTGCAGTGTATGGTGAGAAAGGTGCACTTTGGACACAGATGGTGGAATTTAATGTTGGTGACCAGGGATCTTGTCCAGGAGGGGACAAAACTACTCATTTCAGGAAGGTCCAGTACGTTTTGAGTTTTAATGACATATTAACTGGACATCAACAGGAAGAACCTCTGCGGTGGAGGTCCAGCTGAACTAGAAGCCAGCACCTCTTTATTGTTCAGTAGTAGCATGGGGGAGATAATGCCTACTATTTTAATGTGCCCATGTAAAGTCCAGGATGACCAAAATGTCTAAGCCACAGTCGAATGATTGTTCCAGTGGAGCATGGATTGGAGATCATGGGGATGGGTTGGGGGTAAAGGGCAGGGAGTGGATCCGCAGCAAGCACAGGGTGGTGCCTCTCCACCTTTGATGAAGGGTTCCTCAATCAGGCACTTTTAATGAGAGACTTCCCTGGAAGTTTGCAAGGCACTCATTCACTTGAGTGTTCCATTTGCCACTGGATGAATACTGTGGTGGGATGTAGTCCTTATATTGGCATTCATAGTCTAACTTACCACTGGGCTAGGCATTAAATTCTGCTAAGATGTGAAGGAAATATACAGTAGGTGGTGAGGGTTGCTTTGGGAAATTTACCGCTCAGTGGATACTATTACAAGCATTAGGAATATATAATTATATGCCTGTGGAAACTGATAATTCACTAGGTGTCAAAGTACTAATCACCGTACTAATTATATGGCATTATAAGGAAATGTTATGTTATACTATTCATGAACAGTCCTCCTTAATTTGCTCCATCTCTTTAATATGATTTTGTGGTTCTCAACCTGTCTTATGAATCTGATGGCCTCTGCTTACAGAGGTCAGCAAGGTATTTTGGTAAATTCTTACATGGAAGTATTTCAGGACATGTAAACTTAGGGTTTTGTTTTAAGAAGGCTAATTAGTCCTTTAAGTCCTTTAAGTGCTTAGTTGGATATCCCTTGTTGACCATTCCCAAGCAATTTTTTTTCTTAGAGATTTTAGTCTTGATTCCAGTAAACCTGAATTCTATTAGGTCATTTTTTAATGGCTGATATTGGCAGTGCTCCGGACTTTTTAACAGGTAAAACCCTAAAAAAAAATTAATTTCTGAAATGAGGGAGCCCAAGATGGAAAACTTAGCCTAAAACAAATCTGAGCAAGTAACAATGTCCTTTAATTAGAGATTTAGTAGAAGATACTAATGTTTAAAAAATTTGTGATGAGTCTCAAACTGTACAATAGAATTTGACTGCAATTACTGATCATTTTTTTCTTTAAAGTACAAAATTCTAAGAAGTTAAAGTATCTTTTAAAAAATTCAATGCATAGAAATCACTAGGGCCCAGGGAACCCAGGATCATGGACAGAAAAGGAGGACACAGATGTGTGCAAATTTGCAGGAATTCGGGGTTAGTTGCAGTTTTTGAAAGACGGGGCAGAAAGGCCTCTGAGGAAAATGTTCAAGTCCATTTTTTGATGTTCAAAGACTGGATTCTTTACAGTTCAGTGGATACTATTACAGGCATTAGGAATATATAATTATATGCCTGTGGAAACTGCTAATTCACTAGGTGTCAAAGTACTGATCACCATACTAATTATATGGCATCAAAACAGATATTTCTACATCGAGGGCACTTAAATATTGATAAAAAGATGATTTTGTTTCAAGTGAGTATATTTGACTGTAATAGAGAAATGTACATCAGCATAATTACACTGATGAATATTTCTGCGAAATATAACAGCTATAAGTTGCTGTCATGCCAGTTATTCAAATCACACCACATGTTGAGATCGCACAGACATATGAATGTTACCAACCAGCACATGCACAAAAAGAACAAATCAGCTTATGGATGTTGTTTGGCACAGGATATTGGAAGACTGTGCTTTTAACGCAGGCATGTAACCAGAATTCAAAATTAATTAATTGATCTTTCTGTGGAAAGTGACAACAAATGGAGACTATGCTCCGTAAAATCATTATTAGAGAAATAAGTGTGATGTTCTATGATGTCTCAGATCTATGACTGTTTGAAAAAAAGACGGGAAAAATTATCATAAAAGGGTGTTGTAATACTGCATGTGAAAGATACAGAAATGCAGAAACATTGAATGCATATTGGAATAAAATTATTCAATTACAGCATCAGAAATGCTTTAAAGATTTGTATAAAATGTCCAGATAAAATTAATTGCAAACTACTAATCTCATATCATTGGCTGTGGTTGAGATATTGCTCATCAATGAATCTTCAATTAATCAACATTTTCCAAATCGTAATCAGAAATAGTTCTTGAAGTAATTTGAGTTCTAGACACTATGTACCAATGTCTGAAACTTTGTCAGTTATGCAAAACCTGATTTTTGTATTTATTCTGGTTATCTGTTATGAATTCTGTACTATGCAATGGATGGAAAACTGGCTATGTGTCGGTACTGATGGTATATGATCCTGCCACGTGATGCTCTATGCTGGCATTCTAACATTTAAAATTTATCTCACAAGTAAAACTCCAATTTGTAGCATGTAAAAATGAAATAAGTTTTAAATAAAGTTTCAAAAGTTAATTAATTGACAAATTGCTTTTCAGTTTACCTTATAGCACCACTTAAATTGCTTGGAAAACTTCAAAGCTAATCTATAAAATAGGCAGCACTTTGAATTTATTTTCCATACTAACACAGAAGGGACCTTGAGGTAGAAACGTGGGGGATGTTCCTCTGCTCTCCCACCACAACGTTGGTAGAAGATCTACAGAAACCCCAGAGAAATGGTATAAGTAGTAGTTATACTGAGAATTCTGCTTAAATTACAGCAGGAATTTGAGACAAACACCAATGGAAATCCTATTTAGCCAAAATCAAATATCGTTACAAGAAAAACTGTGCATGATCAGTGTGATTGATCACATTTCTCAAATCAAAAATAAAGAGAAAACAAATGATGTAAGCAACTGATGAGGCTGCAATTTAGACGCATGTCCAATTTGCCAGTTTTATGGTTTTAATTCATTGTATGCTATAGTACAAGGATCAGGATAGGACTAACATGAAATTCTTTACTTGTGTTGACAAAATTGTACCATCCTGAATCAATGAGCCAGAAAGGTTGCATCAGGTCACAGTTCCAATATATATTTGAAATGGAAACATAACAAAATCATTTCGGCAAATCATTACTTATTGTCATATCTACGTACATGTTAAGACGTTTGTAATCTTTGTACATCTATCTGTAATTGCTAAGCAGCTTAAGCATTTCTTTGCACATTCTGAAGAAAGGTCATGGCCTGTTTCTCCTGACATCATAAGATACAGGAGCAGAATTAGGCCATTTAATCCATTGCATTTGCTTCGTCACTTGATCATGGCTGATATGTTTCTCAATTGCATTCTCCTGCCTTCTCCCTGTAACCCTTGATCCCCTTTCTAGTCAAGAACCTATCTAACTCTGTCTTAAATACACTCAATGACTTGGCCTCCACAGCCTTTGTGGTAATGAGTTCTACATATTAACCACCCTCTGGCTGAAGAGATTCCTTCTCATCTCAGTTCTAACGGGTTGTCCCTTCATTCTGGGGCTGTGTGCTCGGGTCTTAAGTCTCTCCTACTAGAGGAAACATCTTTTCTATGTCCACTTTATCCAGGCCTCTCAATATTCTGTAAGTTTCAATAAAATTCCTCCTCATCCTTCTAAACTTCATCGAGTACAGGCTCAGAGTCCTCAAATGCTCCTCATATGACAAGCCCTTTATCCCCAGGATCATTCCTGTAAACCTCTGTACCACCTCCAATGCCAGCACATTCTTCCTTAGATACAAAGCCCAAAACTGCTCACAATATTCCAAATGCACTCTGACTTGAGCTTTATACAGCCTCAGCAGTACATCTCTGATCTGGTATTCTAGTCCTCTTGAAATGAATTTCCCTTCCTAACTGCCAACCGAACCTGCATGTTAACTTAAGAGGATCCTGAACTATGACTCCCAAGTCCCTCTATGCTTCAGATTTTCCAAGCTTCCCCATTTAGAAAATAGTCTACGCCTCTATTCTGAGGCAAAAATAGAAATTGATGGAAAATTTCAGCAGATCTGGCAGCATCTGTGGAGAGAAATCAGAGTTAACATTTTGGGTCGAGTGGGACCCTTCCTCAGAATTGATGATAGCTAGGATAATGTCAGTTTATATGCAGAAGATGGGGTGGTGGCAGGGTTAAGGAGTGAACAATACATGGGGATAGGGCCAAAATAGATAGAAGAGCAGTTGGACAAAGAAAGGAGTGGATAACAATCCGGCATGGAGGGTGAATAGCTATCAATGGGACCATTAGTAGTTAACAACAAGCGATCTGTAATAGCAGACTATGTGAGGTTTGTGGGGGTTAGCACAAAGGACATGGGAGAGTTCAAGCCCTAAAGTTATTGAACTCGATATTGAGTCCAGAAGACTGTAAGGTCCCCAGGCAGAAAATGAGGTGTTGTTCTTCCAGCTTGTGCTGAGCTTTGCTGAAGCAGTGCAGCAAGCCTGAGACAGAGATGTTGGCCAGAGAACAGGGTGGTGTGTTGAAGTGGCTCTATTCTTTCTATCAAAGTGCATAACCTCATACTTACTCACATTGTATTCCACCTGCCAATTCTTTGTCCACTCTCCTAACCTGTCAAGTCCTTCTGCAGCCTCCCCACTTTTCCTCCACCAAAACCTAACCTGCAGACTATTCCCAGCATTTTCTGTTTATATTTAAGTATTTACCTGTTTGGTTGAAACCGTTTATCAAGCCCTTTATGTTTGCTGAGTTGAACATATCTTGGAACATTGTCTGAAGGAAATGAAATGGTTGAAATGAATACAATTCTGACATGCATAATTTAAATGCTGTTAACCTTTCAGTTTGCTAATGGGGCTCATACAATGACAAATTAAATTCTAGCTTCATCCCATCAAAATTCTCCCCAGTATCTATTTTGCAGGGAGAATTAGGAAACCAGCTTAGATATGGTATTCTTCAAATGAATTAACTGAAGCTTTGTTAATGAAAGTTACACTGTTTTCTTATATTTAACTATTCAAATGGCTCTTTAGGTTCTGACTGCATCATTACATACATGCAGAACTTAGACATGACTCAATTTGATCTGAATTGGTTGACCTGGGCTGGAAAATCAAAGGGCCTCCTATGGGTGACCATTAACTGCCAGTTCATTTCTCTCACATCCAAATCTGGAGAACGGACCATCAGTCAGTATCAGTCAGTACCCATGAGAGGTGACTTTCCTTGGAGGTGCTCCCAACCTGTTGTTGCTGTGACAACATTCAAGTAAGCGCAGCAGGTACCCTGCTTTAATGTGCAAGTGTGGCCCCCACATCATTTTTACAAAAGTAAAGCAGTGGAGTGGAGTCTCTTTGAAAATTCCTGCCATTCATCACCATCCAGAGACCTCTAATGGAAAATACACATGGACTGAAATTGGTTTAGGAAAATATTAAAGTTTTCAATATCATCTTTGGAAAGTAACAAGCACCTGTGAAACTTGAAATCAACAAGCCAAGTTTGGGATCATCTCAAAGTCTCAAAACTCTCCACTCACTAACTAACTAATCTGACTAGGGGAAGCAGTGGCATCCATTTTTATAGAAGTCTACCTTTCATAATGTGTAGCAGTGATGTAAAAGTAATGGATGCTTAGACACAGTGCCAGCAAAAGACACTTCAATGCAAGTAAACGCAATTGAATCTGCCTGAAAAGAACATTAAAGCTGAGGAAACAAAAACGGAAGAACTTGCTTAACTTACTTTAACATTCTGATGACTTAAGCATTCATTTGTTCATCTATTCCATTGCACAAATGACACAAGTAAGGAAATGGGCTATGATCATGTTGTCATTCCACTAAATGGCAAGAATGATTCTTCTCCAAAATAACTTGAGACAGAAATCAGATGCATGTGTCAATGGATGCATGTGAAACACCATACAAACTGCAACCAAAATGATTGGTAATTATTTTTAGTCCTGTTTGCAGTACCTTGAAGGACCTTGTTTGAATTCCTTGAAGAATGTGCAATATACTGGAGTACAGGAATGATTTTCTCACTTCAGGCATTCCTAATTTCAGTAGGACTCATGAAGGGTGGTATCAAGGGCAGGATAATGCACTCTTTGCTGAGAATGTGGGAAGAATTGGCTAAGTTCTTTGCGGGCTATCAGACGGTGAAAGTGGTAGTGATCTGGTTTCAAGCTACTCAGAAATCACAATTATAAAAGGATATGTACGAGTTAGTAGAAGCTGATCAGTGAGATAAAAAGAGTTATCATAAACACTGAGGTAATTATATAGTTCTGTTCCAAGCACAGAAGGTTAACTTTTTATGAAATGCAATATGCATTTAGCACTTAAAACCAATAATAAAAACAGAAAGTACTAAAGAAACTCAGCTGGTCCAGCAGTTTTTGTGGAAAATGAAACAAAATTAACGTTTTAAGTCCAATATGATTCAATCCAATATAATTTGTTCAAAGGAAGAGTCACCTTGGAATCAAAGCATTAATTCTGTTTCTCTTTCCACAAACCAGCCCTTCTGCATTTCTCAGCACTTTGTTTGATTTCAAATCTCCATCATCTGCAATATTTTGCTTTTTTTTCAGATCTCCTACCTTGTCCATCACACAATACATCGGATTCTGCAACAAAAATTATAACATAGTTAGTTTATTTCTGATCTTAGAACATTCTACATGTCATGAGCAGACTATAGGTGTGAACTCCAGTCTCTGTCGTGACTGAAGAATGCAGGGAGGTGAACTTAATCAGACAAGCAGCAGACAGATTCTTGACCTCAAGATGAACTTCAGTGCTCCAGGCAGTTCATAAATATTATTTTGCTCCAATATGTCTGGGGATCGTTGACCTGCAGCATCTGGGATAGCATCAAGGTATTTGCCACAGTATCACTTATTCTTAGGCCAACACATAGCATGGATTCATTTGGAGGACATATGGGAGATGGTACTGATGAAACAGATGGAATGGTGACCAGGATGGAGCAATTGGATGTCACAGTTTGGAAGCTAGAGCCGGAGCTACAGGAATCATGCAGTCTTGTGGGAAGTCTCAAGGGATGTCAGGATGCAGATAGCTTCGATCAGAGGAGGAGTAAAGTTCAGCTGGGCAGTAGGGCCTTGCTCTTAAGGGGCTCCCGAAAAAGGTTGGGGACCTGATGGATACCGTAATTGCTGGCTTAGCAAGGCAGCGATGGAGGGTTACAGGGGCAATAAGAATGATACATGAGGATCCAAAATGAGCAAACTGAATCTCACCATGCTGAAAGTCCTCAAAGTAACAGCACAATATATGAACAGAGCAGAAATGGCTACTGCCTAAGTGAGAGGAGATTTCATTTGAGGAGGATGGCAGTTATAGCTTGCATGTTTTGGTCAAATGAAGAACCACTTATCAATTAGGAATCCAGTGGAGGGACAATCAGCTACAGCCATTTTCAACTGTTGCAATGCAAGGTCTTTCAGGCATTAAGTACCTATAGCACCAAGGGATGTATCTTGAATCAGTTTATATAAGTCTTTGGATAGAGGTTGTATCTCTTTATAGCACATACCAGTATTTCTGGATGACCATCTCCTGCCTTTGCGCTTTGATCGTCTGTCAAAAGACAACACTGATATTATATGCATTAGAATAACATTGTCAAAAAGTATTGTCAGTCATTTCAAACATAATGTTGATGATAAATTCTTTATGCACTTGCATACCACATCCACTATATTAAAATGAGTGCTGGCCCACATGTTCATCTGCCGAATCAGCAATAAGTGAAATGTCACCATACATATGTGTTGAGTATTCATCTGTCATTATCACTATTGGCATTTGTCAGGCTAACTTGTTCCATACAAATAATTGTTCCATGGTATCATGTGTGCTGTTAATTGAAATTCGTTCTATGAATTCACTATTCTAGGCTTACATTGCAAATGAAAGCTATTTTAAAAAGCTGATCCTATCATTAAACCTAGATCAAAATTCTTCTTCAGTGTTAGAATGTAATTAATTAATATATCCAGTGGAAATTTTAGGTGTATATGTTAGGATTTAGAATTCCAGCTGATGTTATTATTGGACAAGTCAGATCCCAGACTGAAACCTGGCTTGATAGACAATATTTTGTTTTGTTTTGGTTTTGACGAAGTGGTCTCTTGCTGAAATATTGCATGCAATGCTGTAGACTTAGTTTTAAAAATAAAAGAGAAATTTATTAACAATAGAAATGACGGCAAGATAGAGTAAACCAAAGTATCTAGTTACAATGGGTCTAAATAATTTATTTTTGCTGTGGCAAATTCGTTTTTAGCCAAATTTAGAATGAAATTAGCTCTTTGTAGCTGATCAAACAGTTCAGACAAATGGTGTAAGTGTTCATCCCAGATTTGTCAACCAATTTGTTGACATAAACCACTATTTCACCCAGTCCTCCTTTAAGATTCCCCAATTTGTGACAGTTCCAGATGGTATACTCCAAATTGATAAGGTCTGGGTAAGAAAGAATGAGTTGGTTCCCTCTTCATAATTCACCCACTCCCTTGGTTGCTTGCAATAAGGCTAATTTCGAACACATCCTTTTTCTTGTATTTCCCAGACTCAAAAGAACTTAGGTTTTCAAAGAAGCCTTAACCAGACCTTGTTAACAGAGTGAGTTTATTAATTACTAAATGTGAGAAGAACTAGTGATACAATATACATAAACACAAATTATAAATAAGACAAAAGTCCAAAAATATAAAAGGTGGGTAAAAATGATCTGAGTCTGAATTATTCATGAAGAGCAGATAATTTAATATTGTATCCATTGTGATGGGGTTTACTGGTGGCATTGATTTTGGTAATTGAACAGTCAAGCTCAAGTTTATCAGTTTTCCTGGTTGTTTGAAATTCTCTTGTTCTTATTCTTTTCAATTATTACTGAATTCCAGTATTGATGGAGAGAGACAGTCCTCTTGTGGTACTGTTTCCTTTTGTCTTGCTTGCTAGCTGGCTGGTTTCCAACATGCAGAATAAGAATATCTTTACCTGCAATACAGGGGTGACTAGGATGTGATTTTTCAAAAATGATCTTCAAAGCATGCTAATTTTAAACCCAGGCTGGGATACCTTAGTGCATTGTCACACATGAGAACTTTCAGTCTCAATAGCACACTCCAACAGAATTAAAGCTGATTTTTTAGTCCCTGTTCTTGTGTTTATGTCACAGAGGAAAATATAAAATGTGTCTTCAGTTTGGGACATAATCCGCAGAGGGCGGCTTACTGTTAAACTGGGGGGTCATCAGCCTCTTGTTGCCATAAGTCAGTTTTGAATTGTCTTTTCCTCCTTTGGAGGCATGTTGTTAGAAGATCCCTTCAAATCTTTAGATATAAAATTCAATGAGTTTTTCTCTCCAGACAGTCACTTAATTTACACGCACAGTCATTTTTAGCTGTCAACAGAAACTTTGTGATCCATTCAGTTTTGACACCATTACAGTAGTTGAGCTCCAGCTACCAGGATTCAGTTCAATAATATCATTTTCTATCATAAACATTATCTGTTCCCCCACTTGAGCTAATTTCTTTCAGTTAAGTCTGTACAAATATTGTTTTATAGATAACATATCCCTAAATTAACATCACAAGCATCAAGATGTTTTTCTTGATATATTCACACAAATTGCTTTATGAGTTTGTAGTTACTGTAAGTCACTTCAATAGTTTTTAGAAGATAAAATGAAATTTTATCTAACCTTTCAAGCGTATCTGTATTACCGAATCTGATTGCCAGAGAATCAACTATTCAATTTTCAATATCTTAATTCTAATACATTCTCCAATTATTCTGAATTTTCATTTCATGTCCTATTTCTTCCATTACTGTAAATATACTTCTCTCCTGGCTGTCCCCATCTCAATAAATCCCTTTGTAAGGATCGCATATTTTTCTTTTTTGGACTGATAAACTGGATTGGACATTAAGACTGCTATAAAGCTGAAATATCAGGAGAGTTTTGCAAAAATTAAGTGGTACACATATTTAGCCGTGCAAAACAATGTCGTTGTTGTTGCAATGTCATTGATTCAGTATTGAGTCGGTATAGAACCAAGTGTTCTTGAGTTAAGGAAAAGTTGTCTGGTGAGAACCCCCAGATTGGTTGGGCTGCAGTTTGCTCCAAATCTGCAGAGCAGCAAGCGACCTTCGCAGCTTGCAAACTAAAAATACCTCATTCTCTTGCCATTCTCCCTGTCCGAGGGAAAAGACAGAAAAACCAAGAAAGCTTAAAAAAAAACTAATAAGACCAACGTCCACCAGATTAACTACTAAAGTGAATAACAACCATTGCTTTACAGACAACAGCATGTCAATGTTGCTAAAAATCAAAAGGTAATGTAAGAGACAACTTCACCAACCCTTGAAACCGGGACTTTTGATCTTCCAAATCCTCATTTTCCCGATCTATATTTTGTTCCACAGATAATAAGTGTCAAACTGTCTGTCTTTTGTCTGTATTAATTATGGTCAAAAATCACACAACACTAGGTTATAGTCCAACAGGTTTATTTGAAGACACAAGCTTTCGGAGTCTCACTCCTTCTTTCGGTGTCAGTGAGAGAGGTGGCATCGGACACAGAATTTATAAGCAGAAGATCATAGGGTCATAGAATTGATACTGTGTTGACCAAGCCTAAGATGGCTATTAAATCTTTAACCAGTTAGAAAGGATCAATATGCAAATTCCTGAATTTCTTTCAAGTCACTGCCCTGAGATAACTAAAAGTTTTATCACTTCCCTCAGTATACTAGAGTGGCATCCCAGGTCAGACAATGCATTTTTGGTGTGAGGCCAAAATCTGGCTGTGTATGTGTGCATATGTGAGAGTGTATAGCATGGTGCGGTCACCTGTAGTGCGACATAAACCTAAGATCCCGTTTGAGGCCATCCTCATGGGTACGGAACATGGCTCTGCTCGGCGACTCTGCATTATTTTGCATCCTGAAGTCCGCCCTGGAGGACGTTTACCCGAAGATCCGAGGCCGAATTTCCTTGACCGCTGAAGTGTTCCCCCACTGGGAGGGAACTTCCCTGTTTGGCAATTGTTGCACGGTGTCCATTCATCCGTTGTCATAGCATCTGCATGGTTTTGCCAATATACCATGAAGACGCTATGACAATGGATGAATGGACACCACAAAACAATAGCCAGACAGGGATATTGCTCCCCAGTAGGGGAACACTTCAGCGGTCTGGGACATTTGCCTCAGATCTTTGGGTAAACATCCTCCAAGGCGGACTTCAGGATACACAACAACGCAGAGTCACTGAGCAAAGACTGATAGCCAAGTTCAGTACCCATGAGGACAGCCTCAAGCAGGCTCTTGGGTTCATGTCACACTACAGGCGATCCCACAACACTACACACACAAACACACACACACACACACACACACACACACACACTGTCAAGCATGCACAGACACCCATTCTCTCACACACATACACTCTCCCTCTCTCTCTCTCACACACACTCTCCCTCTCTCTCTCTCACTCACACACACACACACTCCCCCTCTCTCTCACACACACACACACTCCCTCTCGCTCTCTCACACACACACACTCTCCCTCTCTCACACACACACACACTCTCCCTCTCTCACACACACACTCTCCCTCTCTCACACACACACACACTCACTCTCTCTCTCTCCATCTCTCTCACACACACACACACACACTCTCTCTCCCTCTCCCACACACACACACACTCTCTCTCTCTCTCCCTCTCACACACACTCTCTCTCTCTCCCCCTCTCACACACACACACTCTCTCTCTCTCTCTCCCACACACACACACACACAGACACACACATTGACAAAATGTCGTGTGAATTGCTTTTCGTATAAAGAGTAGATTTTGAGTTGAATTGGTCATCTTGGCAGTTTATTTGGGACTTTATACATTTTGTGACAGCTTGTGGAATAGTGCGGACAATTATTGGTACACTCTTCCTCATTGAGTTGTGGCATCTTCAACATATCAATATGACACATTCACTGTTTTCTCTTTCTAAGTGGAATACACAATTTGTAATTCACGCCATTGAGTTTGTTTTTATTTTGATAAGGTCCTGTGAAACTTGATTTTAATGGTTTCCCAGAGACAGGTAACAATACTAACACTTGTCTCCAGCAGCAAAATTTCAAACTTTGGCCTTTTATCTGCTCTAATTTTCATTGTTGAGCATTCTATAGATCTTTTTTGGAAAACTCGCATACTATGGTCAATTTGAAACATAGGCTAGAAATGTAGTCTTTGAAATTTGGTTTATCATTTTTTTCTTTAATCAATTCAAGTGGTCCCTCATCTCATTTCCATATATTAGTTCAAAAGGAATGAATCCTGTTGACTCAGTAGAAGCATCTGTAATGGCAAACAAGGGAATTTCTTTTATCCCTATCATTAGGACATTCTTGATAATATGCTCTAATTATGGTCTTCAAAGTTTTATATTATCTTTTCAATACAAATTGAGATTGTGGACAATTAAACTGAAGATGTAACCTATCCCTGATTAGTCACAATTTAGTTGAATATTTGTGACATAGAATTTGAACCTCCATCCGATTGTATTTCTTTGGTAATCCATATATTGTAAAGAAAAATAACATTTCCATGATATTAGGAACTGCAGATGCTGGAGAATCTGAGATAACAAGGTGTAGAGCTGGATGAACACAGCAGGCCAAGTAGCTTCAGAGGAGCAGGAAAGCTGACGTTTCGGGCCTAGACCCTTCTGCAGAAATCTGAACTGAATCTGATTTCTGAAGAAGGGTCTAGGCCCGTAACATCTGCTTTCCTGCTCCTCTGATGCTGCTTGGCCTGCTGTGTTCATCCAGCTCTACACCTGGTTATAACATTTCCATTACTATTTTGCTTTGGCGCTTTGGCACTTTGGCACTTCTTTGGGAAATCTTGTCCATCATCCAAAAATACTATTTCCATTCCTGATTTTAGGTAGGAGGCCTACACAATCTTTTAAAACTCTGCTAAGTGGCTCTTTGAAAGCTGGTATTGGGATTAAAGACACAGGTTTAATTTATGGTTGGGGTTTGCCCACAACCTGACATGTACTACACATCTGACAAAATTTGACTACATCTTTATGCAATCCTGGGCAATAAAAGTGTCTTCATATTTTAGCCAGTGTTCGTCTAACACCATAGTGACTCGCCTTTGTAATTTCATGAGCCTCTCAAAATTTCATTACAATACTCAGATGGAACTACCACCTGATGGACCACTCTCCACTCCTCATCAACAGACATTTGAGGTGGTTTCCATTTTCATCGTAGTACTTTGTCTTTCAAGAACTAACGCACGGATATTTATTCTGATTCAATTTCTGAGTAGGTTGTTTGATATAATTCTCGGAATTCAGAATCCATTTGTTTCATTCTCTGAAAGAAGATGTGCTAAACATGTCAGCCTCATTTTTTTTTACCTTCATCCTTTTTTTAATTTAAAGTTTTGAGAATTGTAACCAATAACTGAATTTTGAAGTTATCGCCCAATTCTACATGCCTGAGAGCTAGTCAGTCAGGAAACAATCCAAGATATTCTTCATGTAGCATTTCAGTTTCGTTTCTTCCACTCTTGGCAGTTCCAACACTCTTGGTGAGGCCAATATTTTTGAAGCAGCTAGGCCATTTCCCAAGATTAGATCAGTTCCTTCTATGGGGATTTGTTTCATTACTCAAACTGTAACCTCTCTATTTACCGAGTTGTTCTTTAATTTTTAATCCAACTCTGTATAATGGATATAATTACTTGTAACATCAGCCAGCATCAGTGACTTGGTTTACCCCCTTGATTTAAAACATGACACAATACCTCCGCTTTTGAGAAACAATGTTCAGAACCTCTACTGTTCTGATTCTCATCATCTATATTCAAATTAGAATTTTCATGACTGTCACAAATTATGTCTTCCCTTCTTCAAAAAAGTACAGTCGCCACAGTCCTACTGAATTGTAGGGCTGCATTCTTAGTGGAACAACTGGTAGTGGTTTAACCTGAGGGTCACCATGCCTCAGGTGAGGGGAGAAGTTGAAAAAGACAATCCTTTGTGCTAACCTCTGCCAGGGCAGGAAGTAAACCCATGCTGTTGGCATTTCTCTGCATTGCAGACCAGCCAACTGAGTTAACAAACCAACTGCTTAATATATTCTAAAGAAACATGTTCTTTTTTCACTAGTACTCCAGATTTAATAAATATTCCCTTTTTTGATGCCCCCTTTTCTGAGGAATTCTCATACATGCCTACTGCTGCAATCAATCTCCCACTCAACCCCTTTGGTATGTCCAGACCTATTATAAAGCAAGAATGTTATTTTCCTTATATTACTTTTCCATTTTAGCCTTTCTGTTGTATTACTTTGATGTCCTTGCTTGTTCCTTAAAACAAATACATCTTTCGTGGACAGATTTTCCAGTCCTCCAATTCCCTTGCGGAATCCCACATGACTATCTCTGTAACAGTTTGTGTGAGATCTGCTGTCTCTCTTATCACCGATACATGCTCTCATCTAAATAAATGTTTAGGTTTATGTGAATGCTGTTTCTGAATTCTTCTATAATCATCATGTTGCACATTTTTCTCTAACTTCAGTGATTTAAACCGCTGATCCCATAACTTTTAACTTTCTCTTGCAAGTTCTATATATGTCTGATTAGATTTATTTCTTGTGTTTCTTTCTATGTTCTGAAGAAGGGTCACTGGACCTGAAATGTTAACTCTGACTCCTCTCCACAGACGCTGCCAGACCTTCTGACGTTTTTTTCCATCAAGTTCTGCTTTTGTTTCTGATTTCCAGCATCCGCAGTTCTTTGGGTTTTTTTAAGATTTATTTCTTGCAGTTCTAATTTTTAATTTTACCTTCAGGGACAAGCTCATAAGCGTTGAGTATTTCTTTTTTGACTGTTTTGTAATCTGCCAGATGTTCTGACAAATTTGCATATAGAGTCATAGCTATACCTGTCAAAATGCTTTGTAACATTCAGATCCAAACGTTTTTAACCACTTTATTTGTCTTGTTATCTTTTCAAATTAAGTACAATTCTTTTGACTCCATCCTTAATAAATTTAGACATGAAGCATAGACTGGAATCAAAATTATCCTCTGAGCTACTACCTCTTATCTCCTTCTTTATGCTACACTTTTTCTGACCAACTACTGTAGTCTAACTTTCCTATACCTTTTGAGTTCAAGCTTTTTAAATGCACTTTCCTTTTTTATTCATCTTTATATTTCTCTCGCCTCCTAATCCATTTCAACTTTTCTTTTCTTTTTCCTTCAATCCACTTTTGTTTTCATTTCCACTGTATCTTAGCTAATTCTAGCCTTATCATTTCAATTTTAAATTCTCATTCTAATTCTAAATCACTTTCAGCATGTCCTGCTTACGATATCCTGCTTTCATTTCTACTTTCTCTTTATCTGCTAACTCTCTCCATTTGTCTTCTTCAAAGGCTTCAAAAAAATCCACTGTTATACCTTCTACTTTCAGAAAACTCTTAGCAACATCCAAAATGATTATCAAAATCCTTGCAATAAACATTCATCACAACATTCCTGTGTTATGTTCAGCACCTCCATGTACCCAATTCCATAAAAGAAACGCTGATCCCTCTTAAATTCAATGGACACAAAACCTGGCAAGCACCTCCATTTGTCATGATCCCAGCTGATGTTAACGCTGACAAGCCCACATTCAGAATGAAATCAATTGTGATAGTTTTTGTTAATCGTAGTCTGGTAGTCAATCACTGAAAATACGAACACGGCTACAGATTTTCTTTAACAATAAAAAAGATGTTTATTACACAAAAGGGAAAACAAACAAACTACTCATATATAGAAAATCACTGAGGAAAATTTTAAAACACAGTGAAATAAAGTTTTCACCTGTTCCCCGACAGCAACACTTCACAGAATCAAATTCAGAGATTACCTCTCAATCTCAAATCTTTAAATTCAACTCAACTGATTCTTCCTAAATTTCCCTGTGAATTGTGAAGTTCTTTTACATGAAAACTCATAAAACTGAAAGCTTTTACTTTCTCAGCCTTATAACAAACTGCAAGTATCCAATGAAACACTCTTTGTCTGGAAGTTACTCAAATTAACAGTCTACTAAGGCAACTTATTCTCTGAACTTTGCTATACTCCCATCCAGGAGAGAAATTATACCCCCAGTCAGATCTCCTCTAACACTGCTCAAACAGAGCCATCTATTTGGAGTTCACCTCCGCCTCCTCCAGAGATCCCCGGCATTACAGATACCAGTTGTCAGCCAATCAATTCATTCCACATTATATAAGAAACAGCTAGAGGTACTGAATACTGCAAGGGTTATGGGCCTTGACAGCTTCTCAGCTCTAGAACTTGCCACACCTCTAGCCAAGCTGTTCCAGTACAGCTACAACATTAGCATCTACCCAACAATATTGAAAATTGCCCAGGCATGTCCTTTACTCAAAAAGGAGGACAAATCCAAACCAGTCAATTACCGCTCCATCAGACTACTCTTGATCATCCATAAAGTGATGTTATCAATAATTCGTGCAGCACTTGCTCAGCAACAAGCTGCTCAGTGACACCTGGTTTGGGTTGCATCAGGGCCACTCAGCTCCTAACCTCATTACAGCTTTAGTTCAAACATGGAGACAAGCTGAATTCCAGAGGTAAGGTGACAGTAACTGCCCTTGACATCAAGGTTGCATTCGACTAAGTGTAGCATCAGGGTGCTGGAATCAATGGAAATCACGGGGAAAACTCTCTGCTGGTTGAAGTCATGCCTAGAAACATAGAAACATAGAAGATAGGAACAGGAGGTGGCCATTTGGCCCTTCGAGCCTACTATGCCATTCTTCATGATCATGGTTGATCGTCCAACTCAATAGCCTAATCCTGCTTTCTCCCCATAACCTTTGATCCCATTCATCCTAAGTGCTATAACTAGTCGCCACTTGAATACATTCAGTATTTTGGTATCAACTACTTCCTTTGGTAATGAATTCCACAGGCTCACCACTCTAGCATATAGGACCTAATTAGACTGATGGGGGTTTTGCACTAACCAGTTGAAGAATCAGCAAGGTACCTCCATCAGTTTCATGGAGGAGATCTGATAGTACGAAGCATAGTTGTGGCACTTGATTGGGCACCATTATGCCTTCTCGGGTATTCAGGGCCTCGCCTGTCAAGGACTGCCAGCCTCACCACGACCAAATTGTGCAGGGTCCATTGGTAGTGGATGTCAAAAGTTGTTTTTTTGTGCAGCTTTATTCTACTGTGATGTAAGTCATTTGATTTATATATATTTTAATACCATTTATTTTGGATTTTGAACTTTGAATTAGTGGCATATTGTTTCATGTAGCCATGATAATTTCTCTTTTTAAAACAGACTGTGAGAGATAGCTCAGGGAGGCTAATGGAAATTTGTTTAAAAGGTTTTTATGAGTTAGCAAAGTAAACAGTAGTGCATTAGATTTTCACTTTGGAAGATTTTGGTCTTTTGAATGAGGTAAACACCCATAGCTTGGAGGAAACAAAATGTTTCTATCTCAGTTTGGGCAGTTTGCAGAAGTTTTGGCTGAAGCTGAATGTGAAAAGCATTTGCTCCTGAGAAAGGGAAGCAGTTTAGGACTGTTAAGAAAGAATTAGCCTCAGGAGTTTAGTTTAAAAATTCCAGACCAGAAGTATTTGGTTAAAACCCTGAAGAGGTTATGTGAAGCTGAAAAAGTCCAACTTCAGTCACATAATGAATTAGGGAAGAGGCTATCAGACCAAGAATTGAAGCCACAGCTAAGTCAAACCCTTTGTGGGATAGAGAAGTGAATTTTCTCTTTTGTTCGTGTACTGTAATGGGGTGCTGTTGAGATTAATGGGATTGTATTTTACTGCCTGGTTTGAAATCTTTAAATGTGTGTTATTTGTAAACAGTTTGGCTTATTCCATTTTATCTTCATTTCTTTTCCATAACAAGCTGCTGTTTTATTGCTGAAACATAATCTGCAACATTGTGAGTTTGTGTTTCAATCAAAGACCACCTCATTAAAATCAAAAACAAGCAAACAAAATTATGATCTATCAAGCCAGTTAAGACACAAGCAGTTTAATTTTAGATAATATGGATAAATTCTCATCACTTGTTGGAGACCAGCCAGGAATGCATTCCAATAGTCAACTCTACAAGTAAAAGACAAGGGTGAGGGATTGAACGACAGATTAACTGAGCTGTCAAAGTTGAATGATATCACAGAAGTGAAAAAAAGATACTCTTAGTAATAGTGTCGGAAGATCACTTCAGAGTGGCCTAATTGCAAACTGTTGCCTGGGAGATGCATTTCGTCAATAAGGACAGAATGGAATGGGGATTGAAAACGGTGGTTTAAATCTTATCAATATTGAATTGGAGGAAATTTCTAGTCATGGATTACTAAATGAGCACACCGGCGTTACAGTTCAAAACTCTCATATACGATTCTGCCCATAACATTTTAACATGTCAAACTACATTCGTGCCAATGTTATATAGCACATGTCTGTCCTTGTGGCTGAATTGCAGTGCTAATTAAAGACGTAATGTACAGGCATCTCGTGCAGTGGAACACAAAACATAATGGTTTACAATTGCATTATTGTTCGTTCCCTTATCTCTACTTTTACATGCTTGTAAAAACGTACGCTTTAAACCTTATCTTGCACAGTATCTGTAGAAAAATGTACAGTCACCAACTGGCAATACAGTGAACAGAGAACACCGGTTAATTGCTATTAGGGGTCCAACGTGCAAATTCAAGATCCACTTCTTTCAAATGACATTGTAATAGATTATGGCACTGTGGGTGCAGCACTGAAAATTATCCATTGCCCTAATTCGTTTTTTTTTCAAGTTTGATACAGCTGGATTGTCATACAATGTGCTAAAACGGCGATGAGGTGAAGCTTCGAATACCAAAGCAATTTCGTTCGTCAGCGCCAACACACTGCATTCCAACTAGCATTACATGCAGGTCATCTTAATGTTCATCTTAAAAGCATGCATTCACTTCTTTGAGGATAGGGATGAACTGAAACATCAACGGCTGTTATATTTTACTTATCTCACCCGTCGCCAGCCTGCGGGCAAACAGAGGGATTTTTACGACGAGCCATTGGCTGCTGGAGTGAGCGTAAGAAACAACCACCGTTAACGCGGTTATTTCACTGGTGGTAGTCTGCCTACTCTTTTTTAAGTGCTTTCTTCATTCCTGTCCGCCGCCACTCAGTGACTCAGTAAGATCGGCGCAGACACCATAGATGAAACAGAGATGTGTTGCCCAGCAACAAACAGACGCACCGGAGGTTGCTAGGTAATGGACGTTGGAACAGATGTCATGTCACGTGTGATCAACGAATATTTTGTAAATATGTCCCTTGCAAGCCTTTCATTTGCAGCAACACGTTAAGATGGGGTGGAGGATGAGGTGCACGTTTAGTCTGTTTTAAACGATCGGATCAGGTCACAGCATAATCCTACGCTTGAACATTGATCTCAACAACATTCTGTAGATACAAGCCAAGTGCTGTCCAAGACTGATTAGCCATCCTTTGTGGGTGCCCTTCACAAGCCTCAGAAGTCTCAAGCCCTTGACAGCAGATGGAGAACATTTGAAATGCAGTTAATGTTGAAATGTGGCAGCTAACCTGCCCACCACAAGCTCCCATGCACGCAAGTAATGATTTGATTATTGGTTTAGTGAAGTTGAAGAAAGGATAAACATCGACTAGGTCACTGAGAACTCTGCCTTTTGTCCTTGGATCATGCTTAGGATCATTTATCTCTGCCTGTTTAGGTAGACAGGATTGAGGTGTCAACCAAAAGGTTGCTTTTTGTGATACCTTCACAAGATGCCGGTGTCACTTGCAAGTTCCCATTGGTAATTGTCCTTAGATGGAGGTGAGACACATTCTTGAACACAACGAAATGGCCTATGTGGCCATTTCAGCTGACAGTCAAATATCTACAACATTACAGAGGTTCTGGAATCTAATTTAGACCCTAACCTTAAGCGGTGATTAACGAGGTCAGATACAGTGCTTTTCCCTAAAATACATTAGTAATCACATTTTGTGGTAATCTGCTAATTTCAGGCAGAGTCCATTGCTTTGTTTAAGCAAAATTTGGATATATATTTGAAATAGAGCAGAATGCAGCCCTACAGTGAAGGAGCCAGACAATTTATAATGAGGACCATTAAGACCATAAGATGTAAGAATGGAAGTAGGCCATTCAATAGGAAGATAGATGTGGTTGTTGGAGGCCAGTCATCTCAGCTCCAGGACATCTCTGCGGAGTTCCTCAAGGCAGTGTCCTAGGCCCGACTATCTTCAGCTGCTTTGTCAATGACCTTCCCTCCATCATAAGGTCAGAAGTGGGGATGTTCGCCGATGATTCCACAGTGTTCAGCAATATTCGTGACTCCTCAGATACTGAATCAGTCCCTATTCAAATGCAACAAGACTTGGACAATATCCAGGCTTAGAGTGACAAGTGGCAAGTAAAATTCACACCACACAAATGCCAGGCTATGACCATCAATAATAAAAGAAAATCTAACCAATGCCCCTTGACACTCATTGCTGTTACCATCATTGAATCTCCCAATGTTAACATCCTGGGGGTTACCATTGACCAGAAACTCACCTGGACTCAACACATAAACATAGTGGGTACAAAAGCAGGTCAGAGGCTAGGAATACTATGACAAGTAACTCGCCTCCTGACTCCCCAAAGTCTACCCGCCATCTACAATGCATATGTCAAGAGTGTAATTGATACTCCCCTCTTGCTTGGATTAGTGCAGCTCCAACAACACTTAAGAAACTTGATATCATCCAAGACAAAGCAGTTCACTTGATTGGCACCACATCCATAAGCATCCATTCATTCATTCCACCACAGATGCTCAGTAGCAGCAGTGTGTACTATCTACAAGATGCACTGCAGAAGTTTACCAAAGATCTTCAGGCAGCACCTTCCAAGCACACAACCACTTCCATCTAGAAGGACAAGAGCAGCAGATGCATGAGAACATCACTTCCTACAAATTTCGCTTCAATAATCTTATCCTCTTGATTGGAAATATATTGCTGTCCCTTCACTGCCGCTGGGTCAAAATCCTAGAATTCCCTCCCTTATGGCATTGTAGGTCAACTGACAGCAGGTCGACTACAGCAGTTCAAGAAGACAGCTCACCAACACCTTCTCAAGGACATCTAGGGGCAGGCAATATATGCTGGCCAGCCAGCGACACCCACATCCCACAAATGAAAATAAATTTCAGCCTCTTCGATCTTCTCTTATAATCAATGCAAGCATGGATGACCTGTTCAACTTCAACTCCACTTTCCTGCCATTTTTCCCATTACCCTTGATTTACTTACTAATTAAAAATTTGACTATTTCAGCTTTGAACATACAAAGACCCAGCTCGACAGCCCTGTATGGTAATGAATTCCATAGATTTACTACCTCAGAAGAAATTCCTCCTCATCTCTGTCTTAAATTGGTAACTCCTTTGTCTGAGATAATGCCCTCTTGTCCTATTCAGTCCCACAAGGGGAAGTCAACCTGTCTGCATTTATCCTATGAAGCCCCTAAGAATTTTGTTTGGTGAACTTGGATGTTATTTATGCATGAGGTCCTCCAAATACCTGTTGCTGCAGCTTTCTGCCATTTAAGTAATATTCAGCTTTCATTATTCCTGCAAAGGTGTGCAACTTCATATCTATTTACATCATATTCTATCTACAAAGGTTTTCCCTACTCACTTAACCTGTCTATATCCCTCTGTGGACTCTGTGTTTCATGCTCACCATAAAACCATTAACACTGAATTGTTCTGGTAAAGATATGTTATTGGGCAAATAGCCTCTTTCTCACAATGAATTTTTATGGGTCCAGGTCTGATTGCATGTCAACTTTAATATCATTTATATTATCAGCAGTTTTATCATGATACTCTTAACGAATATTTATAGCTTAAGGTGATGCCATCATATGCAATTGCATGTAAACACCCTCATCCATTTACAAATGTGTAGATTGATTTTAAAAGCAAACCCTCTGAAATTAACTTTTTTATGCAAAGAGGGGAGTGATACCAAAAAACTTCTGGTATGCAATAATGTTACCACAATTGTTTTGACGTATGGATTAAATTGCTGCGCAACCTAGGTGTCAGCCATGACTCAGTAGCACTTCTGTCTCTTAGCCAGAAGGTTGTAGTTAAAGTCCCACCCAAGATATTTCAGCACATAATTTAGGTTGACACTTCAGTGTAATACTGAACAGAGTGATTATGTTCCAGGGTTAGTAATCCAGAGCCTTGGATTAATGATTCTGGAATAAAAAGGTAGTATCAGCACTAAGCATGCTGTGTTCCAGCCACGCTTGAATTAAACCCTAACCTTTCTTTAGTACATATTTATCAGTATTTATTTTAATCTCATACTCAATGCCTTTATTTATAATATTAATAGGCATTTCTAATGGCTCTTTCTACTTGCATTCCCACTTTCAATGAATCGCATATTTGAACTTCTAAAATTCTTTGTTCATCCACACCATCCAGCACCTTTTCATTGAGTGCATATTTCTGGTCCTTGTTTATCTGCACACTTAATGACATTCAGTTGCATCTTTTAGTAATCCTTCCCCTATCTTTCTGAAGTCTCTTACTGGCCTCCCAAGTGTTTGTCAAGCTGAGCAAATCCCCCACCCCATGTCCCCTATTCCCTGCACTATAATGAGGACTTATTATCAATATTCTGCTCCCTCTGTTCCCAAATCCAAAATATGTATACATGTAAATGGAATAAATATGCCTAAATCAAGAATGAACACAACAATTTAGTCCACCAATTTTAACACTTCTCCAATCAGAGCAACAAGCAGTTACCCTAAGTTTTTGCTTCTTCTCTGTCAACCAATTGTCTCTCCTGAATTCGTGCAAAAACACTTGAATGCACTGATCAGTCGTTTCTTGAAAACCCAAAAGCATTATATCTCCTGTATTCCCTCTGTCCACCTGAACAATTGCTTCACCAATAAATGCTACTAAATTTGTCAAGCATCATTCACCTTTAACAAATCTGTATTTCATCTGTTCATGAAATTCTAAAACAGCATTTATTTTGTCTGGTGTTACACTAATTAGTCTACATAACCCAGTTTGTCTTTCACTTCCTTCTTGAGCAACATTGTTGCATTGACTTCTTCCCACCCCAATGATACAATAATGCTTGGTTAAAAGGTATAAAAATCTTCCGTCCACAGCACCAGCTGTCAACTATTTCATTCATTGGACTAAAATGCATGCCATTACAGCCCAGTGATCCAAAGCTCTAACCTTTCGATATCAATTACATTTTGATATCATACACTGTAATGGAAGTTTGCCTTGGTAGTCACTTGTTAGAATCACAACTGAGTATATTTTTTAGTCTTTTTTTTCTGAACCCGAGTCCATCCATACACTTCCCAAATGAGCAACATTAACCCTTTAAAGGAAGTTGCGTGGATATGAATTCTGAATGGGATGGCTGAGGAATAAACAAATATCATGGAAATAGGCTGGACTAGAAATAAAATATCCACAGATAAGTACAATAAGGTTAATATGGACTTTATGTTTAGGTCTCAGAATGCATCTATTTCAATTGGTATTACCTTAAAAAGGAACAAATTCAGAATACTGACAGAAAATGCTACACACTATTATTGAAAGAAACTTCTGATCAAATATTTCCAATCAGATAAAGTTTAATTGGAAGGTAGCACTTAAAAAGGTATAGAAATTGGATCAGTCATTGATCATACTTAATGGCAGTGCAGGCTCAAAGGGATGCATAGTCTACTCCTGCTTCTAGTTTCTATCTTTCCATAATCCTTCATTTAGAACCTGCACAAATGACTTGTCTTCTCCCCAAGGTCCAACATCAAGCTTTGTATTTTCCTGAAATTGATGCCTGGATATTTTCCTTTGTAATATTTTCATTGCACTAGGTGGCAGTCTATTGCATAAATCAACACTTTAATTAAAAAGTATGTGTTCCTTCAGACAGGTACGAGTGTTGTTTCTTCAGTGGTTTGATCTCATCTATTCTGTTTAAAGCAAAATCCATATATCTCTTACTATTAAGATATATCTTCTTTTAAAAAAAAGTACTTTCGATCTCTGCTAATCCAAAGCAGCTGCACTGATTTTGAAGAGTGAGGATTTCTAGCTGGTGGGGAGATAATTTCAAGACAGTAAAATATTCCTTCAGTCCATAATTTCTAATTTTCAGCAAAAGAAAACCTGAAATTCCCCTTTAATTTCATTTTTGTCAATTATAATTGAGTAGATTTCAGCAGTTTTGTATGTTACATCTCATATTGCACTAGCCTAAGGAAGGGTAAGAAATTCTGTGGTTGCTAAGTGTAGTAGTTTAAATCATTTTAGTGGAGGTGTTTGATGCCCATTGCTACTTGGGAAATTGTTAAACACAATTCTCTCAGTTCTTCTGCCATTGCTATGTGCAAAAAAAATCTTTTCCTGAAAGCTTTAAACCCACTTCGAATATCTCTACTCTTTGACATATGATTTCGTAAAATTGTAAAAAGGATTATTTTAGTCAAGTGCTCTCTAGCTAACATATATCACTCAACTAACAACGCCCACTCAATACATTTGTATGCTAAAACTGGGTGCAAAATTAATTCACTGAGTTTACAACATTTTAAGAAGCCCTTAAGTTGCGAGATAAATATCAGTTCTTTAACTGGAGTTTAATTAATTGTCTGTTAATGCAGTATCACTGTGACAATTAACCAGAGAAGAAATATGGCATAAGTGAGATGAATAGTATTAAATAATGGTCCTGGTATAAATGCAAATTATTTGGAAATTATTTGCAACATCACATTGCTGATAGAGAGGAAACTTCTGCTTCATTTGTTTGCTCATCCTCAGCTTAGGTGTATTGTCCACCACTTTGGTTGCTGGATGGTTACATTTTTGCACTTTGTCTCATTATAATCAGAAGGCAGGTGGGAATACTGTTACTACTTTATTTTGTGCAAGAAGACTATCAGACATCTGTCTTATGCTCATTTCTATTGTATTGTCAGTTGGGACACTCATTAACGTTATTATCTCACCCATTACAATATGCTACAGTGGATTACTTTCTGGCACTGGGGAGACAACATAACACAAATTTTTTCATATACCACTCCTCCATTGGTCTGGGAAAATTCAGTCTAATAACTGAATGCAGAACAGTAACTTAAAATTTTCTTTCAGATGCCTGCCGATGTCTGGATATTTCTGATGATTTCTACCTAAAACAGTAATTCATTTGTAACCGTACTGGGGAGCTGTTTTATGTGAGGGAAGGATAATGTAAGAATTGGTTGTATCTTAAACAACAAAGTGCATACAACAATGAAAGTAGCAGTTTGAACAAAATGTCTTTATTATTGCAGAATATACCACCCAATAAATTAACATACTGAAAAAAGGCTGAGGCTGTTAAGCAGATAATTCCACTTAAGGCAAAATTAAAAGATAGCAAATTTGAAATATATTTTTATCAAGATTACTATGGTAAATAGTTCCAGAATGGCTGGATTTCATGCAGCTTGTAGTGGCAGGAATTATGGCAGCAGACCCCACTTTGTATTGGTTTATTGCACCAGTTTTCCAGAGGCAAGGATAACATATAGAAGCGTCTGACACAGGATTCCCAGCTGCCAGCAGTGGGTGTCAATTAGGCTCATTAATGAACCAAATTGACACCCATTTTCCTTGAACCCGCTGCAATTTAGTAGTGGCTCAGTGACTAAATGTACACCATACAGCTTTTCCATGATTTTGGAAGGCTGCCCAGGTTTACCATCAGCTTTCTGGGAGATGTTGGGGTGGGGGAAAACATTCTTTGTTCCAGTCCTGCTCAGGCACACTCCCTCATCTCTTTGCCATTACATTGTTGACTGTATCAGTAAGGGAACTTGCTCTCACTCTAAACTCGAAAAGATCATCAACCTTGTTTCCATTTCCCACCATTCTCTTACATTCACCATGGTCCATCTCTGATTCCACCCTTTGTTTCCAGACTAAGGGATATATTATCAACCAGTATTCACTATAACCCCAATGACTTCCACCGCTATTTCAATTACATTTCCTTACACTTTGTTTCCTGCAAGAACTTCATTCCATTTTCACAGTTTCTCTAGCTCTGTTGCATCTGTTCAGATACTGCCACCTTCCATACCATTTCTTCTGCTTTTCCTCAACCTAGGATTTCCTACCAACCCTATCTGTCTCATTTCCCACATGTATTCACTTATCCATTCCCCCTTCTCTGCGAGTCATGAGAAAGTTCTTCTAGTTCTCACCTTCTATCTCACCAGCCTCTGTAAATGGATACCTATGACATTTTTGTCAAACCCAAGATGATGCCACTACGGAACACAAACTATCCTCCCCTCTCAGCATTTTGAAGAGATTATTCCCTCTGTGATGCCCTAATCCACTCCACAGTCATGCCTCATCACCAACTCCTTTTCTTATAACATTTTCATGCAAGGGCAAGAGATTCAATATTTGCCATTTCACTTCCTGTTTCCTCGCAGTCCAAGGCCCCAAATATTCAATCCAGGTGAAACATTGATTCACTTGTACTACTTTCAGTTTAATGTAGTTTAATTACTGCTCACAATGTAGTCAACCCAAAACTTGGGAGATTAAATGGCAGATTAGGTGACCACTTTGTGGAACACTTCCACTCAATCCACTATTGTGACCCTGAGCTTCTGTGTGTCAGCAGCAACAGGACACTGGGTCACAGCAGAGTCCTATTCCTTGCTACTGTATCCCTGAAACAGGCACTGAGTGGTTTTGAATACCAGATCCCCAACAGGGTTTGCCGTTCAGGTTTCAAAAATACTGACTCGTCCACATGTGACTGTGTGAATACCAGGGTGTTGGGATGAGGCACTTAGGTTAATATATATATAAGTTAATTGCACACTTAAGAATGTCTGTTGGCAATAGGTTAAACTGGCAATTCCATGAATCTGAGATAACAAGGTGTAGAGCTGGATGAACCCAACAGGCTAAGCAGCATCATAGGAGCAGGAGAGCTTGATGTTTCGGGCCTAGACCCTTCTTCAGAAATGGGGGAGTGGAAGGGGGTTCGGAAATAAATAGGGAGAGAGGGGGAGGCGTATAGAAGATGGATAAAGGAGAAGATAGCTGGAGAGGAGACAGACAAGTCAAAGAGGCGGGGATGGAGCCAGTAAAGGTGAGTGTAGGTGGGGGTTAGGGAGGAGATAGGTCAGTCCAGGGAGGATGGACAGGTCAAGGAGGCGGGATGAGGTTAGTAGGTAGGAGCTGGGGGTGGGGCTTGAGGTGGGAGGAGGGGATAGGTGGGAGGTAGGACAGGTTAGGGAGGCAGGGACGAGCTGGGCTGATTTTGGGATGCGGTAGGGGGAGGGGAGATTTTGAAGCTTGTAAAGTCCACATTGATACCATTGGGCTGCAGGGTTCCCAAATGGAATATGAGTTGCTGTTCCTGCAACCTTCGGGTAGCATCGTTGTGGCACTGCAGGAGGCCCAGGATGGACATGTCATCTGCGGAATGGGAGGGGGAGTTCAAATGGTTCGCGACTGGGAGGTGCAGTTGTTTAGTGCAAACCGAGCGTAGGTGTTCTGCAAAGCGGTCCTCAAGCCTCCGCTTGAATCTACCCGTTTTAGACTCAACCAGGGCAGAGAGATGAAGGTGGAAATGTCCCTAACTATCATCCTCCCACCCAATTAAATGTCCCTCTGCTACCAAACTCACCTCAGGAAAAAGCAAATTCAACCTATTGTTCCAGCAACATGATGTTAGCTAACATTTGTAATCATTTCTTTACTATACAGTTAAAATCTGGAAACTGCTGGGAGCAGAATAATGGACACTAATCCTTGCCCTGCTGCTCTGAGCAATCACTTTACTTGAGCAATGACTAGGCAATAGCAATTTTAGCCTGGGTAATTTTGGTTCAAATAACTGGGACACATAAGGTTAAACAAATATATTATTGAGAATCTTAACTACAACTAAACCAATCAAGATAAGATTTGAAAAAATTGCTTAAAATACACAGTGAGCACAAATAGGATTGACATTTTCGATTAGTTTTAAAGTTCAGTTAAAGCGTAGCAACTGTGGTGACATTGGGAAAACTGTTGTCAAGATAATTGCCATGGCAGTGTGGGAACTTTGCAAAGAACCATTTCTAGGGGCCATGGGGGGGTGAGTGATACCTGTGGCTGACTTTTGAGTGATACACACCAACAGACTGATAACTACATCTTGACTGAGTCAAAGGCAACAGCAATAGGTCACAAGGTTAGATAAATCTGCAAGCTCATCACTGAGCAGTGAAGAGATTTCATTCCTCACACAAGGAATTTCTAACTCCTCAGTTAACTGAGATAAGAGGGAATCCAAAGAGAAAGAGCAGGGGTAGAAATACCGCTGATTAGTGATTAAAAATATAACACAGACTAGAAGATGTTAAGAAATTAAGGTACAGATGAAATATGTTTTCATCACGTTCAAACATACGTCTCAGTTGAGGACTCCCAATGAGAAAGTTTCCAAATCTGAAACTTCATCTCTCCAAGTTTAACCTAAAATATATAATTTATTGATTGTTTCCACAAGTAGCATTTTTTCATTCACTCAAATGATGTGTATGACTTTGGTGCAGCCAATATTTATTGGCTATCCCTGATTGGTTTAGAGGAGGATTTTTGTATTGGCGCAGACTTGATGGGCTTAAAGGGCCTCTTGTGTACTGTATGATTCCATGATTCTATGGTTCTATGACTTGCTCTAAGATGGTGCAGTGAGCCAACATCTTGAACACAGCTGATTAGCTTACAAGGCTACTTCAGAAGGCAGTTAAAAATCACCCACATGGCTGTGGATCTGGAGTCACATGTAGACCGGGCAAGGTAAGAGCACCAGATTTCCTTTCCTGTAGAACATTAATACATCAGCTAGATTTTATTTTTACAGCAAATGATTGCCTTTGCTGTTGCTAGCTTATGCTCCAGATTTTGCCACTACAGTGGAATTCAAACTCGTGCATCTAGATAATTAACTAGTCCAATAACATTACCATAATGTTACCATACCCAATATGCAACTAAAGTGATAATTTAGTAATTCCTCAAGCAAACCTCCCACTACAGATGCAAACACGTTGTGAATTCATCAAGTTGTTCAGTAAACCATTTTATCCGAAATTTATCATAGTATTTTATGTATAAATTCAAATCTAAAGTAAATTATCTGGTATTGAAGTTACGCCCTTATTTTGTGGAAACAAGTTACACAAAATCAGCAAACATAAGGCTCTTGTGGTGCAGTGGTAGTGTCCTTACCTCAGGGTTCACTTGCTCTAGAGGTGTTTAATAACATGTTTGAACGGGTTGATTAGAAAATATCTACAAATGCATTCAATTTAAAGGCTGAATATAGGCAAGAAGAATTTCATTCCTACTTTGAAACAGATGTTTGATGATACGGCTGAAGAAGAATTATTCAGGAAACAAAACTATTCTGTACTCGTATCAACTGGGTTGCACTTTCGAGCATAAAAACAAGGGGCTGGAGGAGGCCAATCAGGCTCTCATGCCTGCTCTGCCATTCAATCAAATCATGGCTAATCTGATTGTAACCTTAAATTCACATTCCTGCCTAGCCTTAATAACATTTCAAATCCTTGATTAACACGAATCTATCTGCCGCTGCCTTAAAAATATTCAAGCACTCTGCTTCCATGACCTTTCTGGGAGAGAGTTCCAAATAATAACTGTTCTAAATGGACAACACTGATTTTTTTTAAACAATAACTCCTAGTTCTAGAGTTTGCCAGAAAAGGAAACATTCTCTTCTCCCATCAAGGCCCACAGGATTCTTTTTGCTTCAATCAAGTTGCTTCTTATTACCTAGAAATATAGTGGAGATAGGTTCATTTGAGGCATTCAAGAGGGTACTGGATGATTATTTGGATAGAAATAGTGCTCAGGGACATGGGGAAAAGGCAGGAGATTGGATGCAGGTAATAGAACTGGTCAGGCAGGATGGGCCAAATGGCCTTCTTCTGCACTGTAACAATTCTGTGATTCTGTAATACTGTTCAGAATGCCAGCAGATACAAATCCTATCAGTCATTGCTTTTAAGGCAAATTGCTCATTCCAGGCATTAGTCCAGTAAACCTTCTCTGAACTGTTTCCAATACATTTACATTCTTCCTTAAATAAGGTGACAAATATTTTGTGCAGTATTTCATATGTGGTCTCACTAGTGCCCTGTATAATTGAAGCATAGCTTCCCCACCTTTGTATTCAGTTTCCTTCATAATATTTGATAACATTCTGTTAGCTTTCCTAATCATGTACTAAACCTGCATACTAAACTTCTGCAATTGATGCAAGAGGACACCTGGATTGCTCTGAATCTCAGAATTCTTCAGCCTGTCACCATTTGTAAAATATCCTTCATTTTTGTTCTTCCTGTCAAGATGGATAACTTCACACTTTCCCACGTTATGTTTTATTTACCATACCTTTGCCCATTCAGTTAACTTATCAAAATCCCTTCGTAATCTTCCTGGGACCACTTCACAACTTACTTTCCTACCTATCTTTGTATCATCAGCAAATTTGGCAACAATGCCTTCTGTTCCTTCATCCAATTCATTTGTATAAATTATAAACAGTTGAGGTTCCAGCACCAATCCCTGTGGCACACCACATGTTACATCTTGCCAACCCAAAGAAGACATATTTACCTATTCTCTGATAACTGTTAGCCAACCAATTCTCTATCCGTGTCAATAAGCTACCTCCTACACCAAATGCTTTCATTTTCTGCAATAACCTTTGATGTGGAACTTTATCAAATCCCTTCTTGAAATCTAAGTACTAGACATGGCGGGAGTCCGGGACAGAGTGCGAGGGCAGCCGGGAAGGTAAGCTTTCGTTATAAAAGTCTTACCTCGCGTGACTGCGGCCTTCTGTTGTTCAGCGGAGGACGAGTCCCAGAGCGGGTGCGAGTGGTTAGATGGTAACGGTTATCTTTCACCCAATAAATTTGGGAACTAACTAATACCTGAGACACTACACGTGTAGTGTCTCGCACCCTTCCACCTCCTCTAATCTAATAATAAAGACTAACTGTGGTGAGCAGGTAAGCTATTTGCATTTTTTTTCCTCATCTCTTTGTTATCTTTCGGGGAGGTCACCTAGACGCCAAGTCCTCTGGGAGCAGTTTGGAAGGCAAAACTGGGGTCTGTTTGAGTATATAACGGAGTAAACTTACTGGTGCAGAGAACACTTAAAGAGAGAACACTGCGAAACTAAAAAAAACTAATTAAGTTTAAATAACTAACTAAGTAGAGATGGCAGGCCAGGTGATGTGTTGTAGCTGTATGATGTGGGAGCTGGCTGATCCCATTGAGAACGTTAGTGACCACATCTGCAGCAAGTGTTGGCTGCTTGAGGAGCTCCGGCTCGAAATTGATGAGCTGGAATCCGAACTCCAAACACTGCGGCAATCCGGGAGGGGGATAAATACCTGGATGCTGTGTTCCAGGAGGCAGTCACACCTAGTAGATTAACTAATGTTAATTCGATCAGCGGCCAGGGACAGTAGTGTGTGACTGTGAGTGAGGCAGGTAGAGGGACCCTGCAGACAGGAGCCGCAGCCCTTGACATTGTCCCACAGGTATGAGGCACTTGCTCCCTGCGTGGATGAGGAACAGGGCTGCAGGAAGGATGAGTCAACTGACCATGGCACCATGTTTCAAGAAGCCATTCAAGAGCGGGGAGCTAAAGGACAGATTGTAGTTGTAGGGGACTCCATCATCAGGGAGATAGACAGTATCCTTTGCAAACAGGATAGAGTCCCACATGGTGTGTTGCCTGCCCGGTGCCGGGTGTGAGACATCTCTGATCGGCTTGAGAGGATACTAGAGAGGGAGGGGGAGGATCCAGTTGTTGTGGTCCATGTAGGTACCAACAACATAGGCAGGACCAGGAAAAAAGACAGGTTTTGGGATTATGAAAAGCTAGGAACAAAATTAAAAAACAGGTCTTCAAGGGTCATAATCTCTGGATTGCTGCCCGAGCCATGTGCAAATCGGCATAGGGAGATGAGGATCAGGGAAGTAAACACGTGGCTAAGAGAGTGGTGTGGCAAAGAGAGTTTCCTTTTCATGGGGCACTGGCATCAGTTCTGGGACAGGAAGGATCTATATCGTTGGGATGGACTCCACCTGAACAGGGCCAGGTCCAGTGTTCTGGAGAAAAGGGTAAAAAGGTGGTCAATAGGACTTTAAGCTAGTAAGTAGGGGGGAAGGGAGGAGTGAGCGTACAGTGAGTATAACAATTAATGGAAGGCAAAGCAGCAGGTTAGCAGGTGACGAGGAAGCTGCAACTCCATTGAAAATTAGGAAAAGATTTTAAGGGAAGGAGAACTCAAGAGCAGTGAGTAATGGAGGTGATAGGACTCAAAAAGAAGGTGCAAAAACTGGCATAAGGGCACTTTATCTGAATGCTCGGAGAATTCGAAACAAGGTGGATGAGTTGACGGCACAAATCATGACAAATGGGTATGATTTAGTGGCCATTACAAAGACATGATTGCAGGATGGTCATGACTGACAGTTAAATATCCAGGGGGATCAAACTGTTCGGAAGGACAGACAGGAAGGTAAGGGAGGTGGTGTCACTCTGATTTTTAAGGATGATATCAGGGCGGTAGTGAGAGATGATATAGGTTCCACTGAACAAAAGGTTGAATCCATTTGGGTGGAAATTAGGAATAGCAGGGAGAAGAAGTCACTGATAGGTGTGGTCTATAGGCCACCAAATAATGACATTGTGGTGGGGCGGGCAATAAACATAGAAATAGCTAATGCATGTAAAAATGGTACAGCAATTATCATGGGGGATTTTAATCGACATATTGATTGGGCAAACCAGGTCGGTCATGACAGCCTTGAGAAGGGGTTCATAGAATGTATCCGCGATAATTTCCTTGAACAATATGTAATGGAACCTATGAGGGAGCAAGCTATCCTAGATCTAGTCCTGTGTAATGAGACAGGAATAATTAATGATCTCACAGTTAGGGATCCTCTCGGAAGGAGCGATCACAGTACGGTTGAATTTAAAATACAGATGGAGCGTGAGAAGGTTAAATCCAGTACCAATGTACTGTGCTTAAACAAAGGAGACTATGATTGGATGAGGGAGGAGTTAGCTAATGTAGAATGGGAGCAAAAACTGTATGCTGGGTCAATTGAGGAACAGTGGAGGACTTTCAAAATGATTTTTCACAGTGCTCAGCAGAAGTATATTCCAGTGATAAGGAAGAACTGTAGAAAAAGAGATAGTTAGCCATGGATGTCTAAGGAAATAAAGGGAAGTATCAGATTGAAAAAAAAACATACAAAAAAGCAAAGAGTAGTGGGAAACTAGTAGACTGGGAAATCTTTAAAGGCCAACAGAAAGCCACAAAAAAGTTACAAAGAAAAGTAAGATCGATTATGAGAGTAAACTGGCTCAGAATATAAAAACAGGCAGCAAAAGTTTCTATAAATATGTAAATCGTAAGAGTGGCGAAGGTAAACATTGGTCCTTTAAAGGATGAGAAGGCCAATTTAATAACTGGGAATGAGGAAATAGCCGAGGCATTAAACAGTTATTTTGTGTCGATCTTCACAGTGGAAGACACAAATAACATGCCGAACACTGATGGCAAGCAGGTGAGCACCTAGAAACTATCATTATCACTAAGGAGGCAGTGCTGGGCAAGCTAATGGGGGCTAAAGATAGACAAGTCTCCATGCATTCAAATACAGTGCCTTTAACTTTATTCTTTTACTTCTTTTACTTGTTGATTGACTCTTAGATATTTACTATCTCACCCCTTCTGTCATTATTCTTCTATGATTCTATGATTTTAATACTTTGTCTTTGACTTTATTGTTCAATTGCATTTTATTGCATTTTCCCAAATTTATTTCCTTGCTGCAACAATTCAGTTTAAAATCCTCTCTATTCCCCTAAACAGATCATTGACAAGCCCCAGCACAAGTTCAGGTGACGATCACTCCATCTATACATATCCCAGTTCCCCAGTGCAAGTACCAATGCCCTATGAACCAGAACCCATCTCCCATACCAGTTTTTCAGCCATGCATTCATCTCTCTAATCTGATTGTCCCTGTGCCAATTTGTGCATGGCTCAGGAAATAATGCAGAGATTATGATCCTTGAGGTTCTGCTCCTTAATTTGGTGCCTAGCTCCTCATACTGACTATGCAGAGCCTCAATCTTTGTTCTGCTTTTGTCATTTGTACCTTCGTGGACCATGAAGGCTGGATCTGAAGGCATCAGAAAAAAATGATTTTTCTGATGAAGGGTCTAGGCCCAAAACGTCAAGCTTTCCTGCTCCTATGATGCTGCTTGGCCTGCTGTGTTCATCCAGCTCCACCCCTTGTTATCTTGGATTCTCCAGCATCTGCAGTACCTATTATCTCTATATTACTGGCAAAGCTTAACAGGTCTGGGAGCATTGTGGGAGGAAAGCAGAGTCGATGTTTTGAGTCCACTGACTCTCCATCAGAATGCAATATATTTATACATTGGAATGAATGCTGGACCCCACTGTATACTCCCAAATGCTCTGGAAAGTGGAAAGCAAAAAACCTTTCACCGGAAGTTCCTACTCAGGTTAAAACTGCTAATTTCAGTTTATTGTACGTTTATGTTATTGTTCAGTTTATTTCCTTTCAGAAAGGAAAATAATTCTACAAATAAAAATACCAATAGCCTTCTCATTGCCTAATACCTAGTTTGAAATAAAAGAATAACTTCCTTCTAGATTTTATAACATCCATTGATAACTTTGCATGGAACATCTGAGTCTTCTACTTTGCCATTGCACTGTCAACCTAACTAATTAAAGGAATACCTCCAACATTTTCAGCCTGGGAAGTCTTTTTAATAGAGAACTGTCAGTCAAGCTACATTTTGAAGACATGGGAGCGGCCTCTCACATGTATGATTCAAAGTAATTTCCTGCACCTTAAGGACAAAGCAAATCTGCCACAGCAGATGAGAATATTGCAACTGGGGCAACAACTGGTAAGTTAGCCATACCAGACAGCACCTTTTTAACAACATTGTCTAAAGAAATATTCAAAACTGTTAATGAACTGAAGAGAGACTGTTGCAGAATATTGATCTCAATTCCAGACAAACCTTTAAACCAAGACTAATGCTTAATTGAGGTAGAAATATTCATAGTTTCACAGCGCTTAGTTGTAGCTATAAATTTGTTTAAATATATACAATATAGACAGTTATATCTTCAACAAATCTGACTTCATTTTGTGATGCGAGTGTATTTGTTTGACATTACTCTGTCTAACCTAAATATAAACCAATTTATTTTAAATAGTGTCTATTAAAATAGTGGACATGATCATGTTAAGCATGTTTCTACAGATATTGTTAATAGTCATTACTGAGTTCAGACATCTATAATGAAATGCAAATTTATCAAGCTGCTGGAGACACACTTTCCATTGATTAGATGATAAACTGACCTGTTACAAGTAATGAATCTAGCAAATTTCAACTGGAATTTTATTTTACGACTTAAGATATCGTTAGTAGAAGTACATTCAAACTTAAAGACAACCTAAGGAAGCTTTTATCAGAAACTAATGTCATCCTCACATATTCAGGCTGTATGTTTGGAGCATGTCTTGGGCTTGTCAACAAAGTGTATTTAGGCGATACAATGGTGTTAATCAATGAGTGGCAGTATGATACTTGCAAAAGAATGACAGGTGTGAAGTGATCGCACAAGCAGCTTCTTGAGAGGTGACGTTTGCTTGTACCAAATGATATCTTAAAGCTTCCCTCGTGAGCACAATACCACCTTTATTTTCAAAGATTTAAACTATTTTAAGTTTCGTTTAAAAGGATCATATCCATTTACTGCAGTGTTTTAATCATTGTTTTATTCTTTCAGGTACATTTTTATTAGAGAAGAACCATGGTGCTTCAATCCTTTGAACTGATTTTTGTTATTCATTAATGGGATGTGGGTATTACTAGTTGAATCAACATTTTTTTTTGCCTTAATTAAGCTTGAAAAGGTGGCAGTGAGCTGCCTTCTTGAACTGCTACAGTCCATGTGGTGTAGGTATACCCACAATGCCATTAGAGAGAGAGTTCCAGGATTATGACCCAGTAATAGTGAAGGAACTTGAAGTTAGAAAACGTTTTTATGAATCACATGAAATGAATATAGTAATAGAACATGTTAGGCTTTCAAAATATAACAAATGTGGTTAATATAAATGAACAATCTACAACATATTCAACGTGTGTCCTGCTTGTCCCTTATTTTCTGTTACACAAATCTTTATCCAAACTTATTATAGAAACTGCCTATGTAAATTTTCTGTCGTGTAATTATACTTACCCCAAAAGGCTACTGAAACTAGGTCAACTGAAAGTTTTAAACTAAGATAGGCTCTCTGTTAAGTAAGGATATTAAAAGAAATGGAAACAAGGTGAGTTAATGAAGTTGAGGTGTAGGTAAACCATGACCTAACTGAATGATGGAATCAGTTTCAGGGGCTAAATGGTCTGCTCCTTGAAGTATTGTGTCCTTCAGAACATTGTGCTACAGTATGCTAAAAAGGTTTTCTTGTAAATAATGTGCGTTAATAATGAGTCAAATATATTTACAACAATCGTAGTTGAATAGTCTGTAATAAAAGTGAGGATATAGCCATATTTAAAAGATCCTTCAAAAAACTAATTAGCTCAGGCCATTTTACATGCATTCACCTAGTTCTGGAATCGTAACAAAACATAAATTCCATAATTTACATTTTAAACAGGATATTATTATTTCAACAATGAAGGGTTTGAATAGATTAGGACAGTTTGAAGCAAGATACTGATAGCATTCAAGGGAACAGTGTTTAACACAGTCAAACAAAAATGAATGCCATTGGAATACATATGATTAGAGGTAGAGGGCTTGACTTTTATAAAAGCGCTCTGCCAAGGAACAGACCTTATTAATAAAGTGTCACCATATAGTAACGCATACAACTGATCTGTT
Organism: Ginglymostoma cirratum; assembly: GCA_024137785.1. Taxonomy (NCBI): domain Eukaryota; kingdom Metazoa; phylum Chordata; class Chondrichthyes; order Orectolobiformes; family Ginglymostomatidae; genus Ginglymostoma; species Ginglymostoma cirratum. The sequence continues at coordinate 12,801,312 of JAHRHZ010000274.1, forward strand.
CACATTTATAACAGCTAAATTGTCCATGGTAAAGGTCATTTGTGAGAAGAAGTAGCAGAAGTAATTACCAGCGCATTTCCCTTGAGTACTTGCTGTGTCAAGAGTACAGACAGTCTGCCACTCCCATACATCTATAGCAGAATTCCATTCAAAATGTACGACTCCCCTTGAGTGTCAACTGTTTGTGGTGAGTGAGGGACCAGATATTTAATTTTTCTTGATAAGATCATGATAAGCATTGAAGATATGTCATTTTTGGATTAATTTTCATTTGGGCCTGTGTAATCTTCTTTCTTTTCAAATACATAATAAACCCACTTTTATTTCTTCTTCAGTTCTATGCCTGAGGGCAGGTCCTTGGCAATTAATTACCTAATTATGGCAAAGTGCTGTGATTATTTATTAAGGATAGGAAAAATGGACAGGCTTGAGTTTGTCTCACCCAGAATGGGGAGTAAATCCTATGTTATTGGTGTTACTCTCTGTGTGCTAACTGCTGAGTCAACTGAGCTACCAGCCCAAATGAAAACCAACCTGAATTTCTAAGGAACATACTCCTGTGAACCAAAATGCAAAACCACATAAGAGATAAGCCAAGAGGTAAGAATAACTGTTCACTGACAATGCACACATTGTAGTAGCACTGAAATTTAATACTGTTAACAGGAGACAAGAAGTCAAAGCTACTTGTCTGGCACCATTCAGGTCAATGACACACTTGAAACAGACTTGAAAACGGGACACCAATTTATACAGCAGAAGATAACATTGCTGAAAGGAGGCAAGAAGTCAAAGTGCTGTATAAATTGATGTCTTTTTTTCAAGTCTGCTTCTTACATCATAGTCCAAATGAGTATAAGATGAAAAGCTTAAACTTCTTGTCTCTTTTTAACACTGGAAATAGTGGCTTACTTCTCTGCAAACCTGTTCAAAAATGCATGAATTTGCAAATGGAGAAAAAGGAATCATAATAGGTTAAATAAACTGTAAAATTTATGCAGCTATGCATAGAGATAGCTCCTGTTCCCTTGACCTTGGCCTCTACTAAGCTCCAGTGAAATTTCCTCCCTTCATCTTTCTCCTTTGCAAAACTTTAGTAACAAATTCCTCATGAAATTATAATTCAGCATCATGTGCTAATGAAATTGATTTAATAATCCTTGACAAGGTTGTGTTTGGTGGAGGACATATACTGTGTCCCTAAAGCTGTCAGATGTGGCACTTTGGTTTCAAGTAATTAAAAGAAGCTTGGTTCACCTCTCAGAGAGTGATAAATATATATGCTGATCAGATGGAAGGATATGCCCAGCAATTTGTTCCAATCTTTAAAACATGCACTCTTCCCTCCCATTTTGCCTAATACAAATGACACCAAACAATGAAGGCGTGATTTAATTTGCCAGGAATATAAAACTCTAATATATATATATATATAATACAATCAGTTTACTGGAATGATTATTTTTGTCTGTCAGATGTAAAGACATCTAGTTGAGTAGAACTCTTGATTTACATTTTCTGCAGTGGGCAACAACAAAGCATAATTGAACTATTGAAATGATGTGGGAGGAAGTCACTTTCTTACTTTCACCGAGTTGAGAATTGAACTTGAGCATGTCTTTTCTATTTTATTTTTGCTAAGAAATATAAAATTAATAAAGCAGATACCTTCAGTTGGCAATGCAAGCGAAGTCTTTAGTGTTCTTTTACAAAGTATCCACATTTCTGCAGAATATTGAAGGAAATACTTGTATGGTATTGCTGTACACGGAGAAACAGAGAATTTCTAGTTCCTCAATTCAGTTACCAAAAGGTCCTGGAGGAGTCAATGTTATCTTCCCCTTCCCTCCAGATGCTGCCTGGCTTGCAGTGTTCTTCCAGCCTCCTGTTTGTTCTCTTTGGATTCCAGCATCCATGCAGTTTTTTGTCTCTAACTAAAAGTCCTGGTTGGTTTTCTGGTTTTCCTTTGAAATATTTTCCCTTTTTTCCTCAACAACTTTCTTTCCCTCTCTTGAGCAGTGGTTTGTTCTATGATATAGTACCATGGAAATGTGACTGCCCTTGGTCACTTTTTCAAACAACCATTCTTTGCATACGGTAAACCATTTATTGAGTATCAATGTATGAGTCAACTATGAAGTATTAATGCCAAGCTTGTTCTAGTCATTAAGAGATATCCAGAAAAGTATTCCTTCCAGTAAATGTCAGGGAATAATACCAAGGATTGGGAAGACTATCAGTCCTTTCCTTCCCTATCCTAGTGTAACAAGAGCTAATGGAAGCACCTTCGTCACTTCCTCAAAAGAATTTAGGTGATTAAACACAGAATTTAGAACGTTTTATGATGTTCTTATAGAGTCATACAGAAATCAATTCTAACTTCAACATTTACTATTTCAATGCATTAGGTTATTCGTGAAATCATTCTTTGGTTTAACTTCTTTCGTTCTCACACATTTATGCTTGAAGTGAAATGACAAGCTGATGTCATGTTTTCTTGTGCTGATTCTTGTTGTTATTGACTACTTCATGGCACTACTCAAAGAAAAACACAAATCCACTGGTGTCAGTGCCAACTTTATCTATTCAACTAAAACAAGGTTTTAACAAAGTTGTGATAACAAGCATGGGGCTGGATGAACACAGCAGGTCAAGCAGCATCATAGGAGCAGGAAAACTTGACATTTCGGGCCTAAACCCTTCATCAGAAATGGCTCCGGAGTCATTTCTGATGAAGGGTTTAGGCCCGAAACGTCAAGTTTCTCATAATCTTATGAGGGGCTCAAGATTAAACAATAGTTGCAGAGAATGGCTATCTTTGCCATTTAATGACAATGGAAGAGAAAGCTGAGCATGTAAAATGGGTAGAAAATTGGCATTTGCTCATTTTACACTGTCAAATTGTTAAAACTAGATACAGTGTGTTTTCAGTCTAAGACTTGTGTAAAACTTCACTGACTGCTAACACAAATTGGTGTGAGATGGCCACCAGCAGGGACTCTCCCACTTCATGCTTTACTGACTCTGCAGAAAAGTTAATAATGAATAATAACAAACAGATCACATTGTATCAAACTGGGCACTAGAAATGACATAAAAGAAAGACATCCTACTCGGTCAATGTTGTAAAATCCTCATTGCCATCAGGTTACTTGTGCCAAAATAACAGAGGTGCTCAACAGCCTAATCAAACAACAGACTGACATGATCATATTTATTGACTATTATCTGATAACCAGACTCTGGCATCACCTTTGCTAAGTACATCCTGTGCAAGCAGTAGTAATGGCATAGTGACACACAATAACTTTAGGGCTCATGAAGTTTCATGGCATCAGGTGAAACATAGACAAGGAAGCCTCCTGTCAATTCCCATAACTAATGAATCAGGACTTCATATTGAATACTACTTAGAAGAGGGACTGTGGGTAGCAAGGGCAAGAATATACTCTTGCTGGGAGACTTCTATTTCCATCAAAAAGAATAGCGTTCAAGCACCACTACCCATCAAGCTGGTTATGTCCTGAAGGATATGTCTGCCAAGTTGTGCGTGCAATAGGCAGTGAGAGAATTAACAAGAAGGAAAAGGCCCTTCTATCTATTGGACATAACTGTCAATGACAACGTTAGTAGAAGTAACCATTGCGTAGTCTTTGTGGAAGTGAAGTCATGTCCTCACATTGTGGATAATCACCATCCTGTTGCCTATATGGCACTCCTGCTATGCAAATTGGACAGACCTAGCAGCTCAAAAAAACTGGGCATCCATGCAGTATTATGGGTGATCAGCAGCAGCAGAATTGTGTTCAATAATTGTGTTTCTTTATCGCCTGGCATATCCCTTGCTCTACCATTAACATCAAGGGAAAAAGATCAACCCTGGTTCACTGAAGAATGCAGAAGTGGCATGCCAGAAGCCATATCAGATTACCAAAATATAAGGTGCCAAGCAATGTTATTATAACACATTTCTACATGTATTCCAAACAGCAGATAGAACATATTATCGACTAAGCAAAGCAATCCCACAACCAACAAGGAAGATCATGATTTGCTGTCCTACCCAATCCAGTATTGAATGATGGTCAACAATCAAACAACAAACATTGTCAATTATACTTAAATCAAAGGAACAAACACAAAAAGTACAACTTCTTGAATACATGTGCATTTTATGGCAAATAATAGCTTAAGGAATCATAATGCACATTATCAATGTTAATATCAGACTAGAAACTCCACATGGATGCTCTACATTGTTGGGATCTAAGGTATTTCATAGATATCACCAGAACTAGGTAACTGTACACAGAGTTTATTTTGTGCTATGCTTTCATTTTATCTACTCTTGTCAGAGGCCTGACATAATTTCATGTCGTACAATCTAATCTGTGTCCCTCTCCAAATGACAAACTGCATAGGGCAGAGCGCTTCCACTTATTAAATACTGCAAGTCTGTAAATTGCTGCAACCTACTGACCGGCCAATTGTCCATGGCTGACTAAGGTTCATTCATTCACAATTTGTGCTGGAATTGGTGGACAGGAGTAGCTGACAGTCTAATTTATGATATGTGCAGACGTGACTTTGCAGGGTTCTTAAAGAGACAGATTGGATTGCATGTTGTTCGAATAGCCATCTTCAGTAAACTGACAAAATTGAACTTTCTTGATTAAGTATAGCCATACAACAGCCTGTAGTAAACAAAACAATGGATGACCTTAAAACAGTGAATCTTAAATACTTAAGCAGTACTTCAGAAGGAAAAATGTATTCATGTACATGAAATTACATTCTAAAGCTAATATAATGAAAATACATTAACTCTCCAGCTAAAAAACTACAGCCATTATCAAATTATATAGATTTACAGTACAGAAATAAGCCATTGGTCTATGCTGGTGATTATGCTCCACAAAAGTCTTGTCCCACTTCCTAGAGTCATACAGTCGTACAGTAATATAGCAGGAAAACAGACCTACAGGCCAATTTGTCCATGTCCACCAAATTTCCCAAACTAAACTGGTCCCATTTGCCTGCATTTGGCCTATATCACTCTAAACCCTAGATAACAAGGTGTGGAGCTGGATGAACACAGCAGGCCAAGCAGCATCATAGGAGCAGGAAAGCTTGACGTTTCGGGCCTAGACCCTTCGAGAT
>JAHRHZ010000274.1:12806871-12836918 GCA_024137785.1 Ginglymostoma cirratum
CGAGGGTCTAGGCCCGAAATGTCAAGCTTTCCTGCTCCTATGATGCTGCTTGGCCTGCTGTGTTCATCCAGCTCCACACCTTGTTATCTCGGATTCTCCAGCATCTGCAGTACCCATTATCTCTCATTCTAAACCCTTCCTATTCATGTACCTATCCAAATGTCTTTCAAATGTTGTAACTGTACCTGCATCTACTGCTTCCTCTGGCAATTCATTCCACATATGAACCAACCTCTGTATGAAAAGTAGCCCCTCAGGTCCCTTTTAAAACTTCCTCCTTTCACCTCAAAATTATGCCCCTAGTTTTGAACTCCCCAACCCTGGGGGCACAACCTTTGTTATTCATCTTATCAATGCCCCTCATGATCTCTATAAGGTTACTCCTCAACCTCCTACACTCGAGTGAAAAAACCTCCAGCCTATACAGCCTCTCCATATAACTGAAACCCTCCATTCTCAGGAAGATACTTGTAGATCTTCTCTGCATCCTCTCCAATTTAATAATATCCTTCCTATAGCAGGCTAACCAGAATTGTACAAAGTACTCCAAAAGCTCCCTCACCAAAGTCCCGTACAACTGCAACATAACATTCCAATTCCTATACTCAATGATCTGGTTAATGAAGGCAAGCATGCCAAAATGCCTTCTTTACCACCCTGTCTACCTGTCACACAACTCTTGAGGAACCATGTACCTGAGCCCTTAGGGCTCTCTCTTCAACAATACTCCCCAGGGCCCTACCATTAACTGTGTAAGTCCTGCCCTTGTTCATCTTATAAAATGTAACACCTCGCATTTATCTAAATTAAATTTCATCTGCCAGTCTTCAACCCATTGGCCCAATTCTTCTAGATCCCTTCGTAATCTTAGATAACCTTCTTCACTGTCAGCTATACCACCAATTTTGGTATCATCCATGAACTTACTAACCATGCTTCCTAAATTCACATCCAAATCATTCATAAGAAATAACAAACAACAGTGGACCCAGCACTGACCGTAAACCTATCTATGCATCTCATAATTTTATAGACTTCTATCACGTCTCCCCTCAGCCTCCACCGCTCAAGAGAAAACAACCAAAGTTTTTCTAGCCTCTCCTTATAGCTCATACCCTCTAATCTAGGCACCATCCTGGTAAACTTCTTATGCACCGTCTCCAAAGCCTCCACATCCTTCCTAATATGGTGACCAGAATTGAATGCAATACTCCAAGTGTGGCCTAACCAAAGTCTTATAGAACTGCAGCTTGACATCTTAACTCTTGTACTCAATTCCCCGATCAATAAAGGCAAGCATGCCATACACCTTCTTTACCACTCCATCTACTTCTGTGGCTACTTTTAGGGAGCTATGGACTTGAACCCCAAGATTCTTCTGCACATCAATGCTGTTCAGAGTCCTGCGATTAACCATATACTTTTCCTTAACATTTGATCTCCCAAAATGCAGCACCTCACACTTACCCAGATTAAACTCCATCTGCCATTTCTCCGCCCATATCTGCAACTGATCTATATCCTGCTCTATCCTTTGACAAACTTCCGTGCTATCCACAACTCTACCGATCTTCATATCGTCTGCAGACTTACTAACAAACCCATCTACATTTTCATCCAAGTCATTTATATATATTGCAAACAGCAAAGGTGGCAATATGGATCCCTGCGCAACACTACCAGTCACGGACCTCCAGCCTGAAAAACACCCTTCCAACCCTACCCTCTGTCTTCTATGGGCAAGCCAATTCTGAATCCACGTGGCCAATCGCCGTGGATCCCATGCATCTTAATCTTCTGGATGAGCCTACCATGAGGGACCTTGTCAAAAGCCTTACTAAAATTCATGTAGACAACATTGACTGCTCTACCCTCATCCTTTGCCACATCCTCGCAAAATTCAATCAAGTTAGTCAGGCATGACCCACCCTGCACAAAGCCATGCTGACTATCCCTAATTATGCCATGCTTTTCCAAATGCGTGTAAATGCTATTCCTAAGAATTCTCTCCAATAACTTCCCAACCACCGATGTGAGACTCACTGGTCTGTAGTTTCCTGGATTACCCCTATTTTCCTTCTTGAACTGAGGAATAAAATTAGCTACTTACCCTAGTTACTGGCCCTACCTTCTCACTAGTTATCCTCTTGTTTTTAATGTATCTTTAGAATGCCTTGGAATTCTCTTTAACCCTACTTGCCAAGGTCATTTTATGGCCCCTTCTTGCTCTCCTAATTCCCTGCTTGAGTACTTTACTGCTTTCCTTATATTTCTCATGGGCCCTGTCGGATTTTAATTTCCTACCCCTTACATATGCTTCCATTCTCCTTCTGACTAAATTCACAGCCTCTCTTGTTTTCCAAGGGACCCTTAACTTGCCATCCTTGTCCTTCTTCAATTGATCTTGAATTTTCCCCGGCAGGTCTTTAAACAGTTCCCACATATCAAATGTGGACTTGCCTGATAACAGTTTCTCCCAATTAACACTCCCTAGCTCCTGCATAATGCTGACGTAATTTGCCTTCCCCAATTTAGTACCTTTCGGCAATGTCCTGACTTATCCTTGTTCATAGCGATCTTAAAACTTCAGGAGTTGTGATCACTGTTTCCAAAATGCTCTCCCACTGAAAGGTCAGTCACCTATAAAGGCTCATTAGCCAGTACAAGGTCCAGTATGGCCCCTCCTCTAGTTGGACTATCCACATACTGTTTCAAGAAACCCTCTTGGATGTTCTTAAACTCCACCCTATCCAACCTCTTTCTGTAAGGGAGTCCCAGTCAATATTGGGGAAGTTAAAGTCACCCATTATGACAACTCTGTTTTTATTGCACCTTTCCATAATCTGCCTACATATTTGTGCCTCAATGTCTCGGTGGTTGTTGGGGTGGCCTATACTACAATTCTATCAGAGCGATTGCACCCATCTTATTTTTGAGCTCCACCCATATTGCTTCAGTGGATGAGCCCTCCAACATGTCCTTTCTGAATGCAGATGTAACATCTCCCTGCTCAGTAATGCAACTCCTCCACTTTTCTTACCTTCCTCTCTATCTCATGTAAAGCAACAAAACCCTGAAACGTTGAGCAGCCAGGCCTGTCCCTCTCTCAGCCAAGTCTCTGTAAAGGCCCAACATCATAGCTACTCAAGTATATGCCTTGGTAGCACACTTGTGTCTAAGACAGAAAGTCATAGATTTGAACATCCCTCTGCAGACTTGACTGTGTAATCTAAGTTGATAATTAAAAGCTGCACTGAGGGAATGTCATTTTTCATAGTCTTTTGAATGAGATTTTAAACCAAGTATCCTATCTTCTTTGGGATAGTAAGAACTGCAGATGCTGGAGTCAGAGATAATGCAGTATGGAGCTGGAGGAACATAGGAGGTCAGGCAGCATCAGAGGAGCAGGAAAGTTAACTTTCGGTTGGGACCCTTCTTCAGAAATGGCGGGGGGGGAAGGGAGCCCAGAAGTAAATAGAGAGAGGAGGGGTGGGGCTGGGGAAGGTAGGTGGGATGGTGATAGGTGAGTGCAGGTAGGGAGTGGTCAGTGAGGCGGGAGGAGTGGATAGGTGGGAGAGAAGATGGACAGGTTGTGTCAGGCCAAGGAGGCAGAGAGGGAGGGTTTGTCATGGGATGAGGCTTGGGTTGGGGAAATTTTGAAACTGGTAAAATCCGGTTGATCTCTGAGCCTCTGCTTGGTTCACCTGCACTTCTGTCAATGTGGTCTATTGCATCCATTGCTCACGACGTGGCGTCCTCTACATCGGTGAGACCAAGCAGAGGCTTGGAGACCGCTTTGTAGAGCAACTGCGCTCTGTTCGCGACAAACGACAACACTTTCCGGTCACAAACCATTTCAACTCCCCCTCCCACTCCCTGGGTGACATGTCCATCCTGGGCCTCCTCCAGTGACACAGTGACGCCACCCAGAAACTGAAGGAACAGCACCTCATATTCCGCCTTGGGACCCTACAGCCCAATAGCCTAAATGTGGATTTTACCAGTTTCAAAATCTCCCCATCCCACCTACCTTCCCCAGCCCCATCCCTCCTCTCTCTACTTATTTCTGACGTCCCTTCCCCCTCCCACATTTCTGAGGAAGAGTCCCGACCGAAACATCAACTTTCCTGCTCTTCTGATGCTACCTGACCTGCTGTGTTCCTCCAGCTCCACACTGTGTTATCCTATCTTCTTTCTTGTGTGGATATAACAGATTCCAGGTACTATGTTGAAGAAAAGCAGCAAATTATCCTTGGTGTCTTGGCCAATATTAATCCCTGAATCAACATTATAAAACAAATTATTATGTCATCATCATTTGCTGTTTGTAGGAGCTTGCTGCACACAAATTGACTGCCTCACCCCTTATGACACAACAGTGTCTACATTTTTAAAAATAGGTCATTCTCTCTAATGTCGCCACGAAAGGCATGCTATGACTGCAAGTCTTTCTTCATTTTAGGCTTAGGAATTTTGAAACTGATTAACCATTATCATCAAATCAGATAATTTGATAATTTATTGCATTGCTATTTGTGGGACCTTGAAAATTATCTGCTACATTTTACTGCAGTGCCCATATTCTAAAGTACTAAATTATTTACTGTAAAGTGGTTTGTAACTTGCTGGAATTGTGAAAGGTGAAATATGAATGCAAGTCCTTTTCTCTCTTAGAATAAGTATCGCTCCTAGCTACATGTACGTGCTTCTCAGCACCCAAAGATTAATGCATAGGTTGCTTGCCTGCCTGGTCAGCTGAGCTTGGAAAAGAGAAAGAAAGTCTTTTTAACCTTAGTATGGTATATGCAACTTCAAGGGCTTAATGCCCGTTCTTTACAAATACACATAATTCCTGAAATTACTGTGATTAATACAAGGGCAATGTTTAACAATCTATTTTCTGTAGCTTTAAATTGGTCATAGATTTACCCTTTTTAAACATACAGTTAAAAATTAAACCACAACACATACAGTTGTGTGAAATTGTCACTCTGTCCCAATGAGATCATTGCTTGAACTTTGCTTGCAAATTATATGTTATCTTGTGAGATGCTGTTAAAAATAGCATTTGCTCTGTGTTCTGAGAAAGGGTCTCTGGCTAAAATATTAACTGGTCTACACCTTTTGGATCCTGACAGAACTGTCAACATTTTCTGTTTTTGTTTCAGATTCTTGGGTACTTTCCTTCTTATCTCTCGTCTCACTAAGTAGTTATGATCTACTGAACTATTTCCCTATATTAAGGGCAATATAAAATGGTTAGGAGAGAAAGCTTACATTATTGCATGAGAAACAGCAGTCTTTTAGGCTGGCAACAACAATAAGTTAGCAGTTTATTATGAAGCTGTGAAAATTACCCAACATATTTCCTATGCTTAAATTGAATGAGATTAAATAGTCTGCCCCTTGTCAACTGGTCATAAGTACCAACATAATTGACAACTTTCTCTCAGTTGCTATACACAGTACCTCCTTATAAAATTAATTATTGCAATTCGTTACAGAAACATTTATACTTTCTTTAATTAAGATTCAAATTACAATGGGGAGCAAAGGAGAGATATATGATGGACTGTGGCATGTCAACCACCTTTCATCATTCTATGAATAACTATAGCATGGCATTTGCTCAGTAAACAGCTGAGATTGAAGTGTTTGTGCTACTGACTGACAATCTGAAAATTACTAACACAGAATAATAAGATAAAATGACTCCTTATGCAGGGTGCCAATTTAGCATTTATCATGTAAAGCAATATTTCACCAAATTTAATTTTAGTTCTTTAGTCTCCTTGAAAGTAATATGTTTAATCAGAACAGCACATGAAAAATCTGTGGGCCATAAATTACACTGTGCAATACTTAGTGTGGTTCTTTAAAATTCCTCCCTCTGCTATCTGAGCAGAAACATTAAGCTATTTAAGACACTTATGGGCTAAACATCTTTTATGTTTAAAATAAAACAAAGAACTGCAGGAGCTGGAAATCTGAAACAAAAATAAAAATTGCCGGAGAAACTCAGCAGGTTTGGCAACATCCTTGGAGAGAGAAAACATAGTTCACTTTTCAGGTCCAGTTGCGAAGAAGGGTCACTAGATACAAAATGTTAACTCTGGCAGTTGGTGTGAAATCCAAGTGATAAAGCACTTACACCTCAAAATGGTCTTGCAGCCGTTGACTAGATGCCATATAAGTGACTTTGCACCACAATTCCAGTATACAGCTTGCATTAATACAAAGACAAAACTAATCCATGTAAACTTTTTTAAAATTGCCTTTTAAATACAAGAAAAGGAGCAACTATCTACCATTCAACCCCTTAAGCCTCCTCCAAAATTCAATAAAACTATGGCTGATCTTCTCCCTCAGTCTCACTTGGCTCCTCAACATCTGATTCCCCTTGAGTTAAAAATCTATCAATCAAAATCCTAAATATATACAATACCTGAGCACCTGAGTAATATGTATTAGCCAAGTTGAATCTTCCCACTGTTCTTCAAAATAATGCATGGTATCTTTCAACACCCACCTGAGAAGGAAGATATCTCAGCCAAAAGATGGAGCTTACAACATTGTCACACACTCTTGTAACTGCACTGAAGTTTGCATTCAATGACTTAGATTTAAAGAAACAGAAAAATACAAAATCAATATCCAATATGTCACGAAGGTTTGCTTAATATCAAATAAGTATTCTAATCCCCTGTCTATAAACCCAAACTGAACTTTTAAAACTGACTAAAAATGCAGACCAGAAGTCAGCTGAATATGCAGCCACAATGACTACCTAATTTGCATTTCTGTACATTCCACATTCCAATGATATTCAGATGGAGACAGCACATCTGCAAAAATCCATCAAAGTCAATGACATGGATGGAGTACAAGTGAATCATTATTCCTGTTCCATTAGGACAACATACAAATACTATGTTGGTTAGAGACAAATCATCAAACTTATTGAACAATGGGACCCTGGCTAAAAGGGGTATTTCCAGGACCTGATCTAATTAAATAATAATAAATAACCACATTTGAATTATTGATCAGCTGGAGAGGGTAATCACATCAGAAGCAAACCCTTACAGCACAGAAGAAGGTCCTTTGGCCCATTGTATCCACACCGGTCAAAAACAACCACATAACTATTCTAATCCTATTTTCCAGCAATTGGCCTGTAGCCTTGTATGCCTTGGCATGCCTTGAACATCTAAATACTTCTTAAATGTTCTGAGGGTTTCTGCCTCTTCTGTCCTTACAGGGAGTGAATTCCAGATGCCCATCATCCTCTAGGTGTGAAAGATTTTCCTCAGATCGCCTCTAAACCTTCTGCTCCCTACTTTAAATCCATGCCCCTTGGTCATTGATCCCTCTATCATGGGCAAATGTTTCTTTCCTTTCTTCTCTATCTATGTCCCTCATAATCTTATACATTTCAATTGTGTCCCCTCTCAATCCCATCTGTTCTAAGGGAAACTACCCCAGTCTGTCCAATCTATCTTCAAAATTGAAATTCACCTGTCTTGGTAAAACTCCTCTGTGTCTTCTTCAATACTATCACATCCCTCTATACTATGGATTCCAGAACTGCACACAACATTCTAGCTGTGGCCAAACCACCATTTTATATAGTTCCAGCATGCATGTTTCTTGAAGAATCAGGACAAGAAGAGAGATACTTCCTGTCTTTCTCTCCCCATCCAAACTGCAAACTTTTGAGCTCTGTCTATGATTGTTTGACTATCTATTTCTCTATGTAGACCTGAAAGTTTAAAGCCAGGATTCAATATCATACCTGCATCTCCAGAAGAACAGATAAATCACCCACCTGGTGTTTTAAACTGTGTTGATACTGGAAGCAGAAAACTACTGAGAGAAAGCAGCAAGCCTACTGGATCTGCTGAAACCCAGCTAAGTCACTAAATTACAGACACTGTATTCCTTTTAACTTTCACAAACTCTAATTTGACCAAACTATCCGTCCCACCTTGTAATCTTTTATTTTACTTAGATCAGTTAAAGTATAATAAAGTTTCTTTGCTAAACTCAAAAAATCTAACCAATTGGCTCTTTAAGATCACAGTGTACAATTATTCAGTAAGTTTTCCAATACCAAAAATAACTGATAAAGGCAAATAAGGAGAGGGAAAGGTGGGAGCCATTCAATCCCTCATCACTCGGCCATATCAATTATGTGCAGTGACAGTCAGTTCTACAACACTGTGTTTTATGTAATGAAAGTAAACATGTACCACTTTTAATTCCTTTACTATATGAATAGATGAAATTATATTGAGAAAGTATTTCAAGCTAGTACTGAAGATATGAACATCAACTTTGTACTTGTCAGTTTAACAGGAACACTTACACATCAACGCAAAGCTGTACATTTTAGTATGGATTTGATCATAACCAATTCTATTAATCTCACTTTTGAAAAGTATTTCAGCTGAACTATGTTAGATTTCAGGTTCACTGAGGATGATATTTGACATTGAAAATAATAGAAAATGCATTCTAGCCAACTAGGCAACTATAAAACTGGATGTCCCATCATTGTTGCTCATTTTCCATTACTACCCAACTGAGTTTTCATCTCCGTTGTTGCTCAATGGTATTTAGGGAGCGTTTAGAATGAAAATATTATCTTTCTGGATTAATGAGCCAAACAAATGTTAGTCAGAGATTTCATAAGATTCATTTTTCCAGAGTTGCTAAAAGTTGGAATCACAGAAACTAAGTTATTGAGTCACTTGGCTCAGTTTTCACCTCTTAGTCAGAAGGTCAAGCATTCATGTCTCATTCCAATTCTTCAGAACATAATTTCATTTGCATCTCAGTAGAATACATAAGATCTACAGAACAATGGCAAACAATTAAACATTCAAACTAATATATCCAGCATCTAGGGACCAGGATGTACCAATGCACAAATACTGCTGCATTGACAATGCTGTTATCTGTTGGATGAGAAATTAAATTAAAATTTCACCTACTTGTTCTGGTCATTGTTAATGATCCCATTGTATTATTCTTCCCTATGTTCCTTGATCAACCAATAAAGTAAGAAAATGAACAATTTATTGGATGATTCATTTAATTAATGTTTGTTGGGTTCCAATGACTGTCATATTCCAACACATAAGAACAATCACCACATTTCAAGTCATCATTATATGTGAAGTGCTTTCAGAGGCTTTTAACTTCTGAAAGTTTGTTAAGGAGCAATCAAATGCAAATTATATTGTAACTTTTGCTATAAGGAAAGATTCGTTATAATACCTTGTAATGGATGGGGATGGTTGACTCAGTATTGTTTTAGATCAATCAGATACATGGAATTATCTAGTTCTAGCCCTATTATCATTGATGCACTATACTTTCCATTTTTTATTAATTTGTCTACTGTTTTGTGTCATTGGAATTCAAGTTTCCTTTATTGATTGGATATTACACTATTTTTGAAGTATGTATTCTGGAAATGCTTACACAATTTAAATAATGGGGATGAAGTTAATCTTTAGTGGTAGCATAGATCATGTAAATGTAGCTAGCCTCTTTTATCTTCCAACCACCTTTCTTTTCATTTCCCAACTAAAAATCCGGCAGAGTGTAAAATAGGGTGTTGAGTCATTATCACACACATTGTGTTATCACTGACGAATTTATCCCAAGGTCTTCACTACATAAAGAGCTATCTAAGCTGCTAACCTAGGTGTCAAAGATAAATTACAAAGTAGAGGAAAGCTAACTGCTTCATGTGGCTGTATTCATATAACTGTATCAGGAAATTTATACTTTGAGTTGCCGCTAGGGTAATCCACATCTGGTCCAAACTGTAGAGAGCATGGTTGAAGTTAGAGTGTCACAGTGCTCCAGTTTGACGTTACATAGAGTTCTCTAAATATTGAGGACTTAAATATTTTGATGAGACAGCTATGTTTGTGACTACGGTCTAAATGTTTAAATCATTAATGCTGGAAGTGGTGATCTGTGCACATGTTAACTGAATTGAAGTTTTCAGCCAGGCAATGCAAGCAGAATACTGTTTATGTAAAATCTGAGCCTGCCTGTCTCAGACCAGTAACTACTCACCAAATACATCCAGAAATTAGCTTTGAGTCTGAATTCAAGGTAGACTTATAATAAAACTGCACCTTTGTTGTATGGTAAATCCAATGTTATAAAGTATAAATACAACTTGAGTACCTCTTTTTTCAAGTGAGAGAACATATGCCAAAAATAATCAATGCATGAAACAAAGTACTACAAATTGTTAATCTTTAGGTTAGTGATCAATAATTAAAAGCCATGCAAAATATTCAGAACCAGAAACCATTATGCTCTGCATGAATAATCTTATGCAATCAATTTAAATTTTGCTATTTTCTAAGGTATTTAGGAAAAAAGGCTTCAGATGTTCTGCAACAATATACTTTGGCATTTATTATTAAAATTGTTTCTACAGCATGCTTTGGTAGCAAGAGATGTTGTTGTGTGATTTTAGTTGGCAGTCATTTTACAACATACATTCCAGAATAATTTTGCTCTTAAAGGTATATTGTTAATACTGTTAAGTTCCTGTTGAATTGTGCTCTATGTTTGAGTAGGACATCTATTGAAAAATGCAGTCTTATCTCCAAGCTTGCAAGGAATTCCCCACCCTTTATGGTTTCATTAATGAGGAGGCGGTCTCAACTATGACTTTTCAAAGCCATTGAATAGGAGTAAGTTAGGAATACAGACAGAGAAGGAAGTGCAGCAGTTGGCTAAAGACACTAGTACTTCCCAGTCTACACCAGTAAAGCAAATATCAACCCCTCCAGAAACCTGAGAAATAGCTTCATTGATCACCATACCTGATTTCAGAGTGGACGAGAAAAAGGAGTTCATCATGGAGGACCTGGGAAACTCCTCTAAAAGTAAGATTGCCTTGTTTTGTTTTCTAAGCTGACCTTGCTGTCCTCAAAATGAATTTAATAGATGAATTTATCTGGACAAACACAGGGAAACATATACTTTATGTTGTTTGACTGACACGAGTATCTTTAGTACTTCAGCTGTAATCTTTAAGTAAGTTCTTATTATGATAAGTGCTCAAGCCATTTAATAATATCTTCACATTGGTGAAATATGACTAACATGCCTTTGTTTTAGAAGCATTTTTAAATATAGTAATACATTTTATGATACTAAGAATAGTCAAATCTCTGTTTACCTTATCACTAGGCTTTATCATTTTATATTATAGACATATGTTTGGAGCCTTGAGGAATCTACTCAAAACAGATAATGCATAAAAGATATGTTTTACAAATAACATTGCTCTGCAAAAGATGTATTGTAGTAATCTGCTGTTTGACACCAATCATGCTAGAAGTTTAACTTTGAATGCCATGGAGTGGAGGGCATTAATTCTTTGCAGCTGCTAATAAGAGTGGCAAGTATAAATATTATTACTTTATATTACTATACCATGTGTCTTTGTTCTTTTGCAACTTTTGGTGTTTGTTTTGATCATTACATTATTTTTTATAACCATCATAAAAATACTGATGTAGAAATCTAGGTTGATGCTGGCTTTGTGTACAAGGTAGACCAATTTTAACACATATATATATATAAAATTAAGATTTAGTGTGTATATTGATCAACGCTGTAACATCCTAACATTCTAACCTTTTCAGTCTTAATGTTCTGCCAAACCCTTGATGAATCGGAAAAATTCTAATTTAAGCTCAATCATGCTTGTTCTTGAATTAATTCATTTTACACCAGTTGAAATTACCCATATAAAGCTTGGTCTGTAAACTACACACCACTTTATTAAAATTAAAATTTAATTTTATCACTGGTAAGGTAGAGCATGGACATTTTAGTCAAATGTATATTACCATGACATGCTTTTTGAACATATACTGTTTAAATGATTCTATCTGATGTTGGTTTTGCATTAAAGTATCTTTTTTCTTCCTGATTTACTGATACTGTCAGACTGTGTCAACATTTCCGTTGTGTGATTTAGAAGTTAAGCTGCTTTAATCAAGAATTCAAACAATAACCTAGATTCATTGTGGGCAGAAACCCATCTCAGCATTTTAAAGAAAGGTGCAATGTTTATGTCAGGTAGGTGAAATGGAGTGGAGTGAACACAGACAGCAAGTTAGGGACTGAAACCAAAACGCAAAATCAATGAGGACATTTTATTTCAATTTACTAAACAAAAGTTTTGTGTAAAGATTTAGATTAATGCTGACTGGGTGCAGTATGCAAGAATCTAAGTGTATATCAGTAATGAAGAAGGAATTAAATGAGAAAAAGTATATTCTAAACAGTGTAATATATAACTGTAGTTCATAATTAGCAACAGTCTTAATGACATATTGCTGTGTACAATACGTACATTTTCCAGTGCATATCATATAGTCACTGACAACTGAAACATCTTCCTCACAGGCATCCTCCTATCTGCATTCTAGTTAAGTTCTTATTGACTGGGAGGAACTGAATCTTTTATTACATTTAGTTTTGGATTCAGTGGATAAACAATGCACTACAATCTGTTTAAGATGGGAACAATCAGGAAACACGACAGATGCATGTGATTCATTACGATTTACTTATGTTCCTTGTATGTTTTGTTTTTACTCATCTCTGTTGAATAATTGGCATAGCATGGTTGTTTCATATATTGTACATGAAAGTGTGCCTCGATTTAGTTAGATGAGATTCAGTAGTATCCTTTAATTAGAAGGTTGTGTTTTGAGTCCCACTCAAGGGACTTGAGCACATAATAAAGGTTAATACTTCAATACAGTAATATAAGGGAGTGCTGTATGGACAGTCAGAGGTGTCATCGTTTGAATGAGACATTAAACCAAGACCCCTCAGTATCCTCATATGGATGCAACAGACTCTGTAGCACTAATCTAAA
The DNA here is from genome assembly GCA_024137785.1 of Ginglymostoma cirratum. Taxonomy (NCBI): domain Eukaryota; kingdom Metazoa; phylum Chordata; class Chondrichthyes; order Orectolobiformes; family Ginglymostomatidae; genus Ginglymostoma; species Ginglymostoma cirratum. The sequence goes on from JAHRHZ010000274.1 coordinate 12,819,806, forward strand.
AAAAGTGCAGAGGATTTTTACCTGGTGTTCTGTCCAATATTTATCCCTCAGCCAAATCAGTATAAAACTAATTATCATTTATAATTGTTTGCTGTTTGTTCAATCCCGCTGAGTGCAATTGACTATCTGCATTTTCCTACTGTGTAAGACAGTTCAAATAATAGCTCGTTGGCTGCAACCACTTTAAGGCATCCTAGGGTCATGTAAGGTGCTTTATAAATGCAAGAATTTAAAAACTTTTTTCTCTTTAACACTTGGATATCATGAACAGCTTTCAATATAATGCTCTCTATTAGTGTTGCAAGATTTACAGTGTCATAATTGCAAAAATCAGATGCTTTTGCAAAGATTATTCAATATTTGCACTGGTATGATGTATAATATTAAAAGCTTACATACATTCATCGCAACAAGTATATGCCTTGGTACTTTGAAGGGAAAATATTACCAAATTGCACAAATGTAACTCAAAAGATTTTATTTGTTGTCAAAACCAACAAGAATAGTTTGTGTAAAATACGTTAATGATAATCCATGGCACAGCAAAAATAAAACTTCCAGATAAAACTTCCAACTTTCAGTAAACAACATGGGAAAAAGGATGCTTTTTATGTCTTGGAAAGATGTTTTGTGAGAAAGAAAAGAGTTTGATACAGTGATTCAATTTCGATGTTCTTACGACTTCTGTAAATCAGTTGATTGAAATATTATCTTCCAACTCAGTGCCACATAGTTGTCTGTCTAATTTGAGGCAGAGGTTCGATGAATGGGTCATGGGCAGCAAATTGAAATAATACGTGGATTTATAATTGATGCTGACTGGATACCTTATAAGTAAAGATGGTACAGAGAGTATTGTGCCTTAAGTCAAGAGATTTGTCATATCAGGATGCTGGGAATGACAGATTTGATAATTATAACAGTTATGTGGACAAACTGTGATGGAAGTGAAATTACCATTCTACAGGTAAAACACCAGAATCACAAAATAATTTTCTCAATGATAACATCTTGGCTCATTCGTTCTGAAAAATGTGACAACCTGCTATCATGGCGACCATCTCAAAAGATTGTAGCGAAGTTGCCTGTACTGCTCTCTTGAATCCATTCCATATTTTGATACATTCGAAATAAAGAAGAATCGTGGAATAGAATAACACAATGGTTACCATTTGCATTGTTATGTCCATTTGGCTCTCTCCAAGATCAAGATAGTTAGTTCCATTTTCCTTACTTTTCCAAAAAGCCCTGCAAATTGTTACTGTACAGATGCTTATCCAATACCCTTTTGAAAGCCATAGATGAACCTATCTCCACCATACTCTCAAACAATGTATTCCAGATCTTAGCCACACTCTGCATGAATAAGTTTTCTTTCACGTCATCATTTATTCCTTTACCAATCACCTTAAGTCAATGTCCTTTGAGTTTTGGTCCTCCACAAATATTTCTTCCCGAATACTCTTTCTAGACTCCTCATAATTTTGAACACCTCTATCAAATTTTCTCTCCACCTTTTTCTGAAGAAATCAACACCAGCTCTTCCAAGCTATCCATACAAAAACTTGTTTACATTGGTCCTGAACTTTCTTTTTACTAGTTTAATTTCATGCCATGTCACTGTCAGAATTTAGTTTAAGTCAATTGTTCCAGATTGCTTTTCCAAATGTTTGCTACCTTATATGGCTTTACACAGTTATCTCTCAGTTGCCATCTTGCAAAGCTGAGAAATTCAAGCTTCACCGCATTTTGCCATAACATAGGTGTCTGACACAAGTAACCAGCCTTGCACTTCCCTGAACTGTCTCCATTGTGCCTAGGTGACCAGAACTAAAGATAATCCTGAAAGTATTATCTGACCAGAACATCATGTAGTTTGACCATGAGTTCCCCAGATTTATAATCTACTGTTGATTTTTTCTGATCCACCGTGATCAGAATACTTTGAGAACCTAAATGACATTGATTTCCTTCTATTTATTCTTAGGAACTTCGTCATTCCTGTGGTACTTATGCTACTATATTTTCTTGGTAATCTGTGTTTAATCTCTTTACTTTTTTGTATATTCATTCAGGGGATGAGGGCATCACTGGCTAGGCAGCGTTTATTGCCCATCCCTAATTGCCCAGAGGGCAGTTAAGAGTCAACCACATTGCTGTGGGTCTGGAGTCACATGTAGGCCAGACCAGGTAAGGATGGCAGTTTCCTTCCCTAAACGATATTGAAGTGAAGGAAAGTGAACCAGATGGGTTTTTCCAACAATCGACAATGGATTCATGGTCATCATTAGATTCTTAATTCCAGATATTTCTGGATTATCATTAGATTCTTAATTCCAGATATTTCATTGAGTTCAAATTCCACCATCTGCTGTGGTGGGATTCGAACCTGGGTCCTCAGAACATTATCTGGGTCTCTGGATTAACAGTCCAGTGATAATACCACTACGCCATTGCCTCCCTTCTTTGATATTTTGAAACTATGTTTTCATAGTTCCTGAGTTTTCTCTTCAGAGAAATGTCTAATCATCTGTGATTTAGGCCAATTTGCATAGAGGGTGAATTTTCCCAATCTCTGAATGACATGGGCAATGGTGAGTCAGATGGGAAAATATGAGGGGTTCAGGAAAATGTAATTGTTGATGCCTAGAAAAAAGGCTCATGTTGCAATTAAGTTTTGAATGACAAAATGAGAATCTTTGTAATGAACAGTCAGATGCTAATTTGCACTTAGCAAACTATTAGTACCTAATCCCATGAAATACCAGCATTTTACACAGCAAACACATAGCCATTTTCTTGAAACACATGCAATGTATCAAAGTCTAATGGGAGTAGTCCTCAGTCAGGGATACTGACACAGTAAGTTAAGGAAATCATTCGATATCAGTCCAGGTTCTGGGACACAATCAGTCGACTGTTTCAGGTGTAAAGGGTAGGGGAATCCAACTCTTTGTAGTCTGGGGAATGGGCCATGATCGATCTTCCAGGTCCAGTTCAACCAGTGTGTGTTTCATGGTAGGTCAGTTAGGGAGCTGTACAGGGCCCCAGTAACCTCATCAGTTGGGCTGTCTCACCAAGTCAGCCAGGAAGTGGACCACTGTCAGTCCAGGGGATCTGTCCAATGAAAGTCAAGGGTATTTATCAAGGGCCAGTGCTGAGATCAGAAAATTGGACAGGTGAACTGTAGACACTGGAAGCAGCATACTTGGAGACAGGGTTCATAGTAACTATGAAGAGGGTGGGGATTGGGGAGAGATTCAACATTCAAGGTGGGGAGATGATAGCGCATGTAAGAGAAAGGTATACTATAAGAGAGAGGTGGAGGGGGGAGGAGATCATCGACAGTTACCACCACCTAGCTTCAATGAAGGGGCAGTGAATGACTATGTCTGGTATGCTTCAGGCTCAAGGGTAAAGTGGGGAGATGAGCAGTTAATTCAATAGTTGGATGAGAACATGGGGAAGATCAAAGCCAATAGGGTTGACAGGAAGGAAGAAAGGAGTATGAAGGTTTGGGGTATGGGGTGTGGCAACCTAAACTGAGGGTCCAAGCCTTCAATTCATTCTGTGTAGTGTGACCATGGTTGCCTTCAATCCTCAGCCAAATCACCAATGTTCAATGGAAATAAATATAGCTTTTACCACAGAGATAAGAGATAAAAGGTACTGCAGATGCTGGAGAATCCGAGATAACAAGGTGTGGGGCTGGATGAAAATTTCTGATCATTTCTGATGAAGGGTCTAGGCCCGAAACGTCAAGCTTTCCTGCTCCTATGATGCTGCTTGGCCTGCTGCGTTCATCCAGCCCCACACCTTGTTATCATAGCTTTTACCACATTTCATTCTCTGAGGGAGGAGGTCCACTTTTGTGGGATGTGAGGCCTTTCAAAGGGCAACAGCAATGAACAGACATCACATTGAGCAAGTGAAAGACATCTGCTCTCACAGAACGCTGTATGTGAGCTTCTTGTATGGATCTACCATGTCAATGGACGGTAATGTTGAATAATGTGGTCGAGTTCTTCATTATTCAACATTACAAATCAATCTTACTAATAGCTGTGGGGCTCAAGCAAAATTTTGTGGGCTGGACAGATTCGCCGTAGTTACCAAAGAAGCAATATTTCCCAAGACTCCATCAGTGCAAAAGGTGCAAGAGCTGCTCACTTCACACATTAGACCATAAACCATCTACACCATCCTATATGCACTATAGCCTTTCTTGTTGCTGTGGAGGTTGGAGGTGGCAGGAGTTATCCTCATTATTGCTACCATTTATACAAGCTCATTCTGAATATGTGCCAAAAGGCTTGAAACAAAATTTGAATTTGAATCAGGGCAATGACGTGCAATATTGATGTGGAGGCACCTCACTGGCTTCCTTGTTGAGGCCTCCCTGTTCCATATTGGTTGTTTTAATGACATTAGTTTGATTGCAACGACTGCTGAATGGTTGCATTACTGAGGAACTTCTTTATTTCTTATATTGTTCATTGGAACTGCCCACAATGGATCCACACAGAAGCTGTGGTGTTCTCTGTGGCCACTGCAGTAAGGACCACTACATGAATAGACATGAAACACATGCATTCACAAGTCCAGAAACAGCATCAGCCTTCAATGGATGTGGAGTGCCCTTATGATGCAGCAAACAAACAGAAAGCCATAGTTACTTGTCCTCCATAGAATGCCATGCAGATGAGAGAGGGGCAGTGGTACTACACCCAGTCCCAAGGTGGTCAGAATGCTATGTCATGTTTTACAGCATACCTGCAATACAATACCTTCTTCTGCTGCAGTCAATGAGGGACATAGGAGTGCTCTCACCACATCAGTTTTCATAAGGGTCATGTGTGAATTTGTACAGACAGAGGACATTTCTTGATCCTCAGAATCTCTACTCCAAACAACTGGAGGATACACCAAGGTGGTCAGATGGAAAATGGGGATCCAAGAGAGCCACAGAATTATGCAGAGTAAGACCATGAGGATGTTCTTCAAACAGGACAACAACTTCAGCATCTAATGGTGCAACAGCTTCAACCAAAGCAATGCAGACAGAACCTCTTCGTGAACCTCATTAAATGGAGCTATATTGCATGAAGTATTCTTTCACTAACTGTAAATGTTTTGATGCTGCTGAGGCCAGCATTCTCTGTTTAATCCCAAATTCAACTGCAGTTTAATGCTTTGATCTTTCCATGTGGTTCATGCTGTTTACTAAAAGTAAAGGCTAAAAATGGATGGGAGCCATCTCAATATCTGATGCTCCATTATTCAATCATGACAAAGTTTCATACAATATAGTTAGTATTGAAAAGCATAGCTGTTGCTCAGAGTTAGAATATAGTGTACCATGAAGGATGACTACTCCCTATACCTTCATTCTTATACTTGCAGACAGAATTACATTCACTGTGATAGCTGATGATGAAAAGTTAACATGTATTTACAAATGTGTAAATGTACTTACGATGAAATGTTACCAATGAGTCCTCATAAGGTCTTCTTCTTTTCCATCACACTACGTCTAGATGCCTGCAGCTGAGTTGAAGGGAGCCTGCCTTTTACTGTATCCTGTTGACGTTAGAACTTTGAGTGGGCAACTCTGGATGCATTTGCCACTGCAGGGCCCAGACCTTCTGAGTGTTTCCTGCCGAAATGCTTGATCCTCCTTGCTTAAACTCCTGCAGGGTTGAGGATGGCAGAATGGGTGATGATGGAGGGTCCAGATACCTCCAGAACATCCTTCGAGGACCAATTCCAAACAGACTGTCCAATCACAATGCTGATTATTCAACTCAGACTGATCATAGTGACTACAATGCTACTCACACTGATAGATAACTATATCAACTGTATTGACTGTCAAGGGTTCCACCCATACTGACTACCATTTATACCATGCATATGTATTCTACCCATGGCACCTACAGTGATCACAAACTGTATTATCAAGCTATGCTCCCACCATGTCATCCACATAGAGAGTTTATAATCTTTCCATTTGTTTCAGTCCAATTATTTTTAATAACATTCATATTACTAAGAGAAGAGAGTACTTCTAGCCCAACTGTAATATTGCAATCTAGAATGATATATCACTGAGGTTCTGACGTAGTGATGCATTACTGTCTTTCACATAAATTATCAAAATGAAACCCAGGTGGGTACACAAATGACTTGAAAAAGAATGAGAATACTTGCAATGTTTGACTAACATTTATCCCTCAAATACCAAGGCAGATTAACTAGTTATTTATCTCACTGTTGTTCATAGGAGTAGCTACAATAAAGTCTCCTGCCATATTTGTCCAGATAACAATAGCAGTTATATGTCAAAACTAACTAACTTCTTGGGATTCACTCAGACTACAAAAAGATTTTTCTTTCCTTACATGCCACTCACAGCTTCTCAATACATCCATTTTAACTGTTCAGAACGTGCTTCGTCTATACATGCCTTTGACACTTTTGCGATCTGATTTACTCAACGTGATCTGAAGAATGATTGCATTACAATAAATTTTTAATACGCTATATTGCAGGGGAAGACTCAACATCTGTATGTTTTGGCTGCAGTAAACACATTACTGATCCATATATTCTGAGAGTCTATCCTAATTTGGAGTGGCATGCAGCCTGTCTCAAGTGTGTTGTGTGCAATCAATATCTTAATGAAACCTGCACATGCTTCTTGAGAGAAGGAAAGACCTACTGCAAGACTGACTATTTCGAGTAAGCAATCACATCCATCATTTTCTTGTTATTATTCAAATCTTAATTGAATACTAGTGAACATTCCACGGTATTGCACATGAGAAGTCAAGATCAAACACTTGTCTTCAGATGAAATGTTGTTATTCCTGCTTTCTGTTTTTATAGTGTATAGAATGTATTTGTGTAAGTCCTTCTTGTTTTCATTTTCTCCATTCACTTTCCCTTCCCTTTCATTTCAATCAGCTTTCTCAAATGTTCCTGAAGAACATGAAAGGCTGAAGATTTATTTCTAGGCCTTGGTCAGTTAAATCCTGGGTGTTGTTCTATGTGCAACAGTGGAGCCACTTCATTGGCCCTCTAATTTTCTATGAATAAGCAACTGTTATTCCCATGTTGCCTCATAAAATGACACAGTTAAGACTGAAAAATTGTTGAAATGAAAGGTCAAGTGTACTCTTTGCAATCTGACTCCACCTCATCACTGGGCAGAATTTCAGTCAGATCTCTTCACTGTCATTATAACTGCAAGAAATGACCACTCTCCCACCAGGTAGATACATACTGCAATCTGGTGGTGATCACCCATAGCAGTAAATGCCTAAAATATACAGATACAGATTTATTGCTGGTATTATCTCATTACCATCTGCTTTGCACAGGAAACAAACACCTAGAATGTCTCTCATGATCGCCGTTGCAGAATCTCTGTGTTATTCCTCCAGATACTGCTGGAAAATGTTAATATTTGGGCTGCATCCTTTCTCCATACTAAGTCAATGCAGAAAATACTTTCTAAAATGAAATTATACTGATATATTCGTCCTGATTTGGCAGTGCAAGCAGCATAAAATCATTTAGGCTTCACCAAACTGTTATATTTAAGATGTGGGTGCAATCGTAGATTTGGCAAGTGGTTAGGAGTTCTGGGACAGAGTACAGAGCTCAGGGGTTCAGTCAATAGCTGTTTAGCTTGAACGCTACTCAGTCGCCCTGGCTTCAATATAGGACAGCTACTGATTTAACGCAAAGATTTAATGACCTTAATGCAAAATTTGGGTGCAGGCTGCTAAAGTGCTTGATTTCAGTTTACTGAACATCACACAGATTTTACAGGTTGTAGCTATAGTATTGGTAGACATGCAGGTGCATCGGCCAGTGAAGAAGGCAAATGGTATGTTGGCCTTTATAGCAAGAGGATTTGAATACAGGGACAGGAATGTCTTGCTGCAGTTGTACAGGACCTTGGTGAGACCACACTTGGAGTACTGTACAGAGTTTTTGTCTCCTTACATGTGGCAGGATGTTCTGACTATGGACAGAATGCAACAAAGGTTTACCCCACTGATTCCTGGGATGGTAGGACTGGTACCTGAAAAGAGATTGGATTGGTTAGGACTGTTTTCACTGTACTTTAGAAGGATGAGGGGAGAATCTCCAAAACCTGTAAAATTCTAACATGACTAGATCAGGTAAACTCAGGAAAATTGGTCCAGATCACCACAGAGTCCAGAAACAGGGGCCACAGTCTAAGGAAATGGGTTGGCCATTTAGGGCTGAGATGGGGAGAATTTTTGTCACCCAGAGACTGGTACGCTTGTAGAATTCTCTGTCACAAAAGCAGTTGAGGACAAAATACTGAATATCTTCAAGAAGAAAATGTATGTAGTTCCTAGGGCTAAAGGGATCAAAGGGTGTGGGATGAAAGCAGGAACAGGGTACTGATTTAGAAATTCAGTAACGAACATATTAAAAGGCTGAGCTTGAATGGCCTATTCCTGTTTATATTCTCTATTATGTTCTATGTTCTAGCAGCTCTATGTCTAACTCCTATTCTAAACATTAATATTATTAATAAAATTTATTCTCCTCCTTAACTGCAGCTACTCTTGCTGTGGCACAAAACTGTGGGTATCACTATCAGTGTCCCATATCAGTTTGAAGTAATTATGTGCGAACCAGTATAATGGTTATTTGTAGGTTTTTAAGCCATGAGAAACATCATGACCAAATACAACCCTGACCTCAACATAATAATTGCCTTTACCCCTTCCTTGCTTTGGATTTATTAAACCCTTCTGTCTGGTTTGCAGCATTGGACAGAATTTGAAGGTGGGCTGGAGTAGTCAAAGATGATGGATTGGTTTTCAGGTTGATGCCAAATTAACTGTCCTCAAAGAATCTTGCTCACATAAATTTAACCACTTCTATGGTATGGAGTATCCTTTCCTGATGCTAGTTTGCACCTGCCAACAAGTCAAGAGCATCTCCAAACATCCAGCAACAGTGCTGCCATTGAGCCAAGTGAGCAGCCAATCAGATTGCAGTATTCTCACATATATGCTAAATCTTACAGGTATTGTGAATTAAATGTTTTGAATGCACAGAGCAGGCCATCAGAAATCTTTTAAATACTGTTTAAAATGTTGTATTGTTTATTATAAATGAGAAATTGACATTCAGCAAATACATAATTGATTTTCAAAGGGCTGAGGACGAACTTTGCAATGACTCTAAACTTACTGCGTGTTCGAAACCCAGTAACACCTCGTTCAATAAAGTAACTGCTTTAAGGGATTTACAGGAAAACTGAGAATATAAAAGAGTGAATGCCCTTGTCAATTCGGCGGCATCTATATGTTTGCAGTCAAGGTAGCTCAGAAGCACATCATCCAGAAAATGTCATGGATCAAAACTTCTGAATTTCCATGTCAACTGTACACATACAGAGAATCCAGAGCCAGTATTTTTCAAGCTGTTGAGGGTCTCACCCACTGTTTGTAAAACTGGTGGGGAGCCCTGTTAATTTCATTGGGGTGGACTAAAGAAACCAAATTCCCTTTAGAAATTTAATTGGTCTTCACGTGACCTTCTCTCTGATAAAAGTCTCCAGTGATAGAAATACTCACCAGCCAAGAGCTGCTGGCCAATCAGAGACCGGCAGCTTCACAAGTGAGCAGGCCCAGCAGAGGTGGAAGCTGATGGTGACACTGCATCCATCGAGGAGCCACAGTCACAGAGGAACTCGAGGCCTCAGATGAATGAAGGTGTGAAGGGGATCACAGGTCAGGGGTCACAGGAGTGAGCAGAGATGTGGGAAGTAATTGGAGGAGGGTGGCCTTCAGCGGTTGTGCTTTTGCATGATGCTGAATCCTTCAACTAAGCATATGGTGTTCGGTAGGGAGGAACAGAACCCCTTCCTTTAGTTGCAAGGTTGCTAGCAAACCCAAGCGTGCGTGAAACTTATGTAACTTCCACTTAGTCCCTGAGCTGCAGCCAAATTTGATGGGCTGACAAATAATGGGAGTTAATTGGTTTATTAAAGAAGTGAATCAACATTCTGCTGATGGTGCCTGAAATCACTATACCGCTCTTTCCACCTTCCATTTTAAGTTGAGAAGGTTTTTCCCGCCATCTTGCGACTGATCCGGGGTTTATCCCATGATTGACTGAGCCCTAGCTGTCACGGTTTCCTCTGCATGTACTGGATTCAATCCAGCCCCTGAAGTTGCAATCTGTTTCAGAGGACTAATAATGGCAAATGCAATATCACGACCGCCAAATCTTTCAAAGGTGCTTCAATAATTCCCTTCAGCCTGAAATGATGCAGTTTTAAAGTTTTTTTTTGTGAGACTGAAATTACAAGGCAGGTTTATGTTCTTCTCATTTTTCCACTGTTCTTCAGAAAATTTTCTGTGAGGTGTGCTCAATGTCAAGCTGGATTGTTATCTTCAGATCTAGTTTTCCGTGCTAGAGGCCTCATCTATCACCAACAATGTTTCCGTTGTGTTGCCTGCAATCGACGACTTCTGCCTGGAGAAGAGTGCAGACTGCGATTTGATGGACCCTACTGTATTGACGATGCCTGGCTTCCAGATCCCAGCTTTATTCAACAGGATCTTCCTTTGAGAGCTGGACAAGATGATAGAAGCCTGCATCTATCAGGTCAGTTGATGTTTGTGATCAGATTTAATCATACAATCTCTCATGTAGAAAGATAATAATGCCAAATAAGATGCAGACTTATCGGGTGCCTTGTTAAATTTGGAGCCCAATGTTTGCCATCTTATTTGTGTTATATCTACGTAACAGCACTGTTTCAAGTAGAAGCTTTGCTGTAAAATGCATGAATGCCTCTTTAATCGTGTTCCAATTCCACAGCAACTTTCAACAGCATAACTGGTTGTTTTTCTTATTGTAATAAAGCATTGGGTTACATTTTATTATGTTTCCCTCTGAAGAAGACACTTGAGATGATTCTTTATTGCTTTAGCAAGAATACCAAGGCAAGGTTTATATTGCAGCAAAAATGTGATGGCAGCAATGTAGTGTCGAGGGGAGGTTGATTAGACAGGAAATGAGAATACGATACCAGTGTAACAGGAGATGTTCCTCAAATGACTGGCGTTAATTTCATCGGCGTAATTATGCTGAGCAACAAAATAACCACCACCCCCGACGCATGTGCAGACAGGGGCCAGCGACTTTTGACAGGCTTCAGAATATGTCTTTACATGCTCTGCTGACATCACCATGCCAGGATTTATCTGCACATGTGCTACTGATATCATGTACTATGTGCAGTACTTATCAGCACCAGTGCATATCCAGCCTGCCCCCACTGTGGAATTGATCATGTAGTTAGAAATCTGCCAGTTAATGATGTAAATTCACCTGAGCAGCTGATCGCGTTCAAAGATCAGAGAGAATTGGTTTGTGTGTTCCGGATTTCTTCTGGAAATTCCCTAACTGGCTGATTATTTCTTTACATATTTAAATGGGGAAAATATTTGAAGGGTAAATGACTGACCTGTCTTGTTATCTGGTTCTATTAACCCTTTCAGTCGCATTTCTGTAGTGTACTTTTATTTCAACTAAACCTTCTCTGGTCGTTATCATTAATTGGGGCTGTAGTGATCTTTCCGTTGTAATTTTTGTAAATACTTGTCTTGATGAGGTTTGCTGCTGCCATCCCTCAACTGTGTACTTGATTCTCAGCTTTATTTAAGTCTTTTACCATGCAGGGTCACACTCTGCATTTCCTGTGTTAATTTCTTCGAGAGGCCCTGTCTGACACACATCTCGGCTCATCAATCCGTTCCTAGAGATATGAAGATATTTTTCAGTGACAATCTCCCTCTGCCTCAGTTTTGTTTTGTGGAACATTTTATTTCTTATTAGAGAAAGTCAAGACCCGTCAGCCAGCACTGCGAGCTCCAAACTGCTCAGATAAGATAACTCGTATGCGGACGGTACTGAATGAGCAGCAGCTGCTCACATTACGGACCTGTTATGCTGCAAACCCTCGACCGGATGCACTCATGAAGCAGCAGCTGATGGAGATGACAGGGCTAAACTCAAGGGTTATCAGGGTCTGGTTTCAAAATAAACGGTGCAAGGATAAAAAGAAGAGTATAATGCCGAAACATATGGAGCCGTGTGACAGGAATAAAGCAGTAAGTCTTAATTTCTATGTGACAGTAGCATTAATCTGCCGCACCTTTTCCCTCCTTAGACATAACTTCCATTGATGGAAGTTATCTCATTTAAACAGACATTTTTCAAGTGAGTCCTGTGTGTGTCAGATGCTTTTTTTATCTGATCATGGTGGGCATCATAGCCAAAACTAATACTTTGTTTATTGAAAGCTACACACAGAGACTATCAACACTGGTTCCTGATAGCAATCAGGAGTGGAATCCTTCGGCAATTTCCCCTTCACTAATCTGAGTATTCCCTCCATTGCCTGAAATATAGTTCAACTTAACAGACCAGGGACCTAACTGGGTACAAATAGATGTTATTTACTCTATTGACAGAGTGAGCCATGATGTGAGGGGAAAGGCATGAAGAATAGGGAGGTAACTTAAGTGGAAGGGACAAATCTAGTTGGGTTAGAGAAAGAAATGGGTTTGGAGTACATCAGTCATTAAAGTTGCACAAAAGGTTAGCAAGTCTATAACAAAAAAGCAAACTAAGTATGAGGCCTAAGGAAGAGGAATGAGAAGTCAGTAAGTCATGGTAGGTATGCCTAAAACCTTGGTTAGGCCACATTTAGAGCACTGACTGCAAGTCTAGTTGCCATATTCCTTAAAAAGGAGATTGAAGAGGATGCAAAGAAGAGATCCAAGGATGGTATCAGGAATTTGGGAGTATGTATTTGGGTAGGTGATGGCCTAGGGTATTTTGCTAGACTATTAATAGAGAGACCCAGGTGATGCTCTTGGGATAACAAGGTGTGCAGCTGGATGAACACAGCAGGCGTAGGAGCAGGAAAGCTTGACGTTTTGGGCCTAGACCCTTCATCAGAAATGGGGGAGGGGAAGAGGGTTCTGAAATAAATAGGGAGAGAGGAGGGGTGCAGATAGAAGATGGAGAGGAGACAGACAAGTCAAAGAGGCGGGGATGGAGCCAGTAAAGGTGAGTGTAGGTAGGGAGGAGATAGGTCAGTCCAGGGAGGATGAACAGGTCAAGGGGACGGGATGAGGTTAATAGATAGGAGATGGGGGTGCGGCTTGGGGTGGGAGGAGGGGATAGGTGAGAGGAAGAACAGGTTAGGGAGGCGGGGACGAGCTGGGCTGGTTTTGGGATGCGGTCGGGGAGGGGAGATTTTGAAGCTTGTGAGATCCACATTGATACCATTGGGCTGCAGGGTTCCCAGGCTGAATGAGTTGCTGTTCCTGCAGCCTTCGGGTGGCATCATTGTGGCATTGCAGGAGGCTCAGGATGGATATGTCGTCTGAGGAATGGGAGGGGGAGTTGAAATGGTTCACGACTGGGAGGTGCAGTTGTTTGTTGCGAACTGAGCGCAGGTGTTCTGCAAAGCGGTCCCCAAGCCTCCGCTTGGTTTCCCCGATGTAGAGGAAGCCACAACGGGTACAGCGGATGCAGTATACCACATTGGCAGATGTGCAGGTGAACCTCTGCCTGATGTGGAAAGTCTTCTTGGGGCCTGGGATTGGGGTGAGGGAGGAGGTGTGGGGGCAGGTGTAGCACTTCCTGCGGTTACAAGGAAAAGTGCCGGGTGTGGTGGGGCTGGAGGGGAGTGTGGAGCGGACAAGGGAGTCGCGGAGGGAGTGGTCCCTCCGGAAGGCAGATAAGGGTGGGGAGGGAAAGATGTCTTTGGTGGTGGGGTCTGATTGGGGAAAGAAGACTTTCCACATCAAGCAGATGTTCACCTGCACATCTGCCAATGTGGTATACTGCATCCGCTGTACCCGTTGTGGCCTCATCTACATCAGGGAAACCAAGCGGAGGCTTGGGGACTGCTTTGCAGACCACCTGCACTCAGTTCGCAACAAACAACTGCACCTCCTAGTCGTGAACCATTTCAACTCCCCCTCCCATTCCTCAGACGACATATCCATCCTGAGCCTCCTGCAATGCCACAATGATGCCACCCGAAGGCTGCAGGAACAGCAACTCCTATTCAGCCTGGGAACCCTGCAGCCCAATGGTATCAATGTGGATTTCACAAGCTTCAAAATCTCCCCTCCCCTGACTGCATCCCAAAACCAGCCCAGCTCGTCCCCACCTCCCTAACCTGTTCTTCCTCTCACCTATCCCCTCCTCCCACCCCAAGCCGCACCCCCATCTCCTATCTACTAACCTTGACCTGTCCATCCTCCCTGGACTGACCTATCTCCTCCCTACCTCCCTACCTACACTCACCTTTACTGGCTCCATCCCCGTCTCTTTGACTTGTCTGTCTCCTCCACCTATCTTCTCCTCTATCCATCTTCTATCCACCTCCCCCCTCTCTCCCTATTTATTTCAGAACCCTCTTCCCCTCCCCCATTTCTGATGAAGGGTCTAGGCCCGAAACGTCAAGCTTTCCTGCTCCTATGATGCTGCTTGGCCTGCTGTGTTCATCCAGCTCCACACCTTGTTATCTTGGATTCTCCAGCATCTGCAGTACCTATTATCTTTGCTCTTGGGACGTGGATTTGAATCCTGCCATGACAGATGGTGGAATTTGAATTCCAATAATAATCTTGAATCAAGAATCTAATGACCATGAAACCATTGCTGATTGTAAGGAAAAACCTATCTGGTTTGCTAATGTCCTACAGGGAAAATAAATCTGCCATTCTTACCTGGTCTGGCCTACATAAGACTCCAGACCCATGCAATGTGGTTGCATCTTAACTGCCCTCTCGGCAATTAGGGATGGGCAATATATGCTGGTCCAGCTAGTGATGCTTTCATCCCGTGAATGAATAAATCTTTTAAAAAATCAGGAAATGATTGGCAGGCTGGTACCCTCTTCTTAAAAATAGAAGGCTGAGGGATGACCTAATACAAGTCTTTAAAATTATCAGATGTTTTCAGAACCGCACAACTAGAGGCCACAAATAAGACAGTCACCAAGAAATGTAATGAATAGGAATTAAAAGGAACTTCCTTACCCAAAAAGATGCTGAGGAACCTGTTACCACAGAGTAGTTGGAGTGAGCAATATTGATAGGGGGTGAGTTAGTTCATTTGGCTGGACAACTGGCTTACAATGCAGACTGACGCCAACAGCACACATCCCATTATGAACCTTGCTGAGGTTATCATGAAGATCCTTCTAACCCTTACCTGAGGCGTGATGACCCTCAAGTTAAATTCACCACCAGTTATTTCTTCCCTAATGAGAGAGTAACCCTTTTGGCGACTTTACCTATAGATGGGTTTAAGGGGAAACTAGACATGAGAAAGGAGGAAACAGATGGTTACTATCACAGGTTTAAATGAGAAAAGATGCGAGTAAGCTCGAACGGATTATTGACTGGTTGGACTAAATAACTAACTATTTCTGTACCATGCAGTGCATCCTATGCATTTTTAACTATTAGCATTTTGAAAAGCTTTTCCTAGTAGTGACCCATTGCTCTATTTTTCTGTTATAAAATTCATTCAAGAAAATTTTTTTTATTTTTTAAAAAATAACTGAGCACATTACGTAAATTACACTTATAGTTTCCTTTTACTTTTTGTCAACACCATGTTCCAGAGGTTCTCCAAAAGTAGTTAGTTAATTATTACATTGATTAGTGTTTTTATGCAAAACCAACAAAGGCAAAGCTGAAATGTTTTTATCCACTACAAATGAAGCATCACCAACATTGTTTTCCTGAGAAAAACCATGCTATTTTATCTGATTCTTCTTCAACAGGATATTCAGGGGTTAGTTGGAGCTCTGATGATAGCTACCAGTCCACTACCACAGAAAGTTGATTCACAGTGCAACCCTGTTGAAGTGCAGAGATACTGGCCACCATGGGAAGACCTTAGTGACCTTCCACTACAGGTAGGCACAACCACATTGAAGGGTACATTCCCAGTATCTAACTAACCAGGCAATGCAAAATAAGACTCTTTGGCTGTCATAGCTTGGATTGCTTAGAATTACTGAGACTCCACAAGCCCAGCCAGGTCCTCCTCACCCAAAAGAATTCTCTTCTCACTCAACATGTGGGTTCCAGAGTTAAATTAGATTTTGACTTTAAATTAAAGCCAGTCAAATGGTAACCCCAATGTGGAGAATCCCCATTTTAGATTCCATTCTGTCACCACCTTCCCCCATCCCCTTGCCCCTTTTTCTTATGGCACTTGGCTTGAATGGGATGGTTGGAGACTCTACCCCTGACACAGAAATTTGGAAAAGTCTCAAGTGGCAGATAGGTTGCCTTGGATTTTTGAGGTCAAGGTAACAGCAGATCTTGAATTTTGCCCCTCTCTCTTCCTTTCATCTGTAGTTAGTCACTTTTACATTTTTTTTTCCTAAAGGATTTCACCATTTTCTTTCCCTTGTACATTTCAGCTTTTTTAATCTTGAAGAAATTTGTCTTTTTTTTAAATTAAAAAAACATTTTTTGCACAGACAGGTTTATCTGGAGGAAGATCACACTTCACTTGCGGTAGTAGTGTTGAAGTGTCATCTCTTAGAAGGTTGAGAACTAACACAACAAACAGTGATGAATCTCAACCATCAGACCTCTGATATCGCCTGTTTCCAGCCATATGACAACTCATCGCTGAAAGATCAACCGGATGGATTTCAAATTTGATTTTTGCTTTAAGATGAATGAGATCTTCATACTGTTGTTGGCAGATCAAAAATTTAATTAAAAGGCAATATCTTTGACTGATGCCACTATGAAATATAAGAATAGACTCCGACACCATTAGGAAAAACTAAAATGAGGTCAGTGCAATATTCAAAGCTAATTCATTCCACGCAGAGTAATAATTAAACTAATATTCTAATGCTAGTCCACTTCCTAGGTCTCCAATTTTGTGTCCACTTAGTGCATATTTTTATTGAAAGGCTTGCATTATTTTCAATTGATGATAGTGATTCCAGTCCATGAAATGAATGAAGTATAGAAGAAATAGATATAACACA
>JAHRHZ010000274.1:12837318-12894065 GCA_024137785.1 Ginglymostoma cirratum
GAATGTCATGAGAATTCCTCAGTGAGCTATGTTGACAATCACAAGTGATTAGACAATACCATGTGCATTTGAACTTAAAATGTGAAAGGTAATCTTATTGAAACATAAAATTCTGAAGGAATTTGACAGGGTAGATGCTGAGAGGACACTTTCTCTCATTGGAGAATCTCAAACTAAAGGTTACGGTTTAAAGGGGTCTCCCACTAACAAAGATGAAGTGCAATTTTTTTGAGGGTAATTTTTCTTTAGAATTCACTACCCCAAGATGGTAGGTCATTAAGTATGCTTAAGGCTAAGACAGACAGATTAGTGATCAACAAGAATTATGTGGAACAAGCAGGAAAATTGTTGATAAGGCTACAGTTAGATTAAGCATGATCTTGTTGAGTAGTGGAGCAGACTTGATGGGGCACATGGCCTACTCCTGTTCCAAATTCTTATGATTTTATGGATCTTCTGTCTGCCTACATTTTGTGTATTCTCAAATAGTTTCAGATAATTGCATAAAAATGAATTTAGCATCAAACTTTGGGAACAACTTTATTCTACATTTTTAAACCAATTTACTAAAGCCATTAAATCAAACCATTCATCAAAGAATAGCAGCAAAACATTCCAAATTCAATTCATTATTGAACTGCAATGATAAACCTATTAAGATAGTGCAGTACTGAAACAAAACAGCATCTATCCTGCTCCTCTCTCCCACTAGTTCTACAGCATTAACATTTCTCATTCACCTTAATTGCATTGTTTAGACATATTGCAACTACCCTCTGTCTTTTTTGATGGTTTTACAGCCATTAGATCTCAATTGGTTCCACTATGTACATAAAAGCTGCATTTTAATACTGATAAACTGTAGATACTAGTTCCTACTTTTGGTATCTTCATGTTGATCAACTGTTCAAGTCACACTGAACTTTGAAAGCTTCAAACCAAACTACTACTACTAGAAAAGATTTTGTGGTTAAAATGTCACTTAATGACGACAGGGAAAGACTCTCAGATAAAAATACTGAAAAGTTGGAATATGTACCATATAGTTTTGTTTTCAATTATAATTGATAATATTGGTTTCAACTCTTAAAGATATATTTTTCATTGTTATGCATACAATTCAGTTTTTTTTTTGGTTTGTCACATGCAGCAGGGACATAATCAGACTGACTCATATGCTTCCATAAAATTCCTTTCAATGCAGAGGTAATAATTCTACCTATGTGCTCCTAACAAATGCTAGAAACCCAAATTATGAAGTTATTTTTCCATCTAGCACAGGATTTTCAATTCATTGCTGGCAATCTACCATTTTTTTCAGTTTACATTTCTAATATGTACCAGAATACAAGAAAACCTTTACCTCAGAGCCAGTAGTTTACAAAAAAAATCAACTTATGATTATTATAAGTGGGAGTCCTGTGACAAAGTATTTACCTAACAGCACTAGAAGAAACAGAATCCTAAAATATTCTTGCTGCATCTAGTTAAAATGAACAGTTAAATGTTTGTTAAAATAGATCCTGAATAGGTTAATATTAGTCTTTTTTTAAACTGCTGTGATATCAAGTTAATTTTTTTGAAGAATATTTTCACAATAGCATTTATTCAAAAGTTTATTGATTCGGTTTTATGGTTCTTTTATTTATTTTATGTATTCACAACTTTCTAATTTGAATAATCTTTTATTGTACATAAGGGTATAAAATATTTGATGTAAGATTTTAAAACAGACAATAAAAGATTAGAAATCGTATTCTTTCACAAAATATTGTATTATGCATTGCTGCATGTGAGGTGTACAGAGATGCACTGCAATCTGAGAATTGCATGACAGTGAAATGTAGCATGAGGCCGGGCCCTGGACATTTTGATTTTTAGGTGTTTACAGAGCAGAAAAAAATGGAGTATTCTAGATAATGCAAGTATGAATTGTGAATTGTATCACTGATTAAAGGTAATATGACGCGTTAACTCGCTTTAATTGTAAAAGTGACAGCAAGTATTTCATAGTGTGAAATTACTTCATCAGACACAACATCAATAAAGTTTTAAACACTTTGAAAGCTTAATCAAGATTATACGTTTCTGATAGGACAATCTTTGTTTTGTCCCATTGTGTTATTCTAAGATAACTTCTTGTTTGGCTCAATGACCAGTGAGCTCTATTAAAAGATCAAAGAAGTAGAACAGTTAATATTTTAAGCAACCATCGACTGATAAGCAGTGCTAACTGTCAACAGATGTATAACACAGGCTGGTTTATCAAATGAGGTGATGATAATATGGCTTTTTGTGTCTTTATTTTAATCCAAATAAGAGCATTGATATCATCATATTGATATGCACTGTTGCTTTAATGAATTACTTTGTAACCGGATATGGCAAAAGTCAGCTAACCCACATGAATATGAATATCTTATGAAAGTATTAATTTTGGTAGACTACCTAGGAAATGAGGGCAGTTGCCATCTCAGTAAACATTGAAGCTGGTATACTGGTCCCAGCATTAGTTGACCTCTCCACATCATGTTGAGAGAAAGTTGTCCCCTTTTAAAGAGTTTACAGTCTATTCACCATCAAAAATTTAGTTTTGTAGGTTTACTAGTAATTGCTGTAAGCCAATTGTGATCTCTTCAGCTACCAAATATTAACACAGTCCCTTGCTGCTTAATTTTTTATGAGTTAGTGACTGAGCTTGAGAGTTCTGGCTATCCAGATGTTGGAGGGGGCTCCTCATAGCATTTTTAATATGTATATACATCAAGTCCTACTCCACCAGGGGCTGCCATGATATCTCCTCATGTTTCTCAGCTGTTTGCAATTTTGTAGGACCTATACTTTAGTGGGGTCAGTGTCTGGGGTATAGGGGTGTTTGCTAAGGCAATCTACTGTTTGCCACCTTCTCCATCCGTCCGAGGAGAGCAAGTTGATTTCAAACTGACTGACTGACTGACTTTAGCTACGGGACAGCTCTTTTTAAATGAGGTGAGGATCTGACTTCTGCCCTCTTAGTGACAGAGTCTCCTGTTTGCAGCAGCTAGAGGTCTAGCTATCCCAGCAAAACTCAGTGATTGGCACTGCTGGAATTATAAGGAGGTCCTTGAGTGAAGAGGATATGGCTAAGACATCCAGGGTTTTTAGTGCGTGAGGGCGTGGGCAGCCTGAGGGAGGTGGGGTGGGTTTTGGGACAGGGAGATTTATGGAAAAATATTAAGTTTTGGAAGCCAGTAGGGGTGTACCAATTGAACACACGGTCTTGGATTTGAGGTTGCTCCTGATGTGCATAGGGCACCTGCCCAAATGACGTCCCACTCTTTCTTCTTACCTTTTCATTGAAATTGTTTAAGAAGTGGAATTCTGAGTCTCGCCTGCTGTTTCCATGTAATGATAGTGGATGTGCCTTGAGGACCTTAAATGGCCAATAATTGGAATTTAAACACTTCAGTAGGGTAGATCGACTACTAAACTCCTTGCCCCCCCCCCTTTTATGGAGAATCAGTCGGTGTGGGTGAGAAGACTGTGTGCTAGCTACCTCATATTTTACACACCCCTCCACTACTGCTATTGTCATTAATATAATTTCATCAAGTTTTTAATAATTATTCTTTATACAAGCATTGTACTGTTTTTATCACTGCTGTTAGCTTTCAACTTAAATATAAGCTGTGGTGATTGTAATGGGGTGAGCTGAGTGAATCTCAGAATGAGTTCCCTCAGTGGATCAGATTAACAGCCCCAATCAGGGAGCCCTGATTGACAGATAAGAATATGAGTGTCAAACATCCTCACACTCTTGAGAGCTGGTTCTAGGGGAGCTGCAACAGTGTCAAGATCTTGCCACGTGTAAACAAAGGGTGACCTGGTAAATTATTACGGTGAGTTCATACATAACCTGGCCTCCAGTCTGGCACTTTTGCATCAACTGGTACAAAACAGTCAGCCTTGCAAATGATCATGTAGCCGAGCCATAGCTTTCAAGGAAGTGAAGAAACAGCACACTATGATCCCAAGCAAGATCTGGAATTGACATGCGATGCCTCCCCTATGGCATCAGGGTAGCATCAGCTCATAGGTGGCCGGATGGAGAGGAATGCTCAATAGTGTACGCATCCTGAACTTTGGCTAATGCAGAGGGTAAATACACTCAGATAGAGAAAGCAGGTTTGGCAGGTATGTTTGGAGTCAGGAAGTTCCACCAATTACCTTGATGGACCTAAATTTGTAATAATAATGGACCACAAACACCTGCTAGGCCAACTTAAAGAGGACAAGGCAGTGTCACCCATAGCTTCAGGCCGAATTTAGTGTTGGGATCTAATACTAAGGCCATATAATTGCAAGTTGGAACACCATCCGGAAGGTCAATTAGTGAATGTAGATGCATTGAGCTGCCTCCTGCTGGCAGATACACCACCAGTGGTACCACCACTAGAGAAGTCCATCATGGTTTTCAATTTTCTGGACACATTTCCAGTCACAGCTGACAATATAACTGAATATCAGACTTTGGACACAGACAGAGCAGGTCCTGGCAAAACTGAAAAAGCTGGTAGTGATAGGGGAAACCAAAGCGCTGTCACAGCCAGAACTGAAACCTTTTTGGACCTGATGAGACTGGATCACAGTCGAGGACGATGTATTATTATGTGGAGCAAGAGTGATTATCCTGAGCAAAGGTCACCACCAGATACTGGCTGAACTCCTCCAGGGGCTTCTAAAATGAAGATCCTGACAAGAAGTTATGTCTGGTGGCCAGGTTTGGATGCAGACATAGCCAAATTGGTGGGGCAGTGCCCAGAGTGCCAACTAGTACAAAAATTACCACCAGCAGCTTCCCCCACATTCATGGGAATGGCTGGGTAAACTCTGGGCTTGGTTATGTATTGACTATGCAGGTCCTTTCATGGGGTCCATTTTCTTAGTCATTGTGGACACCCACTCAAAGTAGCCGGACATGCATAGAGTTCATTTATCAAACACAGGACGATAATAGAAAAACTGCTCATCTTTTGCAATACATAGACTCCTGGAAGTGTTTACCAGCAAAGAATTTGACTATCTTAAAGTCAAATGGTATTCAACATCTAAAGACAGTTCCATACCAGCATCAACCAATGGTCTGGCAAGAAGAGCAGTTCAAACTTTGAAGGCAGGCTTAAAGAAACAGCTGTTCCTGGTTCCTACTTGATATTAGGACAACCCCTCGTGCAATGAGAGGGATATGTCCAGCAGAACTGCTAACTGGGAGAAGACTCCACGCCAGGTTAAATCTGATCTTCCCAGACCTGCAGGGGGAGGGTGAAATGGCATCAGGAAAGTCAATACCCAACACAAGACTCCATTAAGTGAGAGAGACAATTTACTTCAGGGAATGAAATTTGGCATAGAAACCACAGGAATGGTCCTGCATGGGTAAGATGCATGGTTGATGCAAGATTGGGTCCAGTTACATATAAAGTTCGGGCAGGTGTGGTTAATCTGAACAACCATGTGGACCATATGAAAGCTGTAAACTTGCAAACAAGGCAAGAGCAAAATATGCCCAGCTTCTTAGAACAGACAGAAAGACTGGTGGAATCCATGGTTCTCCCTCTCAATCAAGTGTTAAAGAGACCTCGAAATCTGAGATGCACGTGGTGGATTTCATGACCTCGATGCCTTTGCTGCCTGAAGAAGACAATTATATCTTTTCCGAGATGCACTGGCTGCAAGAGGGGAGTTACTCTGTTTTACATGCTGCCCGTATCCAAGTCAGAGTCAGAGGAATCTGACCTGGTGCTAAAAAGTCGCAGGAGGAGCTTCAAAAAAAACCCCATGTCCTCGGACTCAGAGTGGGAGGGATGTAGTGATTATTTCAGGGTCAGTCAGATGGCTCTCCTAGAATATGCGTTCCCTGATTGAACCAGATTTACAGCCCCAGTCAGGGAGCCCTAGCTGACAGATAAAAACAGGAACTAGCTCAGATTGAAAGACTTTCCACATGTAAATAAAGGCTGGCTTAGTGACGGAATACTGGCCTCTGTGGAATTATTTCAGAAGCCAGGAGTATCTAGTTCCCCAGTGATATTTTTCAGGGTGTTGTGCATCTCTATTTCAGTAGTGATTAATTTGGGAAATGACCTTTATATATCTACCTGAATGGGCTTTCTTGTTAATGTAACCTGTTTTCCTGCTGGCACTTTTTATTCTTGTGACAGGTGCTGAAAGTTCAGAAGATGCCGAGTGAGCATTTAGTGTTTTTCTTTAAGTCCTGTATACAGCAGAAGATAGAATACACAAATACTGCTAGACATTGCCAAAGCAAACCAAATGTCTCTTGCAGTATAAGAGGAGAGTACCATCTGTAGTTATTGGTATTAATATCAGTCAGTAGCAAATACATATGAGTTTAGTATCATATTGAGGATCAATTTCCTCATAATTTTTGATACAATTCCATTGCTTAACACAGATGCAATTTTTTATGACAGTATAAAATTAAAGAGTTGGGAATAGAATGAAAACAAGCATTTGTAGAATATTTACTTATTTATTTAAATAACTTTGCAACAAGACCGATTCTTAAAAATAACAAGAACTACAAAAGTAACATTTTATGGATTTCTAATGTAGTTTGTATTATTGTAATATTTCTACTATAGTACCAGGAAAAATGACAAGGCAGCCTTACATCAATGATTATTTCTTGAATGTATTGACGACCCAGATAAGCAGACTACGTCCTTTAAACAGCAATTTTTACTGTAAATAGCAAAGCCTGGAGTATGTTTTTAGGATGTCACATAGTAAGTTCTTCTCAAAATTATCTCTTAAGGAGACGGGAGATGACATAGTGTTGAAAAAAATGGACAAATGTGATTATAAGTCATTAACAGAATGAAAACTGACCATTTGAAAAACTAGTAACAAAAGAGGAGTTTTATGGGTTGCTGCAGGTGACGATTAATTCATCAACTTTGATAATTTGTTCATGACTGTATTCATATTTATCTCAAAGAATTCATAATCTGGTTTAGACGTGAAGCCTAATATACCCAGAAATTCTATAACTTTTGTCCAATCCCAGAAAATATCTCCTTGTAATGCATCAACAATTACAGTATCAACAGATTCGATCAACTTTAGACATAGAGCTGTTTGAAGTTTCTCATGTTGATTTTCTCATTATTTGCAATGATTTTATTCTCCACACAGATTTATCTGTTTTTTCAGGCACACAATATAAAAGTCAAGAGGTCTGTAGTTTGTATTTGTAGCCTGAATAGAGGGTTGAGGGTCAAGTTGCATTGGAATTAGATAAGACCTGTCCCGGTCAAGAAGGTGTCTGTTCACCAGTGACACACAAAGAATTGACAGGAAGCTCTTCAAGCTATTGTTGGATCTGTGTTTTTAAATGTGGTTTTATTATTCTTTCACAGGATGTGGGGATCACTACTTAGGTCAGTATTTGTTGTCCATTTCTAATTGTTTTTGAGCAATTACTTTAATAAAAAAAGATACTCCAGAAAGGTTGAGAATTTGACCAAATGTATTTGCAACTTTTTGGTAATGTTGTATTTCTGGTGGGGAAGAAATATATACAGAGAGAGCTTTAACTTGAATTTAATTGTTTCTCCAAATATTAATCTTGCCACCAGTGCCTCTAATTTTAAAACTGGCTGATATAAATTATTACCATGTTTCAAGTCAATCCTTTCAACTTAGTTACAACAAATTAGTAAGGGAGTAAAATGGAAAAGTATATGATTAATGCTTAAAATATAAATTAAATTTTATTTCTAAAAAATGTCTTTCTAAATCTGGGCAGTTAAACATAAGCAAGGTGCCCTCTGCATCAGTAGAATCAAATCCCAATTAATATATGTCCTATGAACTCTGCACTTCATGAGTTTGAGAGAGAAATTATTTTTGGAATGGAAAGGTGAAAAGTCATATTTAGCAAGGTGAAGGATATAATGATGGAGCAAGTTTTAAAATTCTATTTATTATTGCACATTTATAAACAGCATTACTGAATGTGTTTGTATCAAATTGTATCCTGTACATTAGTTCTTTCTTAGAAGGTTCAGACTCATCCTGAGGTATTGCTATCAAGTGCTTGCAGCCCTCCATGTTTTTGCTTGAGTGCCCATTTTTTATACACTATCAACACTTAATACATTGGCTTATATATATGTGTCTCAACACTGTCCAATATCCACCTAATATACATTTTCAACAAGAATTAATAGCAATTACAACCAAGTTATATTTTGTTCTCATAGGCTGACATGTCACTTTAGTGACCCCATTTGTCCTCTCAAGTGGATGCAGAAGAGTTCTCCCCAATATCCTGGTCACCATTTAACCCCCAGTCAAGATCACCAGATAGATGATCTAGTCTTCAACCTATTACAACGTATTAAGTTGGCTGCCATACTTCCCATATCGCAACAGTGACTACATTTCAAAAGTATTTCATTAACAGTGAAGCATTTAGGATGTTATAGTTGTGAAAACCATTATATAAAAGCAAGTTCTTTCAGTCTTTCTTCCTTGTTTAATTCAGGACCAATAAAGCCTATTTAGCATCCCTTTTAAATATCCTACGAAGATCAGTTAATTCAGTATAATTCAAAGATCAAACATAGCAAATTCCCGGTCTGTCAATTCTAATTATCATAAACTAAGTTATTTGTTCTAAATCTATGAAACATGATAACAATGAAAGATTCATTATTCACAAGTGCTACAAGTATAACAATCTTGCATATGTGATGAAACCTTGAACATTTTTGCAGGTGTATATTCAGATTATTTCTGCCAGTTTACTCCCTGCTGAAATTATTAGTGCAACTTTTCTTGGACAAGTCTTTAAAGGAATTTTAGAAAAAAATGCCCAGTTGATGAGTATCAACGATACATCAAATACATGTATCACTTGGTACTCTTAGATACCAATTAAACCATTCACAGAATAAATGGACCTTAAATCCCATTATTAATGTAGGAAGGAATTTTTCCATTATTTGTTCAGTGAGATTGCCCAGTTCACCATGGCTCAGAATTTCAGATTTCTCAAATGACCTTCTGCCCTTCACATTGTTAATTATGTACCTAAGTTATTGGGTGCCTTTCCTGTGGTATCTTGCAGCTAGAGAGGCAGAAATTCTTGCTACTGCTCAACTTAGTGGTGCTCACATTGTTGGTGCCATATTTAAATCCCAGATGCTGAAAGACAGAATTGACCCTCACACTGTGGTGCTCAACTTTTGTCACTGAGGTCATGCCCCATAGGAATGATCTGGAAGTGTTGGTGGATAGGCTGATAGAGAAAAAGCTAGTTTTTTTTCTGGGGACCAACATAGGAGGCAACGCCAATTGACCAAGCCAGCCTGCAGCTCAGGTTAGTGATGAAGTACAACACCCTACAATGGAGGAAGAGGTCAGTAATCTTCACCATTCTGCAAAGAAGTGCCATCAACTGCTCTCTGCTACCTCACACTCGTTTGACTATAACACTTCATACTCTAACTCTGCCACTGGACATGCATCTCACCAAAGCTCACTACGCATGCATCATGTCTACTCAATGTCTCTCACCCATCCCACCCAATCAACCTATTAACCTCTCCAGGGACTGCCCTCCTTTGACTTTCACCATCATCTCTTGTTTTACTTTTACATCATTCTTGCAGCCTGTGCCTCCTATTCACTCAATGAGGACACTTCAACAAATCTGCTTTTTAATCACCACTAATTGCACTTTCATCCACTACCATCGTGCTTAATCCCTCCTTTTGCCGCATTGCAGGACAAAATTAGCCCATTTCCTCGACTGATGTCTCCTCAGCAACCCATCTGACCCATCTTAAATTTCCAAAAAGAGCTATGCTGGGTTTGCAGGATTGACTGTAGCCCAGTTCCTGTACTGCAAGGACATGGGTCTCTGGACAATGCTTGGACCAATTGTTCAAGTGACTGTAGATATCCACTTAGACTGGAATAGGATGAGCTTCTGGACTGATTATAGCAGTACCCTGACTGGCGATAGTTCCCTTTCACCTCTCCAGGGACTGCTCTCCTTTGACTTTCACCATCATCTCTTGTTTTACTTTTACATCATTATTGGGATGTGGGTGCCTCTGGTTTGGCTAGCATTTCTTCTCCATCCCTCTTGTTCTGCAGAAGATGGATGTGAGCTGCTTTTTTGAACCATCTTTGGGGCATAGGGACACCCACAGCACTGTTAGAAAGGGAGTTCCCAGATTTTGATCCAATGTCATAGAAGGAACAATAAAATTCCAAGTCAGGGTGGTGTGTGGCTGGGAGGGGAAATTGCAGGTGATGGTGTTCCCATTCGACTGCTGCTCTTGTCCTAAGTGGTAGAAGCTATTGAGGAGCCTTAATGAGAAACTGTAAGGCACCTAGTAGATGGTGCAGACAGAATGCATGTTGAAGGTGGTGAATAGGAAGTGAATCATATGGGCTACTTTTTCCTGGATAATGCACAGTTTCTTGAGTGCTGCTGGGGCTGCATTCAGCTAGGCAAGTGGACAGTATTCCACAACACTCATGACCTGTGCCTTGTAGACTTTAGACAGGTGTTATGGGGACGGAAGGTGAGTTACTCACCAAAGAATACACTGTCCTGCTCTTGCAGGCATAGCATTTACCTACACTCACCTTTACTGGCTCCATCCCCGCCTCTTCGACTTGTCTGCCTCCTCTCCACCTATCCTCTCCTCTATCCATCCTCTATCCGCCTCCCCCTCTCTCCCTATTTATTTCAGAACCCTCTTCCCCTCCCCCATTTCTGATGAAGGGTTTAGGCCCGAAACGTCAAGTTTTCCTGCTCCTATGATGCTGCCTGACCTGCTGTGTTCATCCAGCCCCATGCTTGTTATCATAGCATTTATATGGCTGGTCCAGATCTGTTTTTAATCAATGGTAATTACCAGGACATGGATAGTGGGACATTCAACGTGCCATGCAAGAAGTCATGTATTCTAACTTCACCAGGTTGATACTTTTAAGTATGCCTGGTGCTGCTCATAGCCTGCCCTTCTACACTCTTAATTGAACCAGGGTTGATCTCCTGGCTTGACAGCAATGGTAGAATGGGAGATACACTGAGCTATTGTTTGCAGATTGCAGCTCAATATTATTCTGCTACTTCTGGTGGCTGAGAGACTTCATGGATGCCTGATTTTGAGTTCCTAGATCTGTTTGAAGTATATCCCACTAAGCACAGTGGTGGCGTCACACAACATGAAGGAAAGTATCATCAATGTGGATACTGGATAACTAAGGCAGTGACATCATAACTAAATACCACTTCCTGCATCATGTGCTTGAAGCAATGCATTCTGTTTGCTGCATAAAACTGTTGGATTATGCTGTAGGTCAGACATTATCATGGTACAGTGCCGTACAATGATATGTCCAGCCCCTTGGTTGTTCAGTGCTCCCCATCATTACAAGCTGCCAAAACATCCCTCTGTGCTACAAAGCAATTCAAGCCACAGAGAACATGACTCTCTAACTTTGTTCACTCAGAAAGAATTGGGAACCAATACAGACACTGGGGGCATGTATGTCAGTGTTTGACCATTAAGAAAGCAATGTGTACTAGATAAAAGTTAGCAGCTTCCAAGTAAGTGCAATATAAGTGCTAGGAAAGCCAGCTAGGAGCCACAAGACACAACATGCGTAGTTGCAAAAGATATGTGGGCCCCTCTGCACAAAACAACCTGGCAGAAGCATGAATATCATAGATATCCCTGAGCTACTACTGACATTGAAGGGCTGAAATGGCATGTGAGTTGGTCTGACAGCAGTTATAGTAATGTGGTGAGCCTAGAGTTTTGTCAAAGTAAATTTGCATGAATGAAGGGTCAAGCAAGATGGTGGCCATGTAGCATGCAGGATCATTGTTGTGAAGAACCTTTTTGATGATGGTCAAGAAAGCATCTGGTCTTCTGCAGCCATCAGATATCCATTTTGATTTACCTCTTGGGAATTTGAACTGTGTAGTTTCTCAGGAAGAGAGAAAGAATTGGAAATAGCATTTAAGTAAGGCAGGTTGGGAATTTAATGTGCGATGAAAATAAAATAGTTGTTACTCATTTGCAAGATTCTGAAACTATCATCTAAGGCTTGGGGGGAGAAAGAAGGATTTTAAAAATCACAAAACATCTTTCTTGATGTTAACATTCTGACTTTATCATTCTTTTTATATTTTCCCATCTTCCTTGACATTACTCACACCACAACAGGAGGGAAAAACTCTGTATTATATATGTAGTGAAGAACTCATCACTCAAACTATAATATATAATTTCTGTTTGCATACTTTAGATAAAACATATTCTTTGAGGAGCTTAATTATCCCAAAATTCCCCTCTAGAGGGCAGTATTAAATAATTTGTGAAAGTTCGCATTGAATTTCAATGGGAAAAATATCAAATGACTGAACATAACATCCAATATATTGCAATTTTAGCAGCACATATGCTAGATACATTTTCCAGTTTCCCATTGGCTGAAAGAGAAGGCTGGCCTTTAACTGGGTTTGAAGACTGGAGATGTGAAGACATGTAAACCCCAGCAGACCGGGTTCCTGTTGCCTAAGGGCATTCTCCTGTCTGAAATTTCAGGGGAGGTCAGGAAAGGGCAGGAGAGGCATTGGGTAGCCTGCTCATATCTAGGCCTATTGAGGCCCTTAAGTGGCCAATTATACCATGGAGGAAGCCCAGCAGCTTTAGCTATGTCAGTTATCGTCGGGCAAAGGGTAGGGGATTCTGCTTAGCAGGACCCTGGCCCAATCTCAGGCATCCACACTTAAAATCATCGCCTTCTTTAATCTTGCTCCATGTCCTCAATAACTTGGACCCTTATCCTCATGAACAAGGCACCTGTCTCAGATCTTCCTGGGCTCTTTGGTGTGATGGAACTGTCTGTACTCATAGCAGTGGTCAGCACTTCTAGCTGTAATTGCTGGGACTACAAAGCTACTGGTCATCTGCTTAAACAAAAGCCATTTAAGTCAAAACATCCTTTTAAGAAAAATGTCAATAAGTCTCGATTTAAAGCAATAAACACCGTTGGCAGGATTAAACTACTGTGGGGCAGCGGTCTGGATCGTGGTGACTGCTGGCTTTTCAGTTGTGAAGTGGGCAGAGGCTGCGACTACAGTGTTCTGTAAAATCCAATCCACACCAATCATAGACACTCATGATAAATTTACTACATTTTCCAGTTGGGAAATAGATGAAGTCTTGCTATAAGATATTATATTTTTGCACAAAGTCTGTGGTTTGGCATGGCACTGATCACTGTTCTTCCAGTTCCCCTTTCCCAGTTGAAAAATATAAAGCAAACTAGCAAGTTTTTGTCATGCATTTTCAAATTAAAGACAAATTCTTTGAACAAGTATGCACTGGAAATGGCAAAACACTGATCAGTATTACTCAGCAGTTTCTGCACCAGGATTTCACAACAGTTTAAAAATAAAACAACTACCTATATTTTGGCAAATATTTGAATTTCACAGTACTCTCAACCCACAAGTTCACTCTCAGTCTCCTGAGCTGGTTCAGAAATATAACAATTTTTATACTGTGCAACCTTTAGGAGTATTCACCTGCTCTATTCTTCATAACTGATCTCTGAGCTTCAATTATCAATCAACATTAATTGTAAACATTCAATTGTAATGAACGTGAAATAAGATGTAGTGAAAAACAACATTGCTGTCAGTCTTGTAATAGTGTAGAACGAATGATCAAATCAGCAGTTTGTGTTGTATCTCTCACAACCTTTTATTTTTTATTTTGCATTAAAACAAATGTAAGTAACTATTGAAAAAGATGTAAAGCAGGCTTCTGATATAACAAGGTGTACAGCTGGATGAACACAGCAGGCCAGGCAGCATCAGAGGAGCAGGAAAGCTGACGTTTCGGGTCTGGACCCTTCTTCGGAAGAAGGGTCGGAAGAAAGGTCCAGACCTGAAACATCAGCTTTCCTGCTCCTCTGATGCTGCCTGGCCTGCTGTGTTCATCCAGCTATACATCTTGTTATCTCAGACTCCAGCATCAGCAGTTCCTACTATCTCTAAAGCAGGCTTCTAATGTGCTAGAGATAATAGGAACTGCAGATGCTGGAGAATCCGAGAAAACAAGGTGTGGAGCTGGATTAACACAGCAGGTCAAGCAGCATCATAGGAGCAGGAAAGCTTGACGTTTCGGGCCTAGACCCTTCATCAGAAATGAAGAAATCCCACATTTAGACTACTGCACAATGTAACATCTCTGGATTATAAACCATTTCGCCTTTTCTTATTATGTTTGAATGGCATACATGCAAGCTTTTCGATTAGTTCTTTACTTCTACTTTGATATCCAAACAATTAAATGCCAAAGGAAAAGTATCAACTGACTTTTTAATTGGGTCTTATTCACAGCCAAGATACTAGACAAATCAAATATTGTGAAAAAGAAATATTTCTCATGTATGCTACAGGGTATAAGTGTTAATTTACTTTTATATGCCCAACAAGCATATCCTATTGCAACCTTACTTGTCCTTCAGATAAGCTTAATTCTTCTCCAGAAAGAGTGCAGTTTATTAGGTAACAGCTGTACCATGACCAAGAAGCTTTCCATCACATGTGACATATTGAGTGAATATTGGCATGCATTCTTATCATGGGAAAGCTTCCACGAGATCAGCCTAATTGAGATCAGCTAACTCAGAACAAATCAATTTCATTTTTAATTGGAAAATAGCCATAACCCAAGACTATTAATAATTCAAATCAGAAAAAAATTGAGCCAATTTATGTATATTTTTATCTTGACATATAACATTTAAATATTAATACAGATAGTAACAGAGTAAATTTAAAATAGCATTTCTTTACAATGTGATTTCTAAACCTGAGGATTTTTCTCAATAAAATTGTCAGTTCTACTCCCCTAAACTACTGCTGATTTATTGTCTTGTTATTTCTTTGAAAAAAATACAACTGGCACTTACGTAATGTTGAAAACTTCTATCTGCTTTCCCCAGTCAGCTTTGAACTCAAGAGCTAAGCAAATAGTTTTCAGGTATGTGTTGAAACTTATGGCTTTTTGACTGTGTCAGTTTCATGGAAGGTTTATGTCCACAAGGCCTAGCCAGTCCTCTTGATATACCTTACTAAACTCACTCATTAACTACTTACCCTGCCCCTCTGTTGCCCTTTTTGTCTGATTCTAGCCTCAGTTTACCACTCACCATATCTGGAACAACTTGCCACTGCGGGGATATCTTGGAATGAACGTGCATCCCTCATGCTGGCATCACATTTAAAAGGCCATTGTACAGCTGGACAAACACTGTTAGTCGGGAGCTGCCTTGGTTCCTGAAATTTGCCCAAACATGGGAGGCAAGAGGAAAAGTGGCACCTTGTTTTCCGGCAGGAACTGGGATTTCTCCTACAGAATTGGATGCAGACCCAGAAAGTTCTCCACCCACAAAACCAGCAAAGGAAGCCACAACACTAGACTATGCCAGCCTGATTCAAGATTGCATTTACCTAGATGGCAGGAATACACAGCAATGTAGCAAGAAGGTCAATGACTTTCTCCACTCCACCAGGGTAAGGTATACCATCTTCTCTCTAGTGCCTCATATTCACTGCATCTCTGCTACTGTGCCCACTTTCCACCAAAGCTCATGCTCTGTAATTCTCACTATTCCCTGCAACATTTTCCCTCACTCACTCTCACCCACCCTAAAACATCCTTGTTGCAGCATTACATTGTTAGTTGCTGTTGCATCAGAAGGAGAATCACTTAAGTGCAGCAGTGTACTGTAAGAGGATCAGAGGTATGCTATGAGGATTCAAAGAGATTGGTACTTGTCATGTCCCAATGTCCATGAACTTGGAGCTTTGTGGCTGGTGTCTATGGAACATGACCTGAGATATTGATGCCTTGTGTTCAACATGGAAGTCCTTTGGAACAAGAGTGAGCTGAAGCTGCGAGGTACCCATTCTAACTTCCATATCAAGAATTCTAAGTAGTTACTGGACTCAAAATGTTAATTCTGATTTCTCTTCACAGATACAACTAGAACTGCTGAGCTTTTCCAGCAACTTCTGTTTTCCTTTCCCAATATTTGTTTGATTCCTTGATATGCTACTGTACAGAAGCAAATTGCATTTGTGACTATGTATATATACAAGGAAATTTTTCATGAATAAAGTATATTTCTGAAAAAATAAAAAATGAGGCAGACTGGAAAGAGTGGGCTGGGGTCACCAGCACAGTGAGACAGACTGGGAAAAGTAGCCTGGAGTTACCAGCATGGTAAGGAAGACTGGGAAGAGGGTACTATAGTTTGTTCTTTTTGGGGGAAAGCAAGAGTGACATCACAATGTCCATAAGTCCATTGGCGATATTGGAAAGGAAGGATTTTAAGGCAGGAAGGTCACACCAAACTTCCGATTAAGAGCTGACACAGAAGCTTGTTTATCAGGAATTGGAACATTAAACGGACTACATGTCCAGACTTGCCTGATAGGGGAAGGGCAATGCCAGTAGCAGTGAATACAACATAAAGTCAGGGACTTTAATCATTCCGGTGTTCACATTTATTTCTTTTTTTTAAGAAATTGATGTCACTGGGAAGTCATGGTCCGATTGGCTGGCAAGGGAGCTATATTAGGGACTAGTCTTAAATAGTGGAAGATTTAAAAAGGAGTATAATAATTTAGGGACTATCCAAGAATAATATTTCTTAACAATAAACAAAACTTAATTAACTATATAAGAAATGGACGCACAGGTGATGTGTGGTTCTTGCATGACATGGGAATTGGTGACTGGGAGCTGGTGAGTCCCATTGCAAGCCACAGTAACCACTTCTGCACTAAGTGTCTGCATCTCAAGGAACTTCAGAGATGAACACCTGGAAATCTGAGTATCAGACACTGCAGCACATTTGGAAGGACAGAGTTACCTTGATATTGAGTTCAAGGTTAGTAAGTAACATAAAAGATGATTGCAAGAGTTTTTTGACATATAAAAAGTAAAATAGAGTGAAGAATGGACATTGGACTGCTGGAAAATGAAGCTGGAGAAGTAGTAATGAAGAACAAAGAAAAAGCAGAGGAACACAATAGGAACTTTGCATCAGCCTTCATGGTGGAAGGCGCCAGAAGCATTTCAGAACTTCAACAGAGTCAAGGGGCAGAGGTGAGTGTAGTGGCTGTTACTAAGGAGAACTGATGGGGAAACTGAAAATTATGAAGGTGAATAAATCATCTGGACTGGATGGGCTACACTCCATGGTTCTGATAGAGGTAGCTATGGAGATTGAGGAGGCATTGTTAGTGATTTTTCAGGAATCAGTGGAGGATTGGGAGGATTGAAAAATGGCTAATGTAATATGCTGTTTAAGAGGGGAAGCAGGCAGAAGACGGTAAATTATAGGCTAGTCAGCCTAATTTCACTCATTGGAAAATTTTAGAGTCCATGATCCAGGATGAGATTGCAGAGTACTTGGAATTGATGGGCTGAATGGCCTAATTCTGCTTCTATATCTTATGGCCTTATGATCTAAGTGGCAAGCTGCTGCTGCCAGGTTACTGCTGTCAGTTTCATATCACGAATGATGACATCTAGTCTCTTGGAGAAGGAGAGGAGAATGGGGTGCTACATAGAAGTTAAGTGAGCTGAGCTAATAATAAGGAGCATGGAAATACGGTGGTTAATGTTCGTTAGCAAGATTCTGAACTATTTAAACCTTAAGGGGAAAAATTGAGACATTTTCCTTGAAAATTCTGATTTTTCCATTCTTGCAGTATTTTCACAACTTTCTCACCAGTGCCCACACCACTCAAGGGGGCAGTAAAATTTCGCCCATAGTGTTTGAAATGGAGAAACATGAAGCAACTGCTAAGAAACTAGAATTAGTTAAGGCTGGCATCTGTGCAATGTGACTGAGTGACTCTATGAATGGATAAAACAACAAAATGTGGTATTCAAAAAGGAATTTAATATGATACAAAACCAGTTTATACCCCCCTTTCTTGTCAAAAAGGCAGCCAAGGACAAAAACAAAAGTAACAGTTCCAGGCTATTTAAGAATAGCAAATAACAACAGAGTGAAAAATAAGGAAACAAAATATGAGGGAAAAAACAACAGAAAGGAAGAAAATGCAGTCATTACATACACGAACTCAATGGTAGAATGGGAGGTACACTACGGAACCAGCTACCACTTTCATCCCTCCATACAGTCTTCCCAAACTCTATGAGGATCAAATCCCTGGTCTCAGAAGCACTCACATTCAGATATAAGACCATAAAACCATAATAAATAGGAAGAGAAATAGACTCTTTGGACCCTCAAGCCTGCTCTGCCATTCAACAGGATCATGGCTGATCCAATATTCCTCATGCCCACTTTCCTGCATTTTTCCCAATACCTATGATTCTTCTACTAATCAAGAATCTGTCTATCTCAGCCCTAAACACATACAAAGATTCTGCCCCCAGAGCTGTATGTGGCAACGAGTTCCAAAGACTGTCAAACTCTGAGAGAAGAAACTCCTCCTCATCTCAGTCTTACATTGGCTCCCCTTAATTCTGAGACTATGCCCTCTGGTCCTAAACTCTCCCATGAGGGGAAACATCCTCTCAGCATTTATCCTGTCAAACTCATTAAGAACCCTATTTGTTTCAATGAAATCAATTCTCATTCTTCTAAACTCAAGGGAACAGACAACATAGCCAGAAGCATATTTTGAACAAAGGTCTCAGGAGTAAAGACTGGCGCCCAACTCACTACACCATTTGCAAAAACAAAGTTGCTGGAAAAGCCCAGCAGGTCTGGCAGCATCTGTGAAGGAAAAAACAGAGTTAATGTTTCAGGTCCGGTGACCCTTCCTCAGAACTGATGGTGACAGGGAAAACATCAGTTTATATGCAGAAAATAGGGAGGTAGGTGGGGCAGGGAGTAAACAATAGGATAGGGCACAAAGAGAGAGAAAGACGGTCGGACAGACAAAGGAGTTGCTAACGATCAGGCTGGGAAGGTGAATAGTTGTTAATGGGGACTGTTAGTGACTAACAACAGGAGATGTGTAATGGAAGGCTATGTCATAACGAGGCCTGGTGTGTGGGGTAGGGGGCTGGGACATGGGAGAGTTTAGGCCCTAAAATTATTGAACTCAATATTGAGTCCAGAGAGATGTAGGGTCCCCAAGCAGAAAGTGAGGTGTTGTTCCTTCAGCTTGCGTTGGGCTTCGCTGGAATACTGCAGCAAGCCAGAGATGGAGATGTTGGCCAGGGAGCAGGGTGGTGCATTAAAGTGGCAAGCAACAGGTAGTTCAGGGTCTTTTTTGCGAGCAGAACATAGATGTTCTGCGAAGCAGTAGCCAAGTCTACACCAAGTGTTAACAAAACGTTAACTCTGTTTTTTCCTTCACAGATGCTGCCAGACCTGCTGGGATTTTCCAGCAACTTTGTTTTTGTTCCTGACTTACAGCATCCACAGCTCTTTCGGTTTTTATTCACTACACCACTTAGTTTCTCTTCATTACTTTTAATGGTTCAGTTTTAATTCTTAAAGAAAGAGAATGTTTCGATCCACTCTTTCCTAATGTTGACAATTAATTGCCTGCCAGTGGAACTCCATGCATGCATCAAGCATATATGAGTAAATTTTCTTGTTACTATGTGTACAAATCAAACTCAGGTCATTGCACACCATTACAAGATTCTGCTGACTATGCAATGTAGCTAGTTGGCAGGTACCACTTTCAGGTCATAGAGATGATCTTCTTTGGTTTATTAGGTTTTAAGGGAACAGAGTCAGTAAAACCCACTTGGCTTGGGCATCAACATTTTCACCCAATCAAAAGACAAGAATGAAGGATGACAGGATCAGGCAAACGTTACCAAGGTAACTTAATTTTGGCTACAGTCAAAACAAAAACCGCAGTATTCTTTGTTTTAAAAACTCAGTTGTAAAGCCTTAATCAAATTGCACAATGCTGTACCTATACTTTCTGATTACCTTCTAAATTCAAAAGTTTATCCTAAGCAGGTTTAATGAGTGTTACCATGGTAGAACATTAATCCACTTTTATATGCACAATAACGCTCTTAAATTTACTCTGATATTTCCTGAATTGATTCCGTCAGGCTCCAGATTTACACCACAAAACAACTACTTGCTATTTCTTTAAAGCTGTATTGATCCAAACTCTTTTTTTACTCTTAAAATAACTATTATGATAAATGTCTTGATTCAGAAGATGTAAAAGTATCTTCAAAATGATGATGCATTGACATCAATTTATCATGCCATTAAATGTTTGGTTACAAATTTGAACACTTAAGTCATTGCAAGGTGTGGACTTAATTTTAACTAGTTCCACTGAAATGTGTTGAGCAAAGCTGATCTTTATCATACAAACAGCAAATGAATGCTTGTTTGTGGGTGTGTCTGAGTAGTTGCCTCAATACCTACAAAACCAAGGGCAAGAAACAAGTTTCTATCTCATAATGGCAGCTGTATATAACTCAAATTCAAAACTTCTTGTGGCACTGTGGTAATGTCCCTGTTCTTGAGCCAGAAGGCCTAGGTTCAACCCTACTTATTCTGAACAGGTTGATTAAAAATACCTAAAAACAAGTCTTGGTCCTAATGAAGGGCTCTCTAGAAGAGGATTGTCTCTATTGGCGATCTATGGTGGACAGGGTGGGATTCAGCAGTCCCATGCAATTCAAGAAACAAAAACAAAGTTGCTGGAAAAGCTCAGCAGATCTGGCAGCATCTGTGAAGGAAAAAACAGAGTTAATGTTTTGGGGTCTGATGACCCTTTCCCAGTTCTAACGAAGGGTCACCGGACCAGAAACATTAACTCTGTTTTTTCCTTCACAGATGCTGCCAGACCTGCTGAGCTTTTCCAGCAACTTTGTTTTTGTTCCTAATTTAGAGCATCCACAGTTCTTTCGTTTTTTTACCATGCAATTAAAGGTTAGGTCGGTAGTTTCATTATGTACCAGGCCTTTTGTGGCCTAGAGGAAACAGGTTTCTCATGTTTTTCTTATTCAATTCTATTCATTTGTGGAATGTAGGTGTCACTGACTTACCAGCATTTATCGCCTTGTTGCCTTGAGAAGTTGGTGCTGAGCTGCCTTCTTAATCTGCTGAAGTCCACTTGCAGTAGGTTGACCCACAATGGCCTTCAGGAGGGCATTCCAGGAGCTCTACTGAGGGACAGTGAAGCAATGGTGATATATTTCCAAGTTAGGATAGTGAGTGGCTTGGAGGGGAACTTGCAGGTGGTGGCTGCCCTTGACAGTCTAGATGGAAGTGGTCATGCATTTGGAAGGTGCTATCTAAGGATCTTAGGTGAATTTCTGCAATGCATCTTGTAGATAGTGTTAATAAACGTGGAGCTGGACAAACACAGCAGGCCTGAAACATTGACTTTCCTGCTCCTTTGATGCTATCCGACTTGCTGTGTTTGTCCAGCTCTACGTTTATTGACTCTGGCTTCTAGCATTTGCAGTCCTTACTGTCATCTTGTAGTTAGTACACACTGCTGCTACTGAGTGTGGGTGGTGGAGGGCGTGGATGCTTATGGATGTGGTACCAATGATTCGGGCTGTTTTGTTCTGGTGTTAAACTTCTTGAGTGTTGTTGGGAGCTGCATGCATCCAGGCAAGTGGGGAGTATTCCATCACACTCCTTACTTATGTCTCATAGGTTTGGGAAGTCAGGAGATGAGTCACTTGCCAAGCATTGCTAGCCACTGACCTGCTTTTGTAGCCATTGTGTTTATGTGGCAAATCCAATTGAGTTTCTGGTCAATGGTAACCCAAGGATGTTAATAATGGGGGATTCAGTGATGGTAATACCATTGAATATAAAGGGGCGGTGTTTAGACAGTATCTTTTTGAGGATGGCCATTGCCTGGCATTTGTATGGCATAAATATTACTTGCCACTTGTCAGCCCAAGCCTGAAAATTGTCCAGATCTTGTTGCATTTAAACATGGACCGCTTTAGTGTCTGAGGAGTCGTGAATGGTGCTGAACATTATGCAATCATTGATGAACATCTCTGCTTCTGACCTTATGATGCAAAGAAGATAATTGATAAAGCAGCAGAAAATGTTTGCGCCTAGGACACTACTCAGAGGAACTCTTGCAGAGATGTCCTGGAGCTGAGATGACTGACCGCCAAGGACCATAGCCTGTGTTCCAGGTATGGTTCCAAACAGTGGAAAGATTTTTCCCAATTCCCATTGACTCCTGTTTGCTTGAGTTTCTTGATGACACACACAATCAAATGCCGCCTTGATCTCAAGGGCTGTCATTCTCACCCCATCTCTTGAACTGAGCTCTTTTGTCCATGTTTAAACTAAAGCTGTAATGAGATCAGGAGCTGAAGATTCCATATGACTATGTCAGGTTTGCTGACAGCTCTCCTAATTTTGGCATGAGTCCCTAGATATTAGTGAGAACTTTGCAGGGTCAACAGTGTTGCTTCTGCTGTTGTCTTGTTGGTGCCTAGGTTGATGCCACGTGGTCGTCCAGTTTCATTCCTTTGTTCAGACTTTGTAGCGATTGATTCAACTGACTTGTTAGGCTATTTCAGAGGGCAGCTGAGAGTCAATCACATTGCTGTGGGTCTAAAGTCACATGCAGACCAGACCAGGTGAGGCAGATTTCTATTCCTCAAGGACATCAGTGAGCCAGATGAGTTTTCCAACAATTGACAATGGTTTTATGGTCATCAGCAGACTCTTAACTCCAGACACTTTATATTGACTTCAAATTCCACCATCTGCCATTGGGGATTTGAACCCAAGTCCCTGAGGTGAGTTTCTGGATTAATTGTCTAGCAATAGTACCACTCGGCCATTGCCTCTCCCATATTTATTATAATACTATAATTAAATTTAAATTATTAAAATATTGTTGGCTTTTTCATTTTTTTTAATGTTTTTTAAAAAAACAGTTGCTTTTAAATGTTTTCATTGCACTTCAACCCCATACTCCTGTTCTAAGAAAACTTATGAGGTCGACAGTGGGCAGATTAGAGGACCTCTTTATGGACTGGCCAAGATGGCTATCAACAAGTCTAGATAGCAACCCATGAAGCCCAACAGTTTGACTCTCTTCTGCAGTTACGTCAAGGATCTGGCGTCTATGGAGACGGACCATGTAGGGACTACTGACATAGAAGTGGTCTTTAGAGATTGGTGGGTTCCACAGGGGCTGAGGTGCATCATTACCCCTGGTGATGACATATTAATTTAAGTTTGGTGAGTTTTCTTTATAAGTTTCTGTTGAGGTTTTGATTTATTGTTTGAGAGCCTCATTTGTCAACCGTGCCAGGACCTCCTCTTCACCAAAGCCTCACCCTTCAAAATTCTCATCCTTGTCTGCAATGGCCTACATGATGCTATTCTGCTTCCAACCTCCTCCACCACATCATCAAAATCAATAACTACATCAAAATCAACATCTCCTGGATTTAATTGCTCCCACCTTCTTTTCATTCTGCCATCAGCAGGGAACATATCAGCATCTGCTGCTTAAAGTTCTCTTCCTAAACCTGTCTACCTTGCTTCACTTTCCTCACCTCTGAGTGCCTTGGTTCAGTACAGGCCATCAAAGCTGATACCTACATGTGAGTTGTTGTTGTTCGGATGGGATATTATGATAAGGCCCCATATGCCATTTCAAGTGGGTGTAGAAGATCTGATAGAATTCTTTCATCCTTGTTCATGAATTGTTGAAATCTAACAAGTGGGTGCAATAATCAGTTGGGAGGATTATGTTGTGTTACATGTTGGGAAGCACTATTCTATCACATCGGTGTAACTTGTACGTAGTTGCTATCATGCAAAAAACACTATTTTTGAAGACAAGATTCTATTCTATTTACACTACTAAGTGGTTTTCCTCTACTGCACACTAGTTTAAGCTGACACTGTAGGTCCCTGCCGAGGAGAAGGATAGTGGTACTAGACCTACCGGATAGGTTATCCAACATGATGAGGTGTGGTCAGGACTCATCTTGCATCATGTGCCGTTCACAAGATGTACTGCAGCAACTTGCCAAGTCTCTTTCAACACCTTCCAAAGTCATGACTCCTACTACCCAGAAAGACTAGACCAACTGATACATGGGAATACTACCACCTGAAAAATCCCTTCAGAATCATTCACCATCCTGACATGGAAATATCTCACATTCACTTTTTGTCACTTGATTAAAACCCTTAAACTCTCTGTAACATTACAGTAGGTATACCACCAGACGAATTATAATGATTTAAACAAGCTACTGAACAGCAATTTGAGATAAACAATAGATGATGATCTTCCAAGTAATGCACGTATCCATTAATGAATGAAAAAAAAAATCATCAAAAAAACAGATTATCTGTTCAATTTCACAATCTCTAATGGAATTTGCTGGTCACAAAATAGCTTGTTGCATTTCCTATATTATAAACTTCAAAAGTACTTCCTTGACTGTAAAGCATTTTAGGACATCCAGTCATTGTAAAAAGATGCTATCTAAATGTAAGTCTTTTCCTTTATGGTCCCAATTAATACGTAAGATAAATGAAGTAAGTCAATCAGCCCATCAGGTTTTCTCCACTTAAGGGAAATTCACCTTATCCTCACTTTATGTGGGCAACGCCAGAGGAGATTCACCAACTGCTAATAAATATCCAATTCTTCAGTTAAATGTCTGATGGATACTTTTTAAAAGTGGCAACCAAAAAGTGGAATCATTATGTTTTCTGGCTATACAACTGAAATCCTTTAGGAAATATTCTTGTGTTATGTTTCACAGATAATTTACAATACACCTTTAAGAGAAATGCTCATTATCTTATTGTATCATGGATGTGTGACCTTATGGTATAAAGGTTTCAGTCTCCATCTTACTGAGATTATTTGCAGCATGACAGACTGAGGGAAGCATGCTATAATTTGTAACCAAATTACCCAGTGTTAGCCCAGAATTGGCAGTGCCTGTGATTGTAATTCAGACAGTGACTAGGAGCAGTGATAAACACTTACTGAATCTTTCAGTTGTATGTGACTCACACTAAGTTCTTATGTTACAGGAACAAACATAAGTATCATCTCATTAGGTATAAATATCACATTGAAGGTAAAAGCCATCACTGCATCTACGGCAGCTCATGAGTGTAGAACAGAACAGAGTTAAATGTAGTGTCCATTTATAAATAAGTGACCCCAGATTCTGGGTATCATGTTAAATGTTCTACAGAAAAATTTGCATTACCTGGTCCCCAGGAACTAGAACGCTCCACTTTCTGGAACCTCTGACATCTCCAAACTCTCCATCTGCAGGCATTACTGTTATTGCATAAAATTCCTGATGTTTTCAGCCTGGAATGAGTGTAAAAGAATCAAATAAGGTGTTTACAGTGAAAATAGTTAAAGGCAGAGAAAGTCTAAGCTTCTGAAAGGTGTAGTATATTTCAAGGAGATAGCAAGAACTGCAGATGCTGGAAGTCAGAGTCGATACAGTGTGGAGCTGGAGGAACACAGCAGGTCAGGCAGCATCAGAGGAGCAGGAAAGTCAACGTTGCGGGTCGGGACCTTTCATCTGCAAATAACTTTCTCTTACATGTACTAATCTCCAAATTCCTATGTAACTGGGTTATATAACTGCAGGATGATTCCAGTCTCCTAGAATTTGCTCCAAAATAACAGTGAATTTTATATCATGCCTCTGATTAATGTGCAAACAGTCTAGTAACACACTGAGGAAGAAATAACTTGTGAATAATGAATTGCCTTGGGTTGTTGGACAATATTCGCAACTGAATTGCTACCTTCAAAAAAAACTACAGCTTATCCTAACCTTTCTATAGGTTTAATTTAATTGCTGAATTTGCACACAATTGCAAATTAAAACTCACTGTAAAAAATTAGATCTAATATTCAAGACCATAATAGGAAATTAAGTTTCTGCAATGCCAGTCAATTTTCAACACAGAAATTGAACAATTTAAATTGTAACATGTCACCTCTACAAATTATAAATACTCTAGCGATTGTCATGAGGTCAGCCAGGGGGACCGCATAGAATATGATTTCCCTGATTGGGGCTATTAATCTGGTCTAATCAGAGACCACTGGCTGACACTTAAGAACAGGAGTGTCAGAAATTCTTTCAGTCCTAGAGCTGGCTCTGTTTGAGGTAGATCAGTGTCAAGGACTGTCCAAGAGTAAATAACTTGGTGATGGGATACTAGCCTCTGCGGAGTTATTTCAAACACTGTCCTTTTTCCCTTTTCGTTATTCGTGTGCTTGATTCTAATTCATCTTTCTTTTCTGTTACTGTTGATTTCCTAATCCTCGGAACACATTGGTTAAAGAGACAGACTGTTGACTCCATTGTACGCTAAGGCCCTAAATGTTCGACTGGAGCCGGTTACCAGCTTGTACTGCCAGCAATTTACAGAACAAAATGTTTTCAGCCTGATAGGTTAGGAAAAGAATGTAACTGACAGTGTGTGCTGCAAGATCCCTCATTTCAATAAAATTTAGGCTTGTGAGTCATGACTCCATAGTAAATTTTATATTCTTTATTAAATGTAATTTCAGCTCAGCTTTAAACTATTTATACATAGATAAAAAGGTACTGCAGATGCTGGAGAATCCGAGATAACAAGCATGGGGCTGGATGAACACAGCAGGTCAAGCAGCATCATAGGAGCAGGAAAACTTGACGTTTCGGGCCCATCATAGGAGCAGGAAAACTTGACGTTTCGGGCCCATCATAGGAGCAGGAAAACTTGACGTTTCGGGCCTATTTATACATATATAGCTTTTCACTTTATTGGAGAATATTTAGGTTAGAGATTATTATATTTGATAGAACCATATTGAATTACATGATTGTAACATTTCTACTTAACTGTAATGGAGATTATCAGGCAGAAGATCCCATCATAAAGACCAAAGTGATCTGCAACTGCATCTTCATTGCCCATGTCTTCCAAAAGGCAATATGGTATCCCTGGCTGAATTAATAGTAAGTAGGAGAAAACGGCCAGCGGAAACAATAGTACTCTGGTGGGCAGAAACAGGAAAATTTCCTGACTGTCTTAGGCTCTTTCACTGAGGAATTTGATGCCTTACCTGAGCAGCAAGGTTTGCTGATACATCAAACACCGGAACTGTTTACTTTTGCAACATCGGATTTTCTTGCTATTTTTAGAGGCCGTGGAGGGGCCGCGTGGGGAAATGGGTTTGAAGAGGGAATGAAGTTTGAATGCAAGTCCAAATTATTATAAATGTGTACATTTTTCTCATGGATTTTGTGATTTCTTGGGTTCCTCAAGGTCAGCACTGAGAAATGGAACACTTTTCATTACAGATATTAAGTATGATGATCAAACATTATCATAT
This sequence comes from Ginglymostoma cirratum, assembly GCA_024137785.1. Lineage (NCBI taxonomy): Eukaryota > Metazoa > Chordata > Chondrichthyes > Orectolobiformes > Ginglymostomatidae > Ginglymostoma > Ginglymostoma cirratum. The sequence goes on from JAHRHZ010000274.1 coordinate 12,864,779, forward strand.
TGGAATTGTACATTCCAGTACAGGGGCATGACTATACTGTGCCTTTAATATATGTATTCTGTTCTGTTTCTTTTGCAGCGGGGTGTTGTAACAGTGGTACTGAAATGTCCCTTTCAGACAGGCAGTTGACAAACAGCTTTGAGTTCTCCCTGAGTGTTTTTTTAAGTAAGACAAAGAATCATGAATGGGCAAGGTCAGGCTTACACAGAGACCCAGAGGATTTTGGTTTTGCTTTCAGTTAGTTGTTGGGTTTTGCTGGCTGCTGGAGCTGAAAGCTTGAGTTCTCTTCTGCTACAGTGAAGCCTTAGACAGAGAGGCTTCATCTTAAAAAAATCAAAAGGGACAGATAGTTTCTTTTGATGTTCCTACTGGCCTTGAGAGAGATAGCACATGAGAATACTAACTGTGTTGCTGAATTGCCTTTGCCAAGGGCGTATTTGTGAAATTCTGCCTATATTGGAACAGTAATGATAAGTGGTCAAATATTTCAAGAGAGTAAAGTATGTCAATTCTTCTTTTGTCGTATTTTAATTGTGTTGTGAGAACTAAGTGTATTGATTAAAGCTTAGTGGTGGATCAATCAAATCATATCTGGAACACAGCACCTTCGACTTACCTTTTAAAAATTATAAAAGTTATGGTCTAAGCTATCTCCATAATATACTTTTTGGGTCTGGTCTGGTCCGTAGCAAGGAGGTAGCACCCTCTGATCCTCCACTGTAACAATGTGAAGCCACCATTTTCAACATTGATCATCCTCAAGGTTTTTGAGGTTGCCAATCTATGTCAAATTGTGAGCAGTTTTGTGCTGTGGGCTTGCACCTATAAGGAAACCCATTTTCTAATAGTGGGTTCTTCTCGTGTTTCTGGTTTCCAAACTGTCTTTCAATCACATCCTTTTACATCTTTCTCTATTTTATTATTGTAATCTTAGTTTGCCTGAACTTTCTTCTTGCATATACACACTGTTGAGATCAGGACTCATAGCATCATCTTTAATGTCAATTCATTATTTCCCGTAACCTTGAAGTGTGAGATGCATTAATTTTCCAGTCTGTCATTATTCCTAAATCTACACGCACCATAGTTTATTACCACTTTTTGACTAAACCTTGCTCCTTTGCTTTTCAGCCTATGGGTTAAATCTTGACCATTTTTGTCTGGGTCCATGTTACAGAGAGTTCTAGCAAGTTCTCTTGCTGTACCTTACCAAACTTATCACTTTAATTATCTATAGCAGCCCTAAGGCACCTCTCAAGTCTAATTCCAGCCCCAGCTCACCACACACAATTTCTGGAACAGTTTGCCATTCACTAGGCATTCCAGAATTCACTATTATTTCTTGTACCCATTTTGAAAGCCTGTAGTGCACCCCAGTAAGCACAGTCAGTCCAGAGCTGCCCTGCACATTTCCTGACACTTGCCTCAAACATAAGAGACAGGGCGAAATCTGCACTCCACTTTAGAGTTAGATCATGGGGGTCCTGCTGGACAAAATGGTACACATGTGGGCTTTCATTATTCCCCAGGACCAGCAGCAGAGGCCATGACACCAAACCATGTTAGCATGGTCCAAGGTTGCCACTGTGATTAAAGCAATCTCAGCAACCTGGAGGAATGCACAACAATGTAGGAAAGAGGTCAATGACCTTCCCTATTCTGCCAGCGTAAGTGCTGCCATTTTCTCTTTGAGACCTCACACTCTCTTTCTTTGATAATATACAACTCTCCCATTAAAGCTCATGCTCACTCTCACTATTGCCTGCAATATATTGCCTCCCTCACTTTCACTCACACCAACGCCAGACATCATGAGCCCTGTATGACTTCTGTGCTGGCTAATTGTTTATTAGGGAGATCTCCTTAGCTGCACCCAAAATTACAACTGCGCAACCCACTTTCATCATCCATAATACCTGCCTCTTTCTTATTATAAGTGAAAAACAGCCCACAATAGGGCAGAAGGAGTAAGATGGGTAGTGAGCTGCCCGATATTTTCCTCTTCATCCCTTTTGTAGAGAGAATCCTGACTTTAACAGCTGCAAGCAGGCCCTGGACTGGTTTCAGAGGCTGCCTTTGAGTTACTGTGCCAGAACCCTTGCGTGAGGGTGAGTCAGGCTATCTCCCCTGACTTGTGCTAGAGATAAGTGGAAGTGGTGGCCTAGTGGTAATATTGCTGGACTGTTAATCTGGAGACCTAGGTAATGTACCTGTGGACATGGGTTCAAATCCTGCCATGGCAGCTGGTGGAATTTGAATTTATTAGGGGTGACATGATGGCTCAGTGGTCAACATTGCTGCCTCACAGCACCAGGGACCCTTGTTCCATTCCAGCCTCAGGCGACTGTCTTTGTGGAGTTTAAAAAATTCTCCCCATGTCCATGTAGGTTTCCTCCAGGTGCTCTGGTTTCCTCCCACAATTCAAGGATGTGCAGGTTGGGTGAACTGGCCATGCTAAATTGCCCATATTGTCCAAGGATGTGCAGACTAGGTGGATTAGCCATAGGAAATATAGTGCTACAGAGATAGGGTAGGAGGGTGGGTTCTAGGTGGAATGTTCTTTGGAGGGTTGGTGTGGACTCAATGGGCTGAATGGCCTGTTTCCACACTGTAGGGATTCTATGGCTCATATGGCTTTGTTTAAATCGTCCACATTTTATGGGTTGAACTAAATAGAAATTGTATCAAAGCATGGGCACAGGCAAATATTCCACAATCCAAGTATGCGTCTGTATCTGTGTAGTCACTTTGAAGTGATAACCTCTCAGTATCCGTGACCTAATTTATAAATTTAGATTACAGTTGTGCTCTGATGAATGCTAGTCTGTGGAACAGTGGAAGCAAAGTGAAGCCAAATGTGTAACAAGAATTACGATATAGGCTACAATGAAACATGGAATGTTAGATGCAATATATAAAAGTAAATACATGTAGATTAAAAACTTCAGAAATGTCCAAAAAATGCAATGAAATGTCATCACAGCAAAGTCTTCTGTTGGAGGTCACCAAGAGAAGATAGAATGCCAGTAATGACAAGGGAGTTCAGTGGAGCTTGGAATGCCATTTGATGACCTCTTCTGTCTGTCACATGCACTGGCTTATATATTAACTCTTAGTTTGCAAGCAAACTAAAAGTCAGGAGCGTGTGGATCAGCTGTCAAATTGAACTAATTTTTTCAAATTCACTTGTGGGACATGGGCGCTGCTGGCTGGCTTGCATTTATTGCCTGTTCCTAGTTGCCCTTGAGAAAATGGTGGTGAACTCCCTCTTGAACCGCTGCAGTCCACATCTGTGGGTTGCCCACAATACCCTCAGGAAGTGAATTCTGGGAGTTTGACCCAGTGACGGTAAAGGAATGGCAATATATTTCCAAGTCAGGATGGTGAATGGTTTGGAGGGAAACTTGTAGGTATTAGTGTTCCCACGTATCTTCTGCCCTCGTCCTTCTGGATGTTAGTGGTTGAGTGTTTGGAAGGTGCTGTCTAAGGATCTTTGGTGAATTCCTGCATCTTGTGGATAGCACACACTGCTGCTACTGAGGGTTGTTGGTGAGGAAATCGATGCTTACAGATGTGCTGGCAGTCAGGTGGGCTGCTTTATCCTGGATAATGTCACGCTTCCTGAATACTGTCGGAGCTGTGCCCATCCAGGAAAGTGGGGACTATTCCATCACACTGCTGATTTGTGCCCTGTAGACGGTAGGCAGGCTTAAGGGAGACAGGAGGTGAGTTACTTGCCACAGCATTCCCAGCTGCTGACCTGCTATTGTAGCCACTGTGTTTATGTGGCGAGTCCAGTTGAGTTTCTGGTCAAAGGTAACTCCAAGGGTGATTCAAGGATTCACATTGATTGTCAAGGGGCAATGATTAGATTGTCTCTTATTGCTGATGGTCATAGCCTGGCATTTGTATAACGTGAATGTTTCTTGCTGCTTATCAGTCCAAGCCCGGATATTGTCCAAATCTTGTTGCTTTTGAATAAGGATTGCTTCATTATCTGAGGAGTTGCAAATAGTGCTGAACGTTATGCAATCATCAGTAAACATCCTCACTTCTGACTTTATAATGGAGGGAAGGTTATTGATGAAGTCACAGAAGATGTTTGGACCTATGACATTACCCTGAGGAAATCCTACAGAGACGTCCTGGAGCTGAGATGATTGATCTTCAACAACCACGAACATCTTCCTTTGTGCCAGATATGACTTCAACCAGCAAAGAATTTGCCCCCGATACCTATTGATTCCAACTTTTGTAGAGCTCTCTGAAGCCACACTCGGTCAAATGCAGCCTTGTTGTCAAGGGCTATCACTCTCACTTCACCTCTTGTAATCAGTTCTTTTGTCCATGTTTGAACCAATGCTGTAATGAGGTCAGGAGTTGAATAGCCCTAGCAGAACCCAAATTGAGTGTCACTGAGCAGATTATTGCTGTTCAAGTGCTGCTTGATAGCGTTGTTGTTGATACCATCCATCATAGTACTGATGGTTAAGGATAGACTGATGGGACGGTTATTGGCTAGATTGAATTTGTTCTGCTTTTTGTTTTCAGGACATATCTGGGCAATTTTCCACATTGTCGGGTAGATGCTACTGTTGTAACTAATCTGGAGCAGCTAGTCAATGGGAGCGGCAAGTTCTGGATCAAATCTTCAGTACAAATGCTGGCATGTTGTCAGGGCCCATAGCCTTTGCAGTATCCAGTGTCTCTAGCCATATCTTGACATCACCATAAGACCATAAGACCATAAGACATAGGAGTGGAAGTAAGGCCATTCAGCCCATCGAGTCCACTCTGCCAGTTAATCATGGCTGATGGGCATTTCAACTCCGCTTACCCGCACTCTCCCCGTAGCCCTTGATTCCTTGCGAGATCAAGAATTTATCAATCTCTGCCTTGAAGACATTCAACGTCCCGGCCTCCACTGCACTCCGTGGCAATGAGTTCCACAGGCCCACCACTCTCTGGCTGAAGAAATGTCTCCTCCTTTCTGTTCTAAATTGACCCCCTCTAATTCTAAGGCTGTGCCCACGGGTCCTAGTATCTCCACCTAACAGAAACAACTTCCCAGCGTCCACCCTTTCTAAGCCATGCATTATCTTGTAAGTTTCTATTAGATGTCCCCTCAACCTTCTAAACTCTAATGAATACAATCCCAGGATCCTCAGCCGTTCATCGTATGTTAGGCCTACCATTCCAGGGATCTCCGCTGGACACGCTCCAGTGCCAGTATGTCCTTCCTGAGGTGTGGGGTCCAAAATTGGACACAGTATTCTAAATGGGGCCTAACTAGAGCTTTATAAAGTCTCAGAAGTACATCGCTGCTTTTATATTCCAACCATCTTGAGATAAATGACAACATTCCATTCGCTTTCTTAATCACAGACTCAACCTGCAAGTTAACCTTTAGAGAATCCTGTACTAGCACTCCCAGATCCCTTTGTACTTCGGCTTTATGAATTTTCTCACCATTCAGAAAATAGTCCATGCCTATATTCTTTTTTCCAAGGTGCAAGACCTCGCATTTGCTCACGTTGAATTTCATCAGCCATTTCCTGGACCACTCTCCTAAACTGTCTAAATCATTCTGCAGCCTCCCCACCTCCTCCGTACTACCTGCCTGTCCACCCAACTTCGTATCATCGGCAAACTTCGCCAGAATGCCCCCAGTCCCTTCATCCAGATCATTAATATATAAAGTGAACAGCTGCGGCCCCAACACTGAACCCTGCGGGACACCACTTGTCACCGGTTGCCATTCCGAAAAAGAGCCTTTTATCCCAACTCTCTGCCTTCTGTCAGACAGCCAATCCTCAATCCATGCCAGTAACTCACCTCGAACACCATGGGCCCTCACCTTACTCAGCAGCCTCCCGTGAGGCACCTTATTAAAGGCCTTTTGGAAGTCTAGATAGATAACATCCACTGGGTTTCCCTGGTCTAACCTACTTGTTACCTCTTCAAAGAATTCTAACAGGTTTGTCAGACACGACCTCCCCTTACTATTTACTACTCCCCTTACACGTAGAGTGAATCAAATTATTGAAGACTGGTTTCAGTGATGCTGGGGACTGATGCTGATGGATCATCCACTTGGCACTTCTGGCTGAAGATTGCTTAAATGCATCAGCCTTATCATTTTCACTGATGTGCACTGGGATCTTCCATCACTGGAGATGAGAATCTTTGTGGAGTTTCCTCAACCAGTGAGTTGTTTAATTGTCCACCACTATTCACAACTGAATGTGACAGGACTGTGGACCTTAGATATGATTTGTTGATTGTGATCAATTAGATCTGTCTATCACTTGCTCCTCATGCTTTATCAGGTTGAAACCTCAGTTTTAGGTATGCTAATACTGCTCCTGGCATGCCCTCCTGTACTCTCTATTGAGCAAAGGTTGATCCTCTGGCTTGATGGTAATGGTTCAGTGAAGGATATAGAGTCAGAGTCATAAAGCACGGATACAGGACCTTCGGCCCAACTCATCTATGCTGACCAGGTTTCTTAAACTAAACTAGTCCCACCTGCCTGCATTAGGCCCATATCCCTCTAAACCTTTCCTATCCATGTACATGTCCAAATGTCTTTTAAATGTTGTCATTATACATGCCTTTATCACTCCTGGTAGCTCGTTCTGTATATGCAACACCCACTGTGTGATAAGTTTGCCCCTCAAATCCCTTTTAAATCTTTCCTTGTCACCTTAAACCTAAGCCCTCTAGTTTTGAACTCCCCTGGGGAAAAGACCGTGGCTATTCAACTTACCTATGCCTGTCATGATTTTATTTATCAATAAGATCACCCCCTCAGCTTCCTACATTCCAGTAAAAAAGTCCCAGCCTATTCAGCCTCTCCTTATAACTGAAACCTTCCAGTCTCAGTTAAATCTTTTTTGCACCCTTTCCAGTTTAATAACATCCTTCCTATAGCAGGGTGGCCAGAATTGGATGCAGTATCCCAAATATGGCCTCACCAATGTCTTATACTGCTACAACATGACGTCCCAACTCCTGTACTCAATGGTCTGACCGATGAAGGCAAGCAGGACAAATACCTTTTCACCACCCTGTCTACCTGTGATGCCACTTTCAAGGAACTTTGTGCCTGCACATCTAGGTCTCTCAGTTCAACAACACTTCCCAGGACCCTACCATTAACTGTGTAAGTTCAGCCCTGACTTTTATTACCGAAATGTAAAACCTTGCATTTTTCTGAATTAAACTCCATTCCTTGGCCCACTGGCTCAAGATCCTGTTGTACTGTTAGATAACCTTCTTCACTGTCCACTATACTACCAATTTTGGTGTCATCTGCAAATGTACTAATCATGCCTCCTGTATGCTCATCCAAATTGTTTACATAAATGATAAACAACAATGGTCTCAGCATTAATCCTTGTAGCACACCGCTGATCACAGGCTTCCAGTGTGAACAACAGCCCCCTATCACCAATTTTATATCCAATTGGCTAGTTCCCCCTGGAACCCATGTGATCTATCTTACTAACCAGTCTACCACACAGAACCTTGTCAAAGGCTGTGCTAAAGTCCACGTAGATAATGTCTACCACTCTGCCTTTGCCTAGTGTCTCGGTCAGCTCTTCAAAAAACTCAATCAAATTTGTAAGACATGATTTCCCACGTACAAAGCCATGCTGCCTTTCCCTAAACAGTCCTTGCTTTTTCAAATGCATGTAGGTACAGTCTCTTAGAGTCCCACCCCCCCACAACAACTTACCCACCACTGACATTAGGCTCACTGATCTGTAGCTCCCTGGCCTTTTCTTACAGCCTTTCTTAAATAATGACACAACGTTAGCCACCCTCCAGTCCATGGTTCTCAATGATACAAATTTTTCTGCTGGAGTCCCAGCAATTTCTTTCCTTGCTTCCTACAATGTTCTGGGATACACTTGATCAAGTCCTGAGGATTTATTTACCTTTGTGCATTTTAAGAGCCCCAGCACCTCCGTTTTTTGTAATATAGACTCTTTTGATGGCATCACTATTTATTTCCCTAAGGTTCCTCGTTTCCATTTCTTTCTCCATGGTAAATTTGACGAGAAATATTTATTTCTATTCGATGAGAAATATGCTGGGCCATGAGGTTGCAGATTGTGCTGGAGTGCAATTCTGCTGCGGTAGATGGTCCACAGCATCTCACACATGCCCAGTCTTGTTTTGCTAGAGCTGTTCGAAGTCTGTCTCATTGAACTCGGTGATAGTGTCACAAACATGATGGGAGGGTATTTTCAATGTGAAGACAGGACTTTGTCTCCATAAAGATTGTGTGGTGGTAATTCTTACCAATACTGTCATGGACACTAGTCTGCAAGTGGCAGACTGGTAAGAATGAAGTCAAGTATATGTTTCTCTCTTGGTGGTTCCCTTATCACCTGCTACAGACCCAGTCTAGCAGCTACGTCCTTTAGGACCCAACCTGCTCAACCAGTTGTGCTGCTACCCAGCCACTTATGATGGTGGACATTGAAATCCACCATCCAGAGTACATTTTGTGCCCTTGCCACCCTTAATGCTACCTCCCAAGTGGGTATGTGCATTCAACACCTTTCCCTGATTCTGGCAAAGTTTAAAGCAGAACTCAAATGAAGCTGAAAACCTGTTGTTTGCTTTCTTCCCCAAGATACAATTACATAACTCTAGATAGGTCCACTAGCATTTTTTATCCAACCAACACACTAGAATTTCAGGATCTGATAGGTTTGATTAACCTGGGTGACTCACAATGGGTTACCCTCTTTGTCCTTAATTACTGATCTGCTTGTCTGTTATTTTACTAGCATTCTGGCCCTGGTTTTAGCAAAAGATAGGCTCAGTTTACAAAAATGCAACTGATTATATATCTTCAGTTAATTGTTACATAAAGTAAAGTGATTGCAAGTTCCTATTAAATATCAAATTAATTAGAAAGAATGAATATAGGATAACGGTGCAGAGGTTTACACAAGTTGCAGAACATTGGTAGGAGATTGGTCCCCTGAAAACAGAGCCTCCGAACTTGTACATTCTATTTTCTAATGCCCGTTTTTCTATCAAATGATCTAAACTGTACTAACACCCAGTTAAGCCAGAGATCTTGATTGCTGGCTGGAAAGCTAGCAAGAAACCTGTACGACTGTGTCCAGGAAGGCCCATCATTATTAATTGACATTCAGGCAGTTCAGCAGTCAGCAGTATGTTTTTACCAGGATCAAGGACCCTGAGTGCAGAAACTCCACGTTGCAATAGTTTCTAGACGACTAGAGAATGGCAGTTCTTTTGAATGACAATGCTACTGGAGAAGCTGGGACTACTGCCAGAAAACATCTACTGGAAGCTCAGGAATCAGGAGGGACTCAGGCCACAGGTAAGTAAATGATGCAAGGGGTTTAGGAAGGTCAACAGCAAGATTAGGTGTAGCATCTCAGTGATGGGTCTCTCTCAGTGATATTGTATCCCTTGATCAGGTGTTCAGTGTCTTTGAAAGAGAGACCCCCACACCTCCCATTCCCTTAGGAGACCACAAGCAGACCAAACAATTTTACTTGTCATGCCTGGTATGTTAATCCACTGGTCTGCAACTGGGCTAATGCCAGCAATGGTAAGAAATCTGACCACAGCCCTTTCCACCATGATTTAATTCTGGCAGAGGCAGGAATGTGGCAGAATTCAGGTATGTGACAATCCTGCCTAATTAAATGCCCTTCCCTCCACCAAACACACTGTAAGAGAGGCCATAAAATTCTACCAAAAGTAAATTAACATGTTAATTAGAAGCTGGTCTAGCCTGTTTGAAAATCATTTTGAAAGTTGCCTTGCTGCAGTTCTGACTATAGTGATTTCAGTAGATTAATTTGGCTGAACATTACATAAATCATACGGTATGAGGGCACTGTTTTACTGTAGCAGGTATTCCTGAAAGTCTGAGAGTACCATCAAACATTTGTTGCATAAGGGACCTTATAACATACTTGCCCACAGTATTGGCTGTTAACTACAGTAGCTGATGTAGATCTGTACTTTTGCCCAACCAACTGACATTGATTTCAATTGTCCCAGCCATCTTTTAGTTGCAGTTCACATCTAGAGAATAGCAAGTGGTGGCAGGGAATGCAGCTTGCATTGGACACCACCAGCACTAATAAATTTCACCCCACTGGCCCAGAAGTCTCCACGTCCCCCCTTTCCACAAACGAACAAAATAGCCCATTTCCACTCATATAACCCATGTGGAGACCCACCACATTTAACTTTGCTGTCCCTTCAGTATTGCTGGGTCAGAATCCTACAACTTTCTCTCTGTCAGCTATGTGGGCATAGCTACACCAAATAGACTGCGGCTTACCATTACCTTCTGAAGGGCAACTAAGGATGGGCAATAAATGCTGGCACAGACAGTGATTCCCACATTTCATGAAAGAAATAAGATATATTGCCATTTTTTTGTACTTCCTTTTCACATGGTTATTAACAGCTTGAATGTGATCAAATTCCAGCAGACCACAACGGCAGATGTACAAGTGACATGAGGGTAGGAATTGGGATTGCAGTTCTAGGCTTAGGATGGGGCAAAGCCATGGAGAGAATTTTGATGTGAAAAGTACAATTATATCTGGTAGTTATTCTACATTTATATTTCCAATCACCCCTAACATATCCATAATGGTAAAGAAAAGCATTTATCTCTTCTGCTGTTGTACACTAATCTATTTGATCCAAATGCTGAACTCTTTCAGAGGCTCAGTGCTATCTGAATATAAGTCTGTGCTCATATTATTAATTTTGTTATGAAGTTGATATTTATAGAAGACTCTCCATTTCATCTTATCTAGTCTGAGAGTACCATCAATCATTCGTTGCATGAGGGACCTTGTAACGTCTTTATCATCCCAGAGCTCATTCTCAGTGCTACTGACCTAAATACTCTATATTAGGATGGAGATAACAGTTCCTATTCAAGCATAAAATATCATAGATAAGGCACTTAAACTGAACTAACAAGAATGGGAAGGAAACGATGATGAAAGCTATTTCACTCAGGTTTAAAGGTAGCTATAAATCAGGCAGGAGTATCTAAGACATCTACTATGGATTGGAAAAATCCACTGAGGTTGTAACTGAAAATATCCCAAACAAAAATGAGATATAGAACTGAAGTAAAGTTAAAGGTCGCGAAGTGATATTGTATATATACACATATACCCTTAACAGAATACTTTGCATTACCCCCTACTGTGCACTTCAGTGAGTCACCTCTATATATAGATTTCAAGGAAAAATTGGCTTAGGTGGTGGGAGTAGTTCCCTGTGAGACCTGCCAACTGTAACAATGTACCATAGGAAGCTGTTCTAAATTGTTGTAGATAAACTGTGTTCAAAGTGCCAGGCCAAATTGTAATTGTCACTTTCAGGTTCTTGTTGCTTTGTATAATTCAAGTTGCAATGTTTTAAACAAAATCACAAGAACCATATAAAGTGGGAAAGAAACAAATAATAGACTTGAAACTTATATTGTGGGAATCTAGTGTATGAGGGGTTGGTTGGTATATTTATTTTAAGCAGATTAATGTCTGCTAAAGTAGGAGATAAATGAACTTCAGGTAAAACACATTAAGCATTGTACTCTACTATCAAGGCTAAATCTATCACCAGAATAAATTTTTATTATACATTAACTTCCGCATTGCAACCAATACAATCTGCAAGCTGAGTTTGGAGAGGCTAGGTGGGCAGATTTCAGATGTTCAGCAGGAATGAAGACAATAACTGGGCGACATGATTGAAGTTGTGACAGATGATGTGGATTTTCAAACAGCATTTTGGAGGTGAATAAATAAGTAATGAGGGAGAAGAATATAGGTCAAGAATTCCAGATATTAGTGCTAATATAGCAAGGAGTGATATAGAAGGGATATTAAGGGGGCAAACCCAGGAAAGCACTATGTCGCTTGACACATCTTGTGTATAAACTATACCACTGGTTACAAAATTTCTGATCAAATAATTACTTGGAACAAACTTTGAGTTGAATCTTCATCCCAAAGTGAGGGCAGGTTTGGAAGCAGACGTGCTAGTAATTTCTTGCAACCAGCCAAAATGTCAGTCTGCCAGCATATATCCTTTCTGATCTATTTTCAGGGAAGCAGCTCCTAGGATTGACGGCTGCATGTCTGTCAGCGATGTGTAGCCTTGTATCAATTAAGGGCACTCATTACAGTATCTGGATTTTCGAGATGGAAGTGCAGCTGGAGCTCATAAATGAAGGATTGATGGTCTTAAAGATGTGTCTTTGAGAGGAAGGGTGGGCCTGGGGCATAACCTTCAAAGCAGTCCAGCGTAGATCCACTGAGTTGCAAGGCTCACATTCGCAGTGATAGCATGGCAGGATATCATTTATTCCATTTACAACTCTTCAGAGGGCACTTCTACCTTGAGATCGAGACACCCTGTGGTCATCCATCTACAGAGGCACAGCCATCTCTCCCAGTGGGGCAGCCAGGCACCCAAAGCTTTCTGTCCAGCCATTGATCCTGTCAAGATACAGAGTTCATCCATTTTCTTAAGAGATGGTATTTCTTGAAAGTCTCCTTTGGGGTACTGCCCTGGTTACTTCTGCGGATCCCACCAAGAATTAAGTTTGACACGCTTTTGTGACCCGGAATTGAACATCCTTCACATCTGCCTTCTATTTGATCCAAAATTTATCTTCTAATTACATATCCTTCCTATCGCTAAGACAATCTACTTCTTCTTCCATAGTATTGTTTGTTTCCATTGCTGTATTTGCTTATCTGATGCTGAAGCCCTCAGTCATGCCTTTATTGCATCAAGACTTGGCTATTTCCTCCATAAACTCAAACTTATCCAAGACTCTGATGCCCATGTCATAACCCATACCAAATTTCATTCACCCCCTCAACTTTGCGCTCACTAACTTTTATTGACCCTTGATTTATCAATATTTTATAGATTTTAAAAGTTTTCATTCTAATTTTCATTTTGACATTCTCACCCTTCTCTTTGTAAACTTTCCAGCCTTGTAACCCTCAAGTATCTCTACACTTCTTTCATTTCTGGTATCTTGTGCCCACGCAATTTTCGTCTCTCCACAGATGCTGCTGGATCTGCTACATTTCTCCAGCATTCTCTGTGTTTGTTTCTTCTCTCCAATATTGACAGTCATGCCCTCAGCTGCCTAGGCATTAAGCTGTGTAAGTAACCCTAAAACTCTCTGATCATATGAGTTTGGAGCAAGGTTAGGCCATTCAACCTGTCACCCTTTGATATAGTCATGGTTGATCTGAATGTAATCTCAATTGTACTTTCTAGCTTACTCTCTTACTACGTTGTCAAATCAAGAATCTATCTAACTTGGCTTTAAAAATATTCAATGATGCTGCCTTCAGTTGGCCAAGAAAAAAAAATGTCTGAGGTTTGGAAGCTGTTTCGAATTCAGCAAAGAAGGGCCAAGGGATTGATTAAGGAGGAAAAATACAATACAAACGCAAGCTTGCAGGGAACACAAAGACTGATACAAAGAATCTCTATAATACGTGAAGAGAAACAGATTGGTGAAGACAAATATAGGTCCCCTACAGACAGAAATGGGGGAATGTATAATAGGGGACAAAGAAATAGCTGAGCTACTGAATACATACTTTGGTTCTGTCTTCACAAAAGAGGACACAAATCAGATACCAGAAATGTTGGAGAATGCAAGATTTAGTGAGAGGGAAGAATTGAGGGAGATCAATATGAGTAGAGAAATGGTGCTGGGAAAATTGATGGGATTGAAGGTGAATGAATCCCCAGGGCATGATAATCTACGTCCCAAAGTACTTAAGGAAGTGGCTCTAGAAATAGTGGTTGCATTGGTGGTCATCTTCCAGGATTCTATAGACTCTGGGACAGTCCCTGCAGATTGGAGTGCAGCTAATGTCACACCAATATTCGAAAAGGGAGGTAGAGAGAAAACAGGGAATTATAGACCAGTAAGCCCAACATCAGTAATGGGGAAAGTTCTCAAATCCATTATCAAGGACTTTACAGCAGACCATTTATAAAGCAGTGGTAGGATCAGACAGAGTCAGCATGGATTTATGAAGGGGAAATTTTGGGGTGTCTCAGTGGTTAGCACTGGTGCCTCACAGCACCAGGGACCCAGGTTCGATTCCACCCTCAAGCGACTGTCTGTGTGGACTTTGCACATTCTCCCTGTTTGTGTGGGTTTCTGTTGGCTGTTCTGGTTTTCTCCCACAGTCTAAAGACGTGCAGGCTAGGTGGATTGGCCACGGTAAATTGTCTGTAGTGTTCAGGGATGTGTAAGTTAGGTGGGTTATAGAGGAATGGGTCTGAGTAGGATGCTCTGACGGTTGGTGTGGACTTGTTGGGCTGAAGAGCCTGTTTCCATTCTATGATCTTCTATGATCTACTTTAAGAAATCATGCTTGACAAATTTGTTGGAATTCTATGAAAATGTAACTAGTAGCGTTGACAAGGGGAGCCAGTCAATTTGATATATTTGGACTTTCAGAATGCGTTTGACAAAGTCCTGCAAAAGGGATTATTCTGCAAAGATTAAAGTGCATGGGATTGGGGGAATTGTATTGAGACGGATAGAAAACTGGTTGGCAGAGAGGAAACAGAGTAGGAAGTAATGGGTCCTTTTCAAATTAGTAGGCACTTGGGGTGCCGCAGAGATCGGTGCTGGGACCCCAGCTATTCACAATATATATTAATTATTTGGATGACAGAACAAAATGTAACATCTCAAAGTTTGCAGATGATACCTAGTTGGATGGGATGGTGAACTGTGATGAGGATGCAGAAATCCTTCAGCATCATCTTGACAGGTTGGGTGAGTGGGCAAATCAATGGCAGATGCAGTGTAATTTGGATAAATGTGAGGTTATTCACTTTGAAAGCAAAAACAAGAAGGCAGACTACTACCTGAATGGCTGTAGATTGGGAGAGGAGAGTGTGCAGTGGGACCTGGGCATCCTTGTGCCCCAGTCACTGAAGGTAAGCATGCAGGTGCAGCAGGTGGTAAGAAGGAAAATAGTATGTTGGCCATCATTGCAAGAGGTTTCGAGTACAGGAGCAGGGAAGTGTTGTTGCAGCTATACAGGGCCTTGGTGAGGTCACACCTAGAATATTATGCGCAGTTTTTGTCTCCTTTTCTGAGGAAGGATGCTCTTGCTCTCGAGGGAGTGCAGTGAAGGTTTACCAGGCTGATTCCAGGGATAGCGGGACTGACGTATGAGGAGAGATTGAAGAGGTTGGGATTGTTTTCACTGGAGTTCAGATGGATGAGGGGGAATCTCATAGAGACTTATAAAATTCTAACAGGACTAGACAGGGTAGAGGCATGGAGGATGTTCCTGATGGTAAGTGTGTCCAGAACCAGGGGTCACAGTCTGAGGATTCAGTGTGGACCATTTAGGATGGAGATGAAGTGATATGTCTTCACCCAAAGAGTGGTGAGCCTGTGGAATTCATTACCACAGGAAGTAGTTGATGGCGAAATATTGAATGTATTCAGGAGGCGGCTAGATATTGCACTTGGGGTGAATGGAATCAAAGGTTATCGGGAAAAAGCAAGATTAGGCTATTGAGTTGGATAATCAGCCATGATCGTGATGAATGGCCTCCTCCTGGTCCTTTCTTCTATATTTCTATGTTTCGTTGCTGTCTACGGAAAGGGAATTCAATAGATGATCCACTGAATGAAAAAGAATGTTTCCCTTTATCTCTGTCTTAAATTGGAGAAGCTTTATTTTAAAACTGTGTCACCTGGTTCTATTCTCTCCCATAATAAAGGAGAAACATTCTCTTTTTATTCATTTATGGCAAATGGGCTGCCCAGGCTAGGTGACAATTTATTGCCTATCATTCATTGCCCATGAGAAGGTGACAGTGCTCTATATTCTTGAAATATTGCAGTCTTGGTGTAGATATGCCTGCATTGCTGTTAGGATGCAGGTTCCAGGATTTCGATCACGCAACATTGAAAAATCAACAATGTATTTCCAGGGTAGGATGATGAGTGGTTTGAAGGGGATCTTAGGGTGATGGTTTCCCATATATCTGCTGCCCTTGTCCTTTTAAATAATAACGGATTTCAGTTGGGAACATGGTGAATTTATGTGGTATGTCTTGCAGATGATTCACACTGCTGCTTCGGCATTGGGTGCTTGTGGTGGAAAGAGAGTTTGTGGTGACTATCAAATGGGCTGCTTTCTCCCCTGAGGGAGTCTTGGGTCCTTGAAACAACAGCTTCTTCTCATTGAGACCCACTAGTAGTCATTTCCTAACACTGCAAAACAAGTAAGCCCTTAGACCAGTCAAGGAAAGAGGACAGTGGCATATAC
Organism: Ginglymostoma cirratum; assembly: GCA_024137785.1. Classification (NCBI taxonomy): domain Eukaryota; kingdom Metazoa; phylum Chordata; class Chondrichthyes; order Orectolobiformes; family Ginglymostomatidae; genus Ginglymostoma; species Ginglymostoma cirratum. The sequence goes on from JAHRHZ010000274.1 coordinate 12,881,152, forward strand.
CAACCACAATGTGGTAATGGCTGGCATTGCAGCACCTATAATAGATGATATTCTATTATAGCCCAAATAGCAAACAGTAAAACATCCCATAAAATCATTAAGACTTCTGGAAAAGTGTGTTAATAGCACTACTCTGGTTGATCAGAGCAGGGCTTTTATCAGATGGCCAAATTAATTTTATTTTCAAATTAAATCGGTCCTGCCTACACACTGTCATTACTACAATGTTTTTCAATGTTCAAATCTATGATATAATAATTAAAAATCCTTGCAAGGCTTTTATTATAATTGATAACAATCTACATTGTTAAGCCTAATTTCCTTTTTTTTGACTTGTCTTATGTAGGACGACTGCGTAACAAGACTAAATACTGCATTTGAAACAACTGTATCAGACTGACTATTTAATTATTTGCAGAAGGATGCATATAAAGCTGTACACATACCACATTCTCTTTAAGATGTTCCTTTCTTGTCATTTTCTAACTTTTATATATGTGGGAAATTTCAGATGCACATGCCATGTGGAAGAGATGAGAAATTAAAGACTGTATCTTTTTGTTTCACTTAATTCAGTTCACAACCAAAAATAAAGTATAGGAAGGCTTTCCTGCTCCTCTGATGCTGCTTGGCCTGCTGTGTTCATCCAGCTCTACACCTTGTTATCTCAGATTCTCCAGCATCGGCAGTTCCTACTACCTCTGAGGATAGGGAGGATTTGCTTTTAGAAAGCAAATTACTGCAAGTCGTTGTAAGTTGCTTTGCAACTTAGATACAAGAGGAGATGACATAACTCCAAGGAGTCTGTGTATGAAGTGAGATTAGGCTGGCACCAAGTTGCTGATTGGTTTGTGAAGTGGTGAGCAGTTGTGGATGCTAAAGGCCATCGGCATGACAATGACTATCGGATTGGGTCTTGGACAGCTGAACAGCTTGTAGATGTGAACAATACTGGCAGAAATGTTCAGGCTATTGAAAAGGGCAGGTGGTGTGTGTGTGTGTGTGCGTGTGCACGCAGGCGCCTTTCTCTCTCTCTTCCCACCCCCCCAGTAAAATACCCAAAGCCTGAAGATAGCCAGTTTATTTTCTCCACCAATTGCTGTAAGGTTTTACTTTTAATCAATAAATCAGAGATTTTATGATACACAAACCAGTCACTTTGTGCCTACGGTGAAGAAATGGAAGAATATAAAGGATTTGGGAAACAAAAGGAGCACACCATCGAATCTTACAGATTGGTTTCATTGGATAGCTTCTCCAGCACTTTTCTCCCCTCAACCTGTATTGCCAATGCTTTTGGTCTGTCTGTGTGACAGTATACATGTATGTGGGATTGTAAGTAGGAGTTGAGCTTTAATAGTAAAATTAAAAGTCAATAATTTGCTGTTCTTTAACTGTGGTTAAATTCTATTTATTTGTAATAATTAGTTGTTCTTGTTAAGTGCGGAAACCTGGACCAATTTTTCTGTTAACTTGGGCCTGTCTGGCAGGCAAACTGAGGACTTTGTGTACTTCGATAAAATTTTTAACTTTTGTGGTAATTCTGGGCTAAATTTCCACAACACTACCCCAGAGAGGCTTGATAAGAGCCTCAGGACATTTAACTGACAGGTTTAGCTACACACATGTTATGATCAGGTGAGGAGGTATGAACCAGAACTGCTCTTTTCAACCTCCTTGGTCAGCCACCAATATTTTATGCTCTTTTCACAAATGATTCTGCCTCTCTTCAGTTAAAATGCAGTTAACTAGTTCACCAGAAACAATAAAGGAGCCAATTATAAGATTTTCTTAAATGATTTTATTATCTGCTAACTCCAAGGAACATAATAAAAATATGACGTCTAATATACACAGAGGTGCAAAGTTTAAAAGGGACGGTATCCAGCTCAAAAAGATGAAACATACAGTTTTCAGACCTTAGGGTATCCTTGAAGAAATGTTTTAAAATGAGACTGCAGTTATTTAATTGATGTTTTATACCCTCAGCAGTAGCAAATATTTCAGTTGCACTTTGAAAATTCAATGTTTTAGAGTTTGGTTTAAATTAGCTCTGTCACTGGGCGTTTTTCCTTCGAGAATCTGACAAAGCACATTTTCCAAATGGTTCTAATCACAAATTCATCTCTTCTGTTCTGCCAAAAGCAACTCTCTGAAAAACAGCTGGTTTGTGTGATTCAATGTATGTGTTCCTTGCCTTCAATCTCCAATAGGTGAAACTTATCGCAGAGGTTAGCTATGTTCATTTAAGTCATCGGTTTTCCCTTTTTAAAAACTTTTCAGTTCATGAAGATCCAGGTTATTAAAATTTGAAAATCAATCATCCGCACTTTATCACAATCATGGCATGTCCAGATGAAAGTAGTCAAAAATCAAAACATCCAGAATGAGTAACTTGCAGAGATGTATTTCCAGTAGAAGCCAATTTTGGGTGATTACACAAGGATACTGAGTGAATATACAACTAGGAGTTGGTGTGATACCACCTAAAAGAGCAATTGTCCAAAAACACACACACACACTTACTAAGAATTGCAGCAAAGTATTCCTGGCATCCAGTGAAACTGCTCCAGCATTAGTTACCATCTTCAAGAAAATAGGAAATTTGAAGTCTAAGACAAAGATGAGATTTCAGAAATATAATGCTGCTTACAGGAAGCTTACAGTTAAGTTGAACACAAATATTTAGCTGATAAGTGTATTTTTATTACTTTAAAAATATTTACAATTAAAATATGGGATTGTGGAATTGAATTTTTCTACCAGTATTTGACTGACAGATTTAAAAGTCATTCAGATTTAAAGTAGCATGTTATTAATTACTTTGTTAATCCCATTCTCTGAAACTGGTGCGGATCTTTGTGTAATCATTATGGTAAATTTTTTGACAACTGCAATTTTTATTTAACCAAAACTTAGAATCTAATGAAAAGGCAAATAAGTAGTCTTGAAGTCACAAATTTTGAGTTATAACTTGTAAAAAGGAAGTGAATACTAAGACATGAAGTTGAGCAGTTCCAGTATTTGGAAATCCCACAAACAGTGAGTTATGGTAGCAGGTGGTGCAGTGGGTGTTAATTTTAAGAAAGGCACATGGAGCCTTAGATTTTTACAGCATGGAAACAATTGGTCCAACCTGTCCATGGCGATCAGATGGTGTAAATTAATTCAGTTCCATTTGCCAGCATTTGGCCCATATCTTTCTAAACCCTTCCTATTCATCCAGATGCCTTTTAAATGATGTAATTGCACCAGCTACCACTACGCCCTCTGGTAGCTCATTCCATGCACAAACCACCCTCTGCGTGAAAAAGTTGCCCCTTTAGGTCCCTTTTAAATTTTTCTTATTTTTTAAATATAATTTTTTTATATAAATTTCTCCTCTTCTTGTGCCTCCCCAATCCTGTCCATCATTCCTCCTCCGCTTGTCTCTCCCTCATGCTGCACAGCTCTCCACCTTCAGGCCACTGCCATGCCCTCTCACTTCTTCCGTCCTTCCCCCAGCCCGTGCAGCATTCCTCCTCCTGCATCTTCCCCATTACTCCTCCTCCTGTATCCTGCCCATCACTCCCCTTCCTGTTGCCCCCAACCTACCACTTCTCTCTCCCCCCCCCAACCTGACCCTTACTCCTTCTCCATCCTGCCCACCATTCCTCCTGTCTCTTTCACTTCCTGGTCATCACTCCTACCCCTGTTCCTCCTGCATCCTGTCCATCACTCCTCCTCCTGTTGCCCCCGACTCCTCCCCCTGTCCCTCCTGCATTCCGCCCCTCGCTGCTCCTCTATTCCGCCCATCATTTCTCCTGTCCCACCCCTTCCCGTCCTTTCTCCTCCCCTTCCTCACGTTCTCGCGGCGTTCCGGCTCACGGAGAGCCTAGAGGACACGGAGACGAGCAAGACAGACGTATAACATTTAAACAGAGCGGGGGAAGAAAAAAAAAGTAGAGAATAATAAACAGCGGGAGCCACCGGGAAGAAGAATGGGGACAAGGACGACAAGTAGTCTGGGCATCGTGATGCTGCTGGTTTATAGCGCGACGGCTTTCACAGGTAAATAATATCGAATTTTTTTCTGTAATCCATCTCCAAATTAAACTCAGCACTGGATCAAAAAGAATGTAATTTTTCACCTTGTCTTCAGCCGTTGGTCGGACCGCCGATTGTTGAAAGAAAAATTTAATGAGGCCTCTCGTCGGCCGTCCCCCATTTTTCTCTCTCCTTTTCATCGAAGGGATTACTTAAACCGGTCTATCGTTACCGACGGTCGGAGGGGCCGAGGCAGCCGTTGTTGAGTCGGTCAGTATTTTACGGACTGGCTCGGGTTGTGGCTGGATTAACTGGTTTGAACCTGTTTCTAAGGACGGCAGCCGAGCGCCACCAAACGCCGTCCGCCCTCTCGAAATGGTGGCTCTTTGTCGCAGCGCACCCTCCACTAGCACCGGCTCCCACTCATTATATAACTTATCAGGTCGTCAAACACTTACCTTCCCTCTTCTCCCTCCCTTTCTAATAAACCCCCTCCCCCCCCAAAAAAAACACCCAAATTAAATCGACACGTGGCCTCGGAGTTTCAAAGGCTGCTTCTCAATTTCTGGTAAATAATGAAAAGGACGATTTGCAAGTGGGAATAGGTAATTCAGTCCCTAGTGTTTCATAAAATCATGGCTGACTTAATTCTGGCCTCAACCTTTCTTTCTTGTCTTCGTATACGCATTGACCTTCGATTTCCTTATTGCCAGCAGGTTTTAAGGCCTCCGATTTAGTTCTTCATTTTGTAGCTCAAGCCCATATTATAACTATTCTGTGGCTTTTTAAAAAGCTTGGCTTTTACTTCATGTCCTGTTATTTTAAGATGAGTTTAAAGTTAAGACAGAAAAATGAGGTTTTTTAATATAAATCTGAATCAGTGTGGATGTTTCCTTCGTAAATCGTGATAATCTGGAACAAAGGCAATAATCCACATCAGACATAATACTCTACTTTGATCATTGCTGAAATGTAACGGTTTGAATGATTGAGAAGCAGAGTGTGTGTGATCACTTGACTGGAAGATTATCGTAAATGTTCCCCAAGGGGAAACTGGGTGATTCCACGGTTTGAGACTTTGCAGTGTAAACGAGCAGGAAATGTGTGGTTTACTTGCGTCAGGGACGTTCAGCTGACGTTTTTGAGACTGATGCAATTTTTATTTCCATGGTGATGAACCTCAGAGTCTGATTTTCTCTTAATTTAGCATTAGTTTAGCTCGCACCATTGAGTTTTAAATTGAAACTAGGTCAATAATAGCTTCAATGCAGTCAGCTTTACTTAGTAATCCTTTACTGTGAAAGTCCACATGATAAATCAGAATCTGAGTCTCCAGCGCAAGTAGCAAAGGTTTTGTTTTGTTCAGTTCAAGCGATGACCTGTCTGATTGTTATATTTCACTTAATTTGGTTCTAAGGACCAGTAAGCTTTAAAAAAACTAATTTTGTTGTGAATGTTTCACTAGTGGTGTAAGAGGCATTGGAAACATAATGTATGTTCACAATCTAGTGTATGCGTCTGAGAGAAATGTGTTCAACTTTCATGTTTTACTGGATGAGGTCAGTCAAGTTAAATCTATTGTTAGATGGACTGTTGTAATGCAGATGCAAAAGTTGTTCATTTTAACTATACAGAAATGAACATTTTCATTAATAATCAAGTTCATTTTATGTTTTGCGAACGCATTCTGCTGACTTCACAGTACACCAGTTAGCTATTGTTTATTGATTTTCTTTTTGCCAGCTGACGTAGTTGAAAAATAAAAAGCTGGAGATGTCCATAAAAGACATATTGAATGATGGAAGTCTTAAAATAGTAGCCTATAGGCTAGTTACGTGGGACAGTTTTTAATCAAACACCAAATATTTGGTGCTTGGACCTCTGATTTGGGTCAAAAAAATGTCCCTAATCTTTAGTGCCCAACTTTTGCATATTGTGATTTTAGGCTGGATGTGTTATCAGGCTTTATGGGCCTCATTTAATTTCTTAAAACACGCCTGAAATTTACTACTTTGACTTGCCATGTTGCCTCACCTGTACCTTGTGTGGTACTCAAATACGAACTGACTGCACAGAGTTCTGGGATCTCGGAAAGCTTACTGAAGATGTAGTAATGTGCAGGACCTCTGTCTACCTGGATATGTCACAATAACAAAGTACATTCTGTCTGCTGCAGATGAGCCTGAGAGAGACACATCCAGAGAAAATTGCTGCAATGTGAAATTTTCTTGCTTTAGGCTTTCATTATATCGCAGGAAAGTTGAGCACATTGGGAATTTGAAAGAGTGACAGTCTTATTGACATAGTAAACACTGAGATGGTTCCACTTGTGGGAGACCCAAGATCCAGAGGCCCCAGTGTAGAGGTGTCCAATTCAAAACTGAGATGTGGCAAAGTTGTTTCTCTGAGGGTCATTAGTTTATAGAGTCATGGATTCATATAGCACAGAAACAGACCCTTTGGTCCGACCATAATCCCAAATTAAACTAATCCCATCTGCCTGCTCCTCGCCCATATCCCTTCAAACCTTTCCAATTCGTGTACTTCTCTAAGTGTCTTTTTAACATTGTAACTGTGTCTGCATCCACCACTTCCTCAGGAAGTTCAATCCATGTATGAACCACCCAAACAAAACTTGGCTCATGTCTTTTTAAATCTCTCTCCTCTTACATTAAAGATATGGCCCCTAGTCTTGAAATCCACCATTCTATGGAAAAGACACTTACCATTAACCATATCTATAGCCCTTATGATTTTATAAACCTCTGAGGTCACCTGTTAATTATGGAATTCTCTTCCACAGAAGGCCATGGGGGCTGTGTCATTGAACTTTTTCATGGCTCAGTTGGATTTTTAGTTAGCAAGGGAGTTGGGATCTATTGCCGAGTTGGGTGGGGAGAGCGGAAAGAAAAGTGGAATTGAAGCCACTGTCTGTTTAGTCATGATCTTATCAAATGGTGATGGAGGAAGCTTGAGAGGCTAAGTGCCTGCTCTTTTTTTATTCTTGTTTCATTTGCTTGTGAACAAAATAAAGGTATAATAAGTATGCACAGACCCCATTCCCAGTTTAACATTAATATGATATAGGGTTGACTGAAACCTATTTATTTCTCAAATAATTAAAACATGTTCCATATGGGATATGGCAGCTTAGTTGTCAAAAGTTGCAGTGTTTATGATCATTGCAAACATTATCACAAATGAAATGCAGTGTGTTGTTTTGTGACATGATGCAGCTTTCTGTCACTTCCTCCATTCACATCCACTAGATGATTCATGTTCAGTATGGTTGCCTGCAAAAATATCAACAAATATCAGCCTTCTGTTAAATGGTGTTAGACATTCAAGAATTAACTTGTGGATCAGAATCTCTTTTGATAAATATTCTGAATCAATGGTACGGTTGGTTTCTAAATTATACGCCTTTAGTGATTTCTTTTGAAATTTGTAATTTTTGTTTTATTGAGCCTTTTATTTTCATAAAATTGTGTATGGCTTACTCAATGGTTTAGATGTTAGTAATCCAGCACTTAAATCCAAACCTTACTTGCATAATGTTTTTTATTGTTTCATGGTTTATTGCTCAGCCCTAATTGCCTGTGAAAAGCTGACAGTCGTTTTAGAACTGCTGGAGTTATTGTATACACCCACATGTGTTGTTATGGAGGGAGTCAGTATTTTTGATGCAGCCCCAATGCAAAGACAGCAATACTGTTTCAAGTTAACATGATGTGTGCCTTGAAAGTGAATTTGGAAGGGGTAATATCTCCATGCACTCCACCCATTTCCTTCTCGGTGCTAGAGATCATGTGTTTAGAAGATGTCAGTGAAGTAGCCTTGGTGAATTGTGACAATACATTTTGTGATTGTACGCAATGTTGCCACGTTGTGCTGTTGGTGGAGGCATTGATTATTTAAGGTGATGAGATGGGATGACTGTATTGTCGTAGGTGGTGTCAAGCATTTTGAGGGTTTTTGGAGCTGCACTCATCCAAGCAAATGGAGGCTTCTCCATGACACTCCTGATTTTGTGTCTTTACATGGAGGGCAGGCTTTGGGAACCTAGGAGATCGGTTTCTCACTGAAAATTTTCCAGCCACTGACATTCTCTTGGAACTACTGTATTTATATGACAGATCAGTAATAAACCCCAGGATTTTGATAGGCTTTATAAATGTAATGTCACTGAATGACAAGGGAGGTACTTTCTTTTGTTGGAGGTGGATGTTTCTTGGCACTTGTGTGAACGTTATTTGTCACCTATCAGCCCAAGCCTGATTGTGTTGTTCAGGTATTCCTGCACATGGGCATCAACTGTTTCAATATGTGTGGTTTTGCAAATGGTACTGAGCACTGATTATCAGGCAATCACCATCATATGTTGGAGGGAAAGTTATTAAAGTAAACGGTGAAAATGATTAGTTCTTCACTACCATTAGGGATTCTTGAAGTGATGGCCTGTGGATGCATTGACTGGCCTCCGACAGGCATGCCTTTGTTGTAATGTAAGGTTCTAACTAGTGGATAGTTTTCGATTGATTCACATTGTTTTGATTCTTGATGGCCATGTTCATTCAAATGCTGCCTCGATGGCAAGGACAGTTACACTCACCTCCTCCTTAGGCATGATGTGGGGATGCAAGTGTTGGTTTGGGGTGGACAAGGTCAGATCGCACCAGGTTATAGTTCAGCAGGCTTATTTGAAGTCACAAGCTTTTGTAGCATTGCCACTTGTCAGGTGACGAAGGAGCAGCTGTCTGAAAACTTGTGATTTCAAATAAGCCTACAGGACTATAACCTGGTGTCGCCTGACTTCGGACCTCATCCTTAGGGTTCAACCCTTTTCTCCATGTTTGGAGCAGCTGATGAGGAAATTGAAAGGTTTAGAGCAAATAACCTCTGAATTGAATCCATTTATGTTGTGAATTCATCTTGTATCCCTATTTTACTTGTGCCCGATAGTGATGTGCTGAAGTTTTGGTGCAGGTCTTGTGCCATTTGAATTATGGAATAATTAACTAAGAAAGGGTTTTAAAAATGTGATTCCCTGAATGTCATTCCTGTACAATCCAATCTGAAAATGCATTTAAACGATACTTTGATCATGCGTTTTCTGAAAGGATATTGGAACGGATCCAGTCCAGATTTCAAGGGCAGTTGGGTAAAATTTTAGTGGAGAAAATTGCAGAACTACAAGGTTGAATAAGGAGAATAATAGTCTTCTGAGCTTTGATTCTTTTATATAAACCTTGGTTTTTATTAGTCCGGAGTTCATTTCACATTAAAATATATTGGTGTTGATTCACAGTGCCAGTAGCTAGTGGGAAATACATTGGCTTAATGTCTTAAGCTACCCTGGATAAAAATGTTGCAAAATAATTGTATTGTGTAATTTTGTCATGTGCTCTATGCAATGACCATAAATGTTTTTTATATGTTTAGTGGTAGTGTTAGGTTCTCTCAGTAGGGCCTTTGGATGTTGCTGGACAAAGAGATCTAGGGGTGCGGGTGCATAGTTTCTTGAAAGTGGAGTCAAAGGTAGACAGGGTGGTGAAGACAGCTTTTTGCATGCTTGCCTTCATTGGCAGAACGTTGAATATAGGAGTTGGGATGTCATTTTGCAGCTGTACAGGACATTGGTGAGGCCAGTTTTAGAATACTGCATACAATTGTGCTCACCCTTTATAGGAAGAATATTGTTAAATTTGAGAGGATGCAGAAAAGTTTTGCAAGAACGTTGCTGGGGCTGGAAGGTTTGAGTTATAGGGAGAGGGGAGCATTGGAGGCTGAGGGGTGACCTTTATAGAGGTTTATAAAATTGTGAGGGACACGGATAGGGTGAGTAGCCAAGGTCTTTTTCCTAGGTTGGGGGAGACCAAAACTGGAGGGCATAGGTTTACGATGAGAGGGGAAAAATTTAAAACAAACCTGAGGGGTAACTTTTTAATGCAGAGGATGGTGCGTGTATGGAATGAGCTGCCAGAGGAAGTAGCGGAGGTAGATTCACTTGGAACATTTAAAAGACACCTAGATTGGTACATGAATAGGAAGAGTTTAAAGGAGTATGGGCCAAATGCTAACAAATAGGACTAGGTCAGATTGGGATGCCTGGTTGGCGTGGGTGAGTTGGACTGAAGAATCTGTTTCCATGTCGCATGACTCTGAATTTGTCTGCACAGAAGCTTAATTTTTGCTTTCATATATGCTACAATTTGAACTGTAACTAACATGAACTCCATTAAATCAAATTCTCTTGTAACTTTCACACTTTTGCGTGGTTTTTTGGTACACATTTTCAGTCAAATTTCTTTCAACAAATAGGTCATGGCCAGTGGTGGGAGTTTTCTGCCAGAATTTCATGTAGGTGACCATTCCTCTGTTTTATTGGTCACCAAATACAATGTCATTCAGTAACGGCTGTGATAGCTGCAATGTTGTTGATGCCATTATTTTTGGTAACATGGATAGTTCACTAGGATGGGCATTAGATTTACAGTTCCATAAAATGAAGTTACAAATTGAATACTATACACTGCCTGTGACTGCTCCCTATACTGGATTATACATGTGAGCAGATTCCTTAGCACTGCAAAGTGTGTCCACTTGAATTGATATTGACTTGCACTTTAAATAAAGCTATGCTTTGGAATGTTCAAATATTTTAGAAGTCCCAAGTTTGAGAAATCTTGTGATAGAATTTCAGTTCTGTGCTGCTCTGTGTGGAACTAAGTGGTGGTACTAAAATGGTATTATGAAAAGGAAAATTGTAAGTGTCCAATAAGTGATTTATTAAGCATTGATTATCACCATTTGCCATAAAGTAATAGTGAGAACAGCAGGGAAAATGATGCCGACACTTGTGTGCTGTATGTTACTGGATTGAGAAAAAGAGGCAGAATTGAAACACCAGTTAGTGAACTGTGAAAGTAGAAATCAGAAGAACTACTGATCAGCTATCATTCAGAGGAACTGAAACAGTTATTTGGATGGAAAAATGATTCTTGCCACCACCTTGTGGTGAAAATACAACTATTTCAGATTTCTAAATATGTCAGTCACTTAGTTAACCTGCTTTCTCCTCATCTTGTTAGGAGTATCTTTAATCTCTCTTGATGGCACTCATTTTGTAAACTTACTGTAAGATTTGTTACTACAGTGTAATCGGGTCAATCCAAAACACTGGGTATTGGAAATCTGAAATAAAAGCAGAATGTGCAGGAGAAACTCAGCAGCAGGCAGAACAGTGGCTCAATGGTTAGCACTGTTGCCACACAGAACCAGGGACCCGGGTTCGATTCCACCCTTGGGCAGCTGTCTGTGTGGAGTTTGTACATTCTCTCCGGGTACTCCGGTTCCTTCTACAGTCCAAAGATTTGCAGGCTAGGTGGATTGGCTGTGCTAAATTGCCCATAATGTTCAGGGAAGTGTAGATTAGGTGGGTCACAGGGGGATGGCTCTGTGTGGAATACTCTGAGAGTCGATGTGCACTTGTTGGGTCAAAGGGCCACTTTCCACACTGTAGGGATTCTTATGATCTGTGGAGAGCAAAACAAAGTTCACATTTCAAGTCCATTATGACTTCTTCAGAACCTAATTTGTTTGCTTTTTTTTGAAGAAAAAGTCCTTTGCATTACTGTAATTCAACTGGAATTTATTATTGCACTCTAGAAAGCATTGTTTTATATTTTGATAGCCTAGAATGAAGATAAAACTTTGCCATGCCATTCTGTCTGCAGTGTTGCATGGTAGATTTTTAAAATGTCCTCCTTTGCTATACTTTCATAATACCATGTTATCTTCAAACTATAAATAAATGTTGGAAAACCATATAGTTGGCAAAACCTTGCTGGCACTTCTTCCTAAAAACCCAAATAACATGATGATGCAAACTTGAGTATAAATGATATTTCAAGAATCTGCATCATGACTTGTTAGGTTGTTTGCAGTGCTATTTCAGGTTCACTATTAAATTGAAACATGTCTGTTTTTGTGTTTTACATATGGCAAATCCTGTATCTTTGAAATAACATTTCCAGTGGAACAATCCCCGCCTCTTCGACTTGTCTGCCTCCTCTCTACCTATCCTCTCCTCTATCCATCCTCTATCCACCTCCACCCCCTCCCTATTTATTTCAGAACCCTCTTCCCCTCCCCCATTTCTGATGAAGGGTCTAGGCCCGAAACGTCAAGCTTTCCTGCTCCTATGATGCTGCTTGACCTGCTGTGTTCATCCAGCCCCATGCTTGCTATCTCGGATTCTCCAGCATCTGCAGTACCTTTTATCTCTCGTTCAGCCCCTTGAGCCTGTTTTGCATTCAATTCAATGGTTTCACCTTAACTTCATTGACCTATCATCATTTCATATCTTTAACACTCTTACCTGACAATGCTAGAAGAATCACCCCATTTGGGCTCTTAACACTTGCAGCCTTGAAGCTGAAAGCATAATTCCCTTGAGAAAGAAAAGTGTTTATAAAGTGAGTGTTGATCTTACATGAAAGATAAAAATGCTTTTTATCTAAATAGTGAGAGATTGCAACATTCTTGAGATGCAGAAGTATCAGAGTGTCCTTGTACATGAAATGCAAAATGTTAGAATACAGGAGCATTAGGAAAGCTAATAGAATTTTATTACTTATTGTGAAAGCATATCTGGAGTTCTGTGTACAATGTCGGTCTCTTTATTTACCAAAGGCTGTGAATGCATTGGCAACAGTTCAAGGAAGGTTTGCTAGACTAATACCTGAGATGGTATCAGAGATAAAAGGTACTGCAGATGCTGGAGAATCAGAGATAACAAGCATGGGGCTGGATGAACACAGCAGGTCAAGCAGCATCATAGGAGCAGGAAAACTTGACGTTTCGGGCCTAAACCCTTAGGCCCGAAA
>JAHRHZ010000274.1:12894465-12946801 GCA_024137785.1 Ginglymostoma cirratum
CGTCAAGTTTTCCTGCTCCTATGATGCTGCTTGACCTGCTGTGTTCATCCAGCCCCATGCTTAGTACCTGAGATGAACAGGTTGGCTTGTGGGTAACTAGAAGAAAGATTCACTGTTTAAATATAAAGCTTTGCTCGTTAAAGACATGGGTAAGTAGAATTTTGACGATCATGCCTTCAGCGCTCTCGCTGAAAAGACTGTAGAAGCCGAATTATTGAAGGTAGATTATTGGTGAGTTAAAATGGTAAGTTTTCAGGGCCAGGCAGGAATGTGCATTCCTCAAATCAGTCATAATCTTATTGAGTGGTGGAGCATGGTCAAATGGGCTACTCCTAATTTGTACGAGTTAACTGTTTATTCTGAATAACTGCTGAATTACATAACATGAATTTAAAGAACTGCTTTTTAATAACAATCAAGAAATGTCATTGCTCATGCTATATCAGCACCACAGGATTTCAGTGTTTCTCATTTCTGTTTGTGCAATGGCTATATGCAAAGATTAGATATTGTTTTGTTATTATACTGAGTCAAAGATTCTAGGCAGCTTTAGGAACATCCACAAGGAATTTTGAATCACTGGAATTCTTTAAGCACATCATTTACGTATAGAATATTGATATTTCCCCAAATAGTTCAATATTTTGGTTTTATCAAAACTTTTAAACGTCATCATCTCTGGAGTTAATAGCAGTTATTAAAAGGTTATGATTTGGCTTAATTGGATGCCCTTGAGGTTTGTTCGTGTAAAGGGCCCAAGGTGACTCTCAACAAAGTAGCTGGTTGGCTAACAAGCCCTTCTAATTTGTGAACAGTGAGACACTTGAGGCTAAAGAAAGAGCTAACAGCATGTACTTATTTCTATTTTTTAACCATATTTTGTCTCCAACAAGCCACTGGTTAATACTCAAAAGAATATTGCAACACATCACAGGAAGATTGAGCTTCCAGTCAACACTTTTTCGATGGAAGTATAAATATTTGGTGCCATTATGAGAGTGCAACACTGGCCACTTTTCTCTCACTCTTTTAAGGCCAAATATTTGGCCTTACTTGCATTTATTTTGTTTCACCTGTACGATCAAGCTTCACTTGTTTACCATGCCTTTAAGGATCAGAGAATCATACGATACGGAAGAGGCCCTTTGTCCATCAAGCTGTACCTTTGCTGCCTTCCTGCTTGCAGATTGGTATTCGTTAATGAAGTGGAGAGGTTGCACATATGGGGAGCATTGGTTGCCCAGTCCTGAATGCCCTTGAGAAGTTCATTGTGAGGGTAAAATGTAACAAGGATAGATATTTGTAGGGACTCTCTTTAGTTTCTTATTCACCAAAAGGTACAAAACATTTTTTTTAACCTTGATTCCTGTGACAAAATTTAGCTTTGTTTTATCCTTGGCCCCAGTAACTTTCCCACATTGTATCAGCCACTATGTATACATTAACACCAGTCATTTCTTCCACTGCTTATAGATGGTTCCACCAGTTTGTTAGTTAGGACTTTTTCACTCAATAAATTACCTTCCCACAGTACCAGCAGTTTTTCCAGCATGTTTTGTTATCTGATCTCATCTCTGCACTCTTGATTTTGTGACTTAGAAACTCTCTATCCTTTAATGCCCTTGTGACAAATGACATTACATTTCATGAGGCATTCTAAAAGATTATTAATGAGCTGGAGTTGAGTTCCCTTTATTATTTGCATGTAGGCTAAGAAATTGAATTTCCAGGTCTCCAATCTCCTGAAACAGTAATTCATTAAAATGAGCTACTTCCTAAATCTATATATGTAGATATGTTAAAGCATACTTTACAAGAGCTCATACATACTTTACAAATTTCAGTAACTAAACTTCAGTTGCAAGAATCTTTGGGACATCCCAAGGACGTGAAAGTATGACATAAATGTAATTTCTTTCCTCCTGGTTGTTAACAGGCAAAAAGCATTCAGAAAATTTAAGGAATGAGAAGCAATTTTATGCAGAGTTAAATTTCTTATTGTGAAACAATGTATTTTGTGCTATCATCATGTACACGATCTTACGTTTAGTGTATTAATGTGCTGCTTATATTTTACTGCACTTTTGCTTAACTACCTGCTTTTTACCCCCCCTAAAGTTAATAATCTTAAGAGAAAGGACTAAAATAATCTCCTTTGATTTAGGCTAAACATGGAATATCACAACTATAATTTTTCAATCTCTAATTCTCTAATATAGTTAAGTCTATTAAATTGTGCATGGCGTTGAAGTAGTTATATATTGCTTCAACAGCTTCCCAGCATTTTTAATGTGAAATTGTCTGTGTGAAATTTTCACTCTGCGCACTGAAATTCCATGATAGTTCTACTTACTGATCTTTCCCTTCCAAAGTTTGAATCAATTAATTGGGTGTCACAAGTGTGTTTGTTGAAATGTTTTAACATCCTGGCTATTAGTACATTGTATAAACGAGTGAATAGTGCACACATCGAGCATGGCCAGTGCTGATGGCAAACATAACTCGATACGAGAGCTGCAGTGGTGTAACATTACTAGCTGATGATACGTTTTGATTAGGAAATTGGGGCAAGGTTCCTATATATAACTTCAGTCAGTCAATCAATAAATATATAAATTTATCACGAATCTTTGAAATAGGTAGTACTTGAACCTGGGACACCATCATGTACCAAAAGCACCTATACGCTTGTGTTTGGGGAATGATGTTGTTTGTGAGAGATCTTTTTTGGTATATTCCTTTAATATTGTTGTGTATGGTCATAAACTGAAACATGCAGCTTAAATTTATTCAATTTTCTGTTTTGTTGCAAATGGCCTTTTTGTTGCAGCTGGCTTTATAAAGTCACCTCTGTCTGAAGTAAAGCTAATGGAAGACGATGTAGAATTGAACTGTGAGGTAATTGGAAAGCCCACACCTGAAATTCAGTGGTGGGGCACAGAGGGCAATGATTCAGAGGTAATGTCACAGCTCTACGATGGTGCACGGCAACGGCGAGTCAAAATCAACTCCAGTTATAACATTGATGCCAAGAGCTCCATCAAGATAATGAATCTAAGTATCGAGGACACTGGCATATACGAATGCAGAGCCAGTAATGATCCCTACCGTAATGATTTACAGAAGAGCCCAAAAGTCAAGTGGATACGGTCTCAGGCGACATTAATGGTCATTGAACGTGAGTGGTGGTTGCCAAGTTGAGGCAGACATGTGTACCAGTAGCTTTGTCCCAAGTGCCTGGTATGCATATTGGCATCCCTTTTGCCATCCTTTCAAGAAAAGCACCTGGCACATGCACTGCTGTCCTGTGATCAAAGCCTTACCAACCCTTCTCTACCTCGGCAGTTAACCTGTTTTTATCCAGTGACTTGGTGCAAGGTTGTGAGATTGTTCTGCAACATTTGGATATTGAAAGCCAAATGATTTAATTAAGCCTTTTTGACTCCTATGAGAACAACTCTTGAATTGATGGATTTCTTGCTGTGTCATGAAACTGATCAGGCACAATATTTAGAGAACTGGTGAATACTGGGCATTTTTATTGCTTAAATAAGACACAAACGTACGTTAAACTTGTTTAGCCTTCTCCAAAGAATCTTGGACCAAATTTTGAAATAAGAAAAGATAAATGGTCATAAGAAGAGTTAAATGTTTTGCTGACCATTTATCTTTTCAGTGAAATGGAAATCCTTTTGTAATGTTACAATCTCACACTTTGTTACTGGAATTGCATTTTACCTTCATTGTCAGAAGATGGCACCTGAACACTTTAGGAAGGCATTGCATATTCTGTGGTTCCTATAAAAGCCACCCTAGATTCTCTCTGGCTACATTGTGATTGTCATTTTTGATATCCGTAGTGGTTGCCATGTTCTCCCCATCCATGCTTTGACTTTGAGTGCATAAAATTCTCCTTAATCTTCTCCTTGCCTTGTCCTATGCTGTAGTGCCCTTGCATTTTGCTGGTTATGTTACAGTAGCTAAAATATGACAGTGCAAACCTTTTAATGGGGGCAAATGAGAATGAACAGGAACCTCAAACTTTTGTGATCAGACTTCTTTGTTGTAACGTTATCTTTCATACTAATGGATGAACTGGTTATTGTATGCTCTTATTTAAGAACAGCAACCAGTCTCTCTTTAAGATGATGTTGCTGGCATATTAGCAAGGGGTTTAGATAGATAGTGCTGAGGATACGTGACTTTCTTCTTGGGTTTTACAGAATGATCTCTGTTTCAATACATTTTTAATCAACTTTGTTCTCTGCATGAAAAGATACAAACTAGTAGATAGCTCCAATATCCTATCTGTTCTGTGTAGGCTGAATTTTGTGGCAACAAAACAGTAGTTTGGTTACTATGATATAGATATTTTTTCTAATCAACTTGCTCAGACATGTAATTTCACATATCTGGAGAAGGTGGGACTTGAACCCAGGCCTCATTTTTCTAGTTCTACCTACAAACCAGATCATAGAGATTTATGTACGCATTGACTCATTAAATTAGTAGGTTATCCACATTCTGTACTTGGTGGTCAGCAGAAAAGCTGTTTTTGACCATTCTTCAGGGGGTAGTTTGGAGAGGGTTTGCATTTTGCTGCTGTAATGAGCTTAAGTAGTTTACTTTCCTCCTTTTGAAACCAATTAGTGCAAATGTCTCAACAAAGCATTTATATTTCTGAAATACTAGTAAAAACTGTACAACAATATTTACGAGTTCACAGTGCAAGCTTTCACTTAACTGTTATTTGAGCTGAAAGTCATATATTGTACGTTTATAGTTCATGCTCTTAAATAGTAAGATTGTTCACCGAATTACTTCTGGGTTTATTGTGTCAATGCTTTGTGTGGATCATTCATTCTGTTTTAATGTATACATGCACATCTAATGAAATATGAAAGCTTGATTACTTTTTGTGGCAATCTTAGTCTCAAGCTGAAACATGTTCTTTTCTTACAACCAGACCCAATAGTTATTGTGGAGCCGCCTTTCTTGGAGCCAGGGGAAAATTTACCAGAAACAATACTTCGCTGCAATCTGACAAATCCACCCTCTCCTATTGAGGGGCACGTGTGGAAAAAGGATGGCATGAATATCTCTGCCACCAGTAATAGTGGGAATTCAACAATTATGGAATACAAGTATGTATCAGTGTTTCCACTGTCAGCTAGCCCTTGAATAATTCTATAATTAATTTAAAAAGTCAATAACTTAACTGGTGCCAGAATTGCCACTTAGGATGTTTTTCTTCCATTAACTTGTTGTAATGCTTTGTTCCTGTTACTGTTTTCCTTAACCTATCCTCCTCCTTTCTGTCCGCCCCCACCCCTTACGGGATTTTTGTCCACGAGCAAAGTCCTATTTCATTAAATATCCAAATTAGTATTCGGCATTGGTATCATACCTTGCGGTATAATTGCTGTTATATTTACTGTCACAATGTCTTCCATTCAAGTTTAAATTGTAGGCATTTAAGAGTACTTAAGTTTTGTGTATTGAAGAGTTCCCTGAATTTTTTCTTTATTTCAAGCATTTTGTGCCACTAATCCAAGAAGGTATTTACATACTATTTATGAATATAGTGAGTTTTGAAAAAAACATTGCAGTGACTCTTGTTTTATTTGGCAATTTTGTTGAAGGTAGCTGCTCATACAGTGTTTTGTAGTTGGTCCAATTATTGATTAATATTTATCTAAGCCTTTGCACCTGGATTTTGATGCTGTTGGTGGCTATAGTTCTGTAGATTTGTATATACATACGTATTTTTCTCCAGCCTTGGCCATTTGCCTTTTGCCTTAGACTGTCTATTTTAACTTCTTTGTGCATGCACTTTTTTATCGTCTCCGCACCATCGCTTATCTGGTTAAGAAATTGTTTTTCGCCTCCATTCTATAATCCTGTCATCCATTTCTCCAGTGTCTAATTTTCTGTTTCTTTGTGCATGAAGGCTTGGGTTCAGATGTTGGATACTTCGATCCTAGCCATAGCCAAAAAGGAGCAATTTCAGCTGGGGTGCAGAGCAGGCCACTTTTAAACTTGCTTTTAGTGACAAGATGACATAATAGAAAGTATGCAGACAGATAAACATAATATAGATAAAAAGTGAAAGAACTGGGGATGTTGTAAATCAGAAATAAAAGCAGAACGTGCTGGAAAAGCTCAGCAGGACTGGCAGCATCTGTGAAGAGAAATCGGAGTTAACGTTTCAGATGTCACCAGACCCAAAACATGAACTGATTTTTCTTCGGACAATTAATATAGATAACAGCGTCCCTGCGTAAGTCCTAACCTTGGAAAATGTCAACATTAAATCTGTACCCAATAAAAGCTTTCTGTCAAACATGGGCACTGGAACCTCCTGCTGATTACCACATACTGCCCCCTCCCCTGCCCTCCTCTGACAAAGCACTACTCCACCACTGGAGGAAGCACGGTGGATGGCAGAACTACAGTATGCTCTTTGGGTGGGGGCCTTAAACGGTCATCACCAAGAATCGTTTGTTATCACCACTTCTGCTGACATAGCTACTAGACTGGGTTCACAGCAAGTGGTGAGGTAACTAATGAGGGAAAAGTCCATTTGACCTTGTTCTCACCAACCTGTCTGTTCCAGATATGTCCATTCATAAATAACATTGTTAGTAGCGACCATTTATGTGGAGATGAAGTCTTGTTCTTTCCGTAGAGGCTATCCTCCATTTTGTTGTGTGGTATTACAGTTGTGCTAAACGGGACAGACTTCAAACAGATCTAGTAGCTCAAAACTAGCATCCATGAAGTGCTACAGGCCATCAGCAGAATTGTATTGAACCACAGTCTGTAATCTCATGGTCCAGCATATCCTCCAGTCTACCATTACCATCAATCCAGGCAACCAATTATACCTACTTCAGTAAGGAGTGCAGATGGCACTGCTCCTAGCACGTCCAATCAGGCGTACTAAAAATGAGATGTCACTCTGAAGTTACAACACAAAAGTACTTGCATGCCAAGCGTCAAAATCAGTATGTAACAGATGGCGCCAGGCATTTGCAACAAGTCGGATTGAATACCACCTGCAGTAGTGAGTAGTGTGGGCAATTCCATAACTGACGAGATGAAAGTCCACAAATATCTCCAGCCTCAACGATGGAAAGGGGCCAGTACATTTGTACTGAAAACTGCCGTATCTGCATCTCCTTTGTGCATTTGTCTGACAGTGTGAAAAATTGGCCGTGTGCATCCTGTACACAAGAAGCAGAACAAATCCAACCTGGCCAATTATTGCCATAACAGTCTCTTTCCAAATCATTAGCAAAGTATTGGTGACCCCATCCATCAGTGTTATTAACTAGGAGTTGAAAATAGTAACTGGCTCACTGATGCCCAGTTTGGCTTCTACCAGGGCCACTTGGCTCCTGACCACATTACAGCCTTGGTCCAAACGTGGACAGCAAAACTGAACTCCAGAGGTGAGGTGAAAGTGACTGCCTTTGACATAAAGGCAATTTTTGACCCAAGTGTGACATCGAAGAGCCCTAGTAAAACTGGTCTAAATGGAGTTGAGGCAAATCTCCTTTCTGTTTAGAGTCGTACCTGACTCCAAGTAAGATGGTGTGATTGTTGGATCATCTCAGCATCGGACCACACTGGAATAGTTCATTGGTAATGTATGGGCCCACCCGTTTTCAGCAGTTTAATCATTAACCTTCCCTCAATCATGAGGATGTAGTGGGGGTGTTCATTGTGCAGTATTCAGCACCATTCACGACTCCTTAGATACTGATACAATCTGCACATGCAGTAAAACCTGGTGCAGTATTTAGGCTCAGGCTGATAAGTAGCAAGCAACACTTGTGTCACACAACTGCTAGCAATGACCATTTCTTATAGAAGAAAATATAACCATCACCCTTTGATATTCAATAGCATTACCATTGCTGAACTCTTTTTACTATCAACATTTTGAGGATTACCATTGACCAGAAACTGAGCTGGACCAGCCATATAAATACTGAGGCTACAGACCAGATTGGAATCATAGAGTCGTACATCATGGAAACAGACCCTTCGGTCCGACCAGTTTGTGCTGAACATAAGCTCAAACTAAACCAGTCCCACGTGTCTGGCCTTGGCCTATATCTTTCCAAACCTTTCCTATTCACGTATCTATCCAAATGTCTTTTAATGTTGTAAATGTACCTACATCCACCACTTAGGAAGTTCATTCCAGCATGAACCCCCTCTGTGTTTAAAAAAAAAATTGCCTTGTGTCTTTTTTAATCTCTGTCCTCTCACGTTAAAAATGTGCCCCCTAGTCTTGAAGTTCTCCCTCCCCCTCCCCATCTAGGGAAAAGACAACTTCCATTAACTCTATTTATATCCCTCATTATTTTATAAACTTCAATTGGATCGCCTCTCCCATGGAAAAACATTTCAGCCTATCCAGCCTTTCCTTATATCTCAAACTTTCCATATCCAGCAATACCCTGGTAAATCTCTTCTGAACCCTCTCCAGCTTGATAATGTCCTTCCTATAACTGGGCGTTCAGAACGGGACACAATATTCCAGAAGAGGCCACACCAATGTTTTTTACAACCTCAACATGACTTCCCAACTCCTATACTCTAAGGACTGAGCAATTAAGGCAAGTGTGCCAAGAGCCTTTTTAACCACCCTGTCTATATGTGTTGCAAACTTCAAAGACTTATGTACCTGCACCCCTAGGCCCCTCTGTTCTACAACACTACCCAAGGCCCTACCATTAATTGTATAAGCTCCACCCTTGTTTGTTGTACCAAAATGCAATACCTCGCATTTATTCAGATTGAACTCCATCTGCCATTTGATCAAGATTCTTCGAAAACTTTCTTCACTGTCTACTATGCCTTTAATTTTGGTGTCATCTGCAAACTTACTAACTAGCTTTCCATATTCTCATACAAATCATTTATATAAATGGCAAACAAGAGGACCCAGAACCCATCCCTTTGGAACACCGCTGATCATAGGCCTCCAGTCCGAAAAGCAGCCCTCCACCATTATTCTCTGTCTTCTGCCGTTAAGCCAATTATGTGTGCAGTTGGCAAGCTTGTCCTGAATCCCATGTGACCTAACTTTACTAATTATCTAGGAAATCTGTTGAGGAAATCCATTCTTGTTTTTCCAGTACATGTCAACCATTTCTACACAAGTCAAGAATGTGACAGAATACTCTCTACTTGCCTGGATGGCTGCTGCACCAACACTCAAGGAACTTGACACCATCCAGGACAAAGCAATCTATTTGATTGACCCTGTCCAGCCACCCTCCTTAACATTCACTCTCCACCACCGATGCAGTGCAGCTCTGTGTGCCATCTATGTGTTGCACTGTTGTGGCTCACCAAGACTCCTCTAACAATATCTTTTTAAACTTGCTACCTGTGACATCTGGAAGGAGAAGGCTGAAGATACGTAGTGCCTTTTAGAATTAAACATGCTTTTGCTAGTAACTGATGGCGGAGCTAGATAGTTGCCTCCAAGACCTCTAATGCCATATTATAACATTTCACAAACTTTTTGTCATTGTGACCTCATTTCAAAGCTTGAAAATTGTCATGACCCCTCAGTGAGAACTGAGAGTATAGGATAGGAGTAGTGACTGTACGAGCAGGAGCATGGCTGTTATAACTTTCTGATTTCCATAGCAACCATTGCTGCCTCCAAGTTTGGGGCACGAAAATTTCAGCTGTTGATCCCACTTGAGATTCCAATCCTTATTTTGAGAAGCTCTGCCTTGTTAATATGAAATGCCAAATGTATTTAATGATAAATCAAATAGCAAAAGGCAGAGGGTCAAATGGATTAAAACGTTTTGTACAGTTCACACACAGGATCCATAAGGAACTGAATATATAATTACATAAAATGTTGAGTTAAAAATTGATCAAAATCTCTAATAAAATTTTGGCCCTTGCATTGTTCCTTACTAAGGGGTTTGAATTATGAATACAATATATGTGGAGTGTTGCCTGACATCACGTTCATATCTCTTGGAACAAGCAATGTAATTGGAATCAAAATAAGAAGCCTTTAATTTTCTGTTTCTGGTGTAGGATGGCCTTTAGGAAGTAGTCATATGTCATATAGGCTTCATTAGTTATGATTAGCATGCAGCAATATTTTAAAGTTCATCAGTTTCCCTTGGGATTCAGAGCCATCTTTAGATTTTAATTTTGGAAAATGTTCACAGGGTAAACTTAGTTTTCTTAATTGGGTAAACATTTCACCCAGAAAATCTGTTATTGTTCTTGGTAATTCATTACAGTATTTTTTGTATAAAATTGGAATATCTTCCTTTTTGACTGTTCACTTTTTTTCTTTAGACTGACTGCTGTTGATGCAAAACATTCAGGAGAGTACAGCTGCCATTACTTCACTACACCTGTTATCAACGGTAGCATCTATGTGAGAGGTAAGGAATTTTAAATGCAAATTCCTTGTTAATAATGGTGCGAACAAGCTGAATGAAAGTGCAGACTGGAGTCAATGCGTATTTGCTATGGTAGATGTACATGTGATTATAAAAGAATTGTTAAAAGATGAATTTTCCCACATTCTGCCAATGTCTCTTTTGAGGAGTTTGCATGGTTACCCCCCCCCCCCCCAATTATGCTTGGCTATTTTTGCAATTCACTGTTACTCCCCTACACACCCATCTCCATGACTGTGCTGTGTCACAATGTTGTACTTGCCAGGAACAA
Organism: Ginglymostoma cirratum; assembly: GCA_024137785.1. Taxonomy (NCBI): domain Eukaryota; kingdom Metazoa; phylum Chordata; class Chondrichthyes; order Orectolobiformes; family Ginglymostomatidae; genus Ginglymostoma; species Ginglymostoma cirratum. The sequence goes on from JAHRHZ010000274.1 coordinate 12,905,194, forward strand.
AAACCCAAGTTGCTGGAAAAGCTGAGCAGGTCTAGCAGCATCTGTGAAGAAAAAGTCAGAGTTAACGTTTCAGGCCTGGTGACCCTTGCTCAGAGTTGAAGGAGCACATGTGCCTTTGCAAAAATTAATAAAATGTTTTTTTTTAGGCTTCAGTTTGCTTGGATCGCTGGCTGATAATTTTGGGGTAGACATGGGTCAGTTCTGAAATGGTGTCTGCATCATATTGAGATTACAGATCTCGTATCTAAATTAGCCCTTTGCTTCTAAAATTCACTGCTCTTGCCACCTATTCTTCTGTTCTAAATCTAGTTCCTAAGCAAGGGTTGGCAAAAACACCAAAGCTCTGAAATTTGGCTTTTTTTAAACATTAGAGTGGCTGAATTTACATTACTGAAATGACTTTATAGTAGCATATTGGTATGTATTCACCATTTTGTTATTTTTATATGTTGAGTCCAAATTGAAATGAGCAAGGACAAGTAACCGAATTGTTGTCTGGCATTAATTCAGAATATATTCCGAGATTCTTGAGCTTTCATAGTACAGAAATGTTATGGTGACTGACCCCCCTCTCCAATACCCAGTGCCACAAGAAGAACTGGGCTTGTTTTGAAATATGTAAACATAATTTTTTTTAAAACCTAGCTGCACCTGGTGTAAGCAGTGACAAGAAATCTGAACATGGAAACGAAGGTGATATTGGAGTGCTCACATGCAAAAGCAGCGGGTATCCACCAGTTGATAGCTGGTTGTGGTCTCGAAAGACTGATCAGAGTGATGAGGTAAACAAGGACATAATCAGCTCGTAACTTTCTAAGATATTTCTACATTTTGATCACACCCATTCAGTGTTATTTGCTCTTTTTCTCTTAGCTTTTTTTTGCTATGAAATTCAACATCAACCTTTTTAATCACCTATTAAAATACTTCTCCTCTTCCTGACATTGAGATAAGCATGATTGAAGTGCAGCCATTGCAGAAGTGTTTCTGGTGTTCTAGTAATTCGGCTTTTGTATCACAGTTCACAGTTTTGTTCATAATTTTACAATTGGATTCATGAGCACACTAAGTACTTTTCTAATGTAATTGAGATCTCCTGTGGCTAAAAACAGATTAAGATAACACTTTAAAGCATGTAATTAAGGGAAATGTATGTAAATATATAAATTTTTAAATCCAGTTATCTTTTGCTGAATATCACTCTGAATTTATCAGTATTTTTGGTTTGTTCACCAGACAAAACCAGGAATGAGGGAGCTGTTGGAGTACGGTTGTTACATTGAATAACATGTATTACATTGTGTAGTATTGGACTTAGTTTCGAGTCATATTTGGCATATAAGCTGGCTGGTATTGAAGGTCAGTCATTTCAGCTGAGGTAACTGACCTTCAGCACCAGCTAGGACATTTTTGCAGAACTTCCTCAGTAGTGTACTATTTACAAACATTTTCAGCTGCCTCCTCAATGACCTTCTCTCAGTCATAAGATCAGAATTTGGGATGTTTACAGATGACTTGAAAATGTTCCGGCACCATTTGCGACTCCTTAGATCCTGAAGCAGCCCATGTCAGGCAGCAAGGTCTGGACATTATCTAGCTTGGGCTGACAAGTGGCAAGTAACATTTGTGCCACACAAATGCTAGGCAATGACCATCTCCAATAAGAGAGAACTAACTACTGACCCTTGACATTCAGTGCATTACCATCACTGAATACCCCACTATCAACATCCAGAGAGTTACTATTGACCAAAATCTTAACAGGACTAGCCATGTAAATACAGTGAATACAGGAACAGGTCAGAGGCAAGGAATACTGCAACAAGTAACTCAACACCTGACTATTCAAAGCCTGTTGGCATCTGCAAGGCACAAATCGGTGTGATGGAATACTGATCACATGCCTGGATAAGTGCAGCTCCAGCAGCACTCGAAGCTTAACAGAATTCAGGGCGAATTCAGCCTGCTTGATTTGGCTCCAAATCTACAAACATTCAATTCCCTCCTCCACTGCCAATGTTTTTTTTTCAGCAGCACGTACTATCTACAAGATGCGTTGCAGAAATTCAAGTTTCCTTAGATAGCACCTGCAAACTGCATCCATTTCCATATAGAAGGAAAAGAAATGCAGATAAACCTGCAAGTTTTCCTCCAAATCGCACTCCATCCTGGCTTGGAAACATACTCCTATTCCTTCAATTTTGTTGGGTTAAATGCCTGGAATTCCTTCCCTGCAGTATGGGTGGTTTCCCTATAGCACATGAACTGCAGCACTTGAAGATAGCTGCTCACCACCACCTTCTCAAGGGTAACTAGGGACAGGTAAGTGTTGTAGGTAAAATATTACCAAGTACAATTCTGTAGTGAGTCAGACGCAGTTTTATTAACAAAAGCTTTTGGGAGAAGTTGGGACCTCAAAGGGGCCTGACCAAACTCCTCAGCTATTGCAGACGGTTTCAAAGGTTATATACATTTTCTGTCACATGCCAGCCTCCCCGCCCCCCCCAGTCATGTACACAGTTCTTTAATCTGTTCCTGGCGTCTTGCAAAGCGAGTGACGGTTAGCGCTTCTATTGTCAGGACAGGATTTGTTGTTTCAGCGGATGTTTCATCTTGATTGTGTAAAGTCCGATATAAAGGTCCTTTTTGTTGTTGATCGCTTTTCTTCCTCCTTCACGAAGCTAATGTCTTTAAAAGTTAATGTCTTTACTTCCTCCTTCAGTAAATCACTTTACTTATTCCTTCAGTCCCCCCTTGTGGTCAGAGTCATGAGTGCTCGTGGCCTCTAGACCACTTACAGCCACTGTTCTACTGTCCCTGAGCCACCCGTCAAGGGGCGCGCAACAGTCTCATCGGTATGGACACTTGCACCGGGCATAATTCTGGCAGGCAGTCAGTGCTTTACAGCATGAATTAAAGACAGCAGTAACAACACAGCAAGCAGCAATGATGACAATCAATATAATTAAGGTATGCAGAAGGTACGCGCACCCCCCCCCACCAAAGAGCCACCAAGGAACCACTCGAGCCAAACGTCCTTTTCCCGGGGCCTTGCCTGAAGGCTGTTTACGGATATTGTTAATGGCCTGGGTGACGTTATAGGACTCATCCATAACGTGTGTTATACACTTGTCCCCTACTATCGTGCACGCCCCGTCCTGCTGTGCTAACTGGTAATTGATGGCATACTGGGTCTGCTGCGCATAGAGTCGTAACTCGGCAAGCTCTCACTTTATAGCATCCAACCCCCTTGCCGTGATATTTCCCAGGATGGTCAGCCCACAGACGAGGTAGTTCCTATTTTTGGCACTAATGACTCCCGCTGCTCACCCCAGAGACAGGGCCCCGAGGAACCCGTAGCCAAGTGAGGACCCCAGTGTTCCCGAGTCCTCCCAGCCTGCACAGAATTTCTCGCTAATGGCTCGGGTCACTATCTTCCTACGGGTGTCTCCTCTCTGGGGGCACGGGACGGTAAGTGGTCCTATTGTCCCTACTGCAGAGAGGACTGGGAGGGTTGGTGAGGCTGTTGTGAAGGTCCCATTGAGGAGAAACACAAAGCCTTTCTTGGCTGGATTGCATTTGACCTCCTGATTATTTTTCTGCATGAACTGTTTGTACCACCAGTTCCCTGGCTGGCTGGAGTTTCCGCCTGATCCCACCAGTTGGTACGTATCAAATGGATACGTCCATGTGGCTGAATTAACGTGGGTGCCGTTGCACTGTCCACAAATAAACTGTCCACCTGCAGTTATGTTTAGACATCGTTGCTCATCACAAGTGCATGTAAACAGGCATCTGCACTTGGCAATGCTGGTGGGAGCGCTGCGTCTGTCCACAGGTGGTGTTCTTGGGGACTAGAGAGTACGCGCACCCCCATCCCTGTCCTGAGAAGCAAAGCGGGTAACTTAGCGGGTTTGAACATATTGTGCAGTTCTTTCCCCGAGTTCCTGCACAATTGGGGGACTTTGAGTTTATCAGCTCTACACATCTCCCTTGTATACCTCGTCGATAGGTACCGGTTTGGCCCACACAGGGTGCGTCTAACGTATCTGCTGTGTATAGGTCAAAAGGGGGTCCACCCAGGGGTGGCTACAAACAACGCTTCAACTGACTGGGCAAGTGGGTAGCACACGATCCAATTACCATGTAGATGTATGTGGGTCTTGTAAAACAAGTTATCCTCCAATCCCGACACCCCTGCAACCATGACAATACAGAACACAGTGACCACATACATCATCTTAAACATATTTAAACTCAAATGGCGAAAACTGTATCTTATCACTCTATGTTAACATAATGTTCCAAAGGCTATACTGCCTGTGCGCAACTTCCCGCACACTCAATCAACTTGCTTGGAGGTCTAGTAGAGGGTCGTTAATCTCCCCCGATCTCTCGACTGCGTTTAACCCACCGGCCGTGTCCTATTCGTGTTTTCCCACCGGCCGTGTCCCACTCGGGGTCGTTCAATCTCCCCCAATCTATCGACTGCGTTTACCCACCGGCCACGACTACTCGTGTCTTTCCACCCGCCGCGTCTCACTCGGGGTCGTTCCTATCGGAGTTCGGCAATACCTATTGTGGGAGTGATCAAGTCCCTGTATCCCGTTTATTTCAGTTTCTGTCGGCGGTTTCACAACATTACATTCTCACCTTCCATTTGAGTATCACATCCCAGGTACCTCTTCAGTCTCTACACCCACTTCAGGGTCCTGACCTTCGCGTGGGGGATTTCCCCTCTTAACAACTGGTCTAAGGCTGTGTGTTAGAGACGGGTACCTCCTTTTCTGTTTTGCTCAACTCAAATGGTAGACAGTCTCGCATTCACACTCAACAGATCATTAACTACTGTGGTTCAACTCACTTAACTTTGTGTTCGGTATCCTGTCCCGAGGTCTGGGCTGTGGCCACGCTGTCCGGACCATAGAATCCTGCTGACTATGCCAATTTGTTGTAGGTAAAATATTACCAAGTACAATTCTGTAGTGAGTCAGACACCGTTTTATTGACAAAAGCTTTTGGGAGAAGCTGGGACCTCAAAGGGGCCTCACCAAGCTTCTCAGCTATTACAGATGATTTCAAAGGTTATATGCATTTGCTGTCACGTGCCAATCCCCACCTCGTGTCATGTACACAGTTCTTTAATCTGTTCCGGGCGTCTTGCAAAGCGGGTGACGGTTAGCACTTCTATTGTTGTCGGGACAGGATTTGTTGTTTCAGCGGATGTTTCATCTTGATCGTGTAAAGTTCGATCTAGAGGTCCTTTTGTGTTATTGATCTCTTTACTTTGTCCTTCACTAAGTTAATGTCTTTAAAAGTTAATGTCTTTACTTCCTTCTTCAGTAAATCACTTTACTTACTCCTTCAGTAAGAAATGCTGGCCCAGCCAGCGATGTCAGCATCGCACTAGTGAATAAAAAACATCAACATCAGGTTAAATGTGTCTCAAATAGTGATACCAGATAGGTGACTGGCATTGACTAAGATGGTGACGGCACCGCGGTTAGTACTTCTGCTTCACCACACCAGGGACCCAGGTTTGATTCCAGCCTCGAGTGGTTGTGCAGAATTTGCACATTCTCCCCATGTCTGCGTGCGTTTTCGTTGGATGCCCCGGTTTTGTTCCACAATCCAAGCGTGCAGGTTAGGTGGATTGGCTGTTGAAAATGCAGGGATAGGGTGGGAGGGGAAGGAGGTTGGGGTGATGGGTCTGGATGGGATGCTGTTTGCAAAGTTGATATGGACACAGTGGGCTGAATGGCCTGCTTACACACAAGGGTTTCTGTGGAAGAAACAACCATGGCAAATTCAGCCCTATCGACACTTCAGAATTCTCTTCTTCAACACCTGGGAGCTAATGTCAAAATTGGGAGAGCTATCTAACAGCTTTTCAAGCAGTACCATCACTATTCTATGGTATGATGTGTACCACTAGCAGGAATGTCCAGCGGAGGTGGTAGCAAAATGATGTATAATCAGGAAGGAGTTGTCCAAGGACGACTCAACATTGACTCTGCACCTTGTGAAAACTCAGTCTCACGTTTAGTGTTTGCCTCCAGCACTTTCCTGAATGAGTTCAACTCCTAACAACATTCAGGCAGCTTGACACTAACTAGGAGATAACCCATTTATCAAACATTGCCTCCACAAATGTTCACTCCCTCTGCTGAGTAGCTGCAGCGTGTACCGTCTGCAAGATGAACTGTGAAATTCACCAAGACTCATTAGACAGCCCCTTCCAAATCCACGAATGCTACTAACTAGAAAGATGAGCGGCAGAAACGTGGAAACCCCACCTTTTGTAAATTCACTGCAAGCCACTCACCATTCTGACTTGGGAATATATGTCTCTTCCTTCACTGTTACTCTGAAGAACCCGTAGCTCCCTCCCAAATGCATTGTGGATCCACCTTCACCAAATAGACTGCAACAGTTCAGGGAGGTAGGTCACCACCACTTTCATGAGGGCGACCATGACTGGGCAGTAAGTGATAGCCCAAATGTAATGCCCACATCCAGTGAATGAGTAAAAAAAAATCATACTAACATGTAAAAAGCAGATATCTACCATGTGAAAACATGATGTATTTGAAAAACCTGATATGTCTAATACATATAGAAACATTTCATTAGAACACTGAATATTTAAGTCCTTTTTGCTGCTTGCAGATTTGAAATTAGTATTTTAAAAGAACATTTGTCTCCAATGTAGGTAATTGCCAACAAAACGACGAAATTTGAAATCAGGAGTACAGCACATGAGACACAGTTGCGCATCCATTCTCTGAATATTAAGGAAGACCAAGGAGATTATGTTTGTAATGCAACCAATGAGGTTGGCACACGAGCGGTGACCATTCACCTTCGAGTTCGTGGTCGTTTCGCTGCTTTCTGGCCCTTTTTGGGAATCGTTGCAGAGGTGATTGTGCTTGTTGCAATTATCTTCATTTATGAGAAAAGGAGAAAGCCTGATGAAATTTCAGATGGTAAGTTAACAACAGACTTTTTAATCACTCATGATATATGTGAGCTTGTGCTGTCTAGAAATTTAGAACTTGATCTTTACCAAAGTTAACTGAAAGAATTGTACTGCATTTCGTTCGTGGACGGAGTTTCTCAAAAAGCTAGTATTGAAGATATGTATTGACTAGCTGTTGTCTTGCTCTTGCTGGCTATCATATGCCAGTACATGATGCTAGAGATTACGTAACACCAGGAACATGCTGGGAATGAATTTATGATGCCCTGATTGTTAATTAGGAGAACATTGAAGTTTTAGCAATTGTGTTTTGTGGCATCCAGTCTCCTTCCTTCTGATTTGCTGTTCAGCCACTCTGTTTTTGTGATACCATGTTTCGCTTGTAACAGCACAACTTATGGTAAGACAAGTAGCAAGAAAGATGAAACATCCTGCACTAGTCTCAATTCTGGCTGTCTAAAAACTGGACATTTCTATAAATTGCTATACATTGTCAGTTTTCATTGTTATTAGATCAAAATGACTAGGTAGAATAACTTAGCAGATGCTGTATTGACGTGGTAGCTTGTTGGATTCACACAACTGTCTTTGTCTCTCCTTTGGCCTAAATTACCCTTGGTACCACCTAGAAATCACTTGATTTCATGTCTCCCGTGTACTGAACTAAGATTCAAGTTTCTTTTTTGCAAACACACAAGATCCAAAATCTGGCAAGAATATGATCCCAAGATTTTTAGTAACTGTCTGATTCTCTAATTGTAACACTTGGCTGCTTGTGAGAGGAGTCTAATTCTCTCTTTCATATTTATTGTTCACACATTTGAACTAAAGGCTGACTTGTATTTGGTCTTCAACATTCTGTGGTATTGTAGAGATTAAAGTCAGACTCAGACTAGCTAGACATTGCATGAAAATGGGGCATTAAAAGAATTCTCAGGTAGAATTTCTCTAGGGCTTTCGGAATTACAGCAACCTGTCTATCTCATTTCTTCGTCAGAGTCCTAGAATGCAACTAAAAAGATTTTATTTTCCATTGAAGCTGCAACAGCTTGCAAACATTCTCTTTTGACTTAGAGCAGTTCATGTCATTTAACGGATGTATAGTTGGCACATCCAGTGAAGAGCTTGGGAGGTGTAAAGGCAGGTGACCATAAATGTGATCAACAAGGTTGATCTTAAGGACCATCATAAAGGTTGAGGGGAATGACATACTTAAGGATGTGAATGCCAGGAGAATTTTGTTACAAGTGTAAGTGCTGATATGAAGTTGTCATAAAGCTCCCCTTTTAAGCCAGTATTGTAGATATTCTTTGCATTATGCTTCTAGTAAGGCTTTGATGTTGCTATGAAAGTAAGGTACATATAAGTTTCCGAAAGTAATTACCAGATTTCATGTTGCCACCCTTTGATTCTGTTTTAATTTGAAGTGAATTGTACATGGATAATGGGTACTTGTCATTTTATTGTGTGCACGCACTGTCACTAAAATGACCAAAATCTTAATTTCTGTTCAATGGGATCTGTTTGTTAACCAGAAACCCTTGTTAAAATAAAAACAGTGCTGGAAATGCACATCTGGCTGGTGGGGATTTAAAAGTAAAGTAAAAGTTAATAATTTGTATAAAACCTTTTGTCAGTGTAGGATGCATAAAACATTAATTTTCTTGGAGAATCTGTCCGTTAAGATTGAGAGTTCCAACATGTTTTTTAGTTGTGCAACAAGTGAGAGAGATCTTATCCACATGGCAGGACATGGTTTGTACGTCACCAAATCCTCCTCCAACGTGTTTATTGTTTGTGCATTGGTCTTCAATTGGATAGCTAATTAGCCACTAAGTAGCTAACGTAATGACATGTGCTTGTGCATATGCCACAGCGTGAAGTGTTTTTGTAATACTGAATTGAAATCTTGTTTCAGATAGATTGATCATGCCTCACTTGTCTCTCCATTTACACAATATGTAACCTCAAACTGAATATAGTCACCACTATAGTTACAGGGACAGTGTGAGGCTCATGCCAGCTGCTGGGATAACAACTGAACCTTTTTAAAAAACTGTTTCATACTTGTCTACTGACCATATCGAGACTGGACTAGGAAGGCTGCAGTGGGAGGAGAGAGAGAAGGACTGGGAGAAGTCATTGGGAGGTTGGGAGGAGTGGAGAGGCTTGGTAGTCAGTCAATTATTAGGTTAGCTTGAGGAACAAACAGAAGGGAAGCACTGTTCCATCTGACCTGCAAAAGATGCTGAAGAAACATTGGCCTATACCGTGCAGCAATCCTCATATCCCTTTAATTGCCCAATTTCCCCAAGCGTTGGGAACAGTTCCCTCACCCATTAAATCAGAATAATTTCGAATCAGTTGAAACATAATTCTGATATTCTGCACATCTTTAATTCCAGCAAAAATGGATTTTGGATGCAACCGTCTGCATGGTTTGCATAGTTCCATGTGATTCAAAATACAATATAGAGAACTGACAAATGCAGATGCTGGAACTCTGAAGCAAAAACAAATTGCTGGAGAAACTCAGCAGATTTGGCAGCATCTGTGGTGAGAAAAGAGTTAATGTTTCAAGTCCAGTAATCATTCTTTTCAGAACAGAAGTAGGGTCACTGGACTTGAAACGTTAGCTCTGTTTTCTCTCCACAATTGCCACAGAACCTGCTGAGTTTCTCCAGCATTTTCTGTTTGTGTGCCTTCTGACGTATTTATATTATAATGTATAAAACTAAATGCTGAGCAGCAAACAGAGGCACTAGAATTCACTTAACTCACAGTTTAAATTGGGAACATTGGACAGTAGCAATGTTAGGTCCTGCTATTTTAGCACATGAGTCTAGAATGAAATTGACCTTCACCAAAGGAGAAAAACTGAGTTATAATGCACCGATAGTCCATTTACACTGGTCCCTTTTTTGTCTTCATGGCACTCTGGTTTGATGAACACAAACCACAGTAGAAATGAAAATTGGACATGATGTAAAATAGGACAATCATTGGTTATAAACCTGCTTAAAGCTACTGCTGAAGACACATTTCAATCCTAAACTATTTGGTTAAGATCGTGCGGCAATTGAAACTCTGTGGAGCATTGAAATTTTAAAGCTTCTTTTCACTTGCTGCTAGTTTAGAACAAGGTCTCTCTTTATGCAGTTGAAGCAAAATGCTATTCCTTGATGAAAAATGTTTTCTTTCTCATTTGCTGCTGGTTCATATCCTGCGGTAAGTGGAATAAAATGCATGTCAGTCTGAAGCGACATAACTCCGTTAGCTGAGTCGCTCAGAATTAGGTTCCTACCATCTCTGCACTGTTGTGCTTCTTACATGTTTAGCATTAAGTTACTGTAAATCGAGCAAACTGCTTATTTGACATGCCCTTTAGCTGTCACTTCTGAATGCTGTAAAGCCATTTATCATGCTTAGCTATGTTTGTTTCTCAGCACATCATTCTAAAATTGAAGAATAATTGTAAATGGGTAATATGGAATATAACATAAATATCCAAAGTTGTAACATCAGAAGAAGGATTCTTGTAAATATCCTTGCATCCTACATTATTTTATTTATATTCAAAATAGAGTAGAATACTGTGCATCATACAAGTTTTATGGTTGTGACACATCACTAATCGTAGAGTATGCAGGTCACTGCACCATGGTCGACAGATGGCAAATGTTTACTATATTGTGCACTTCATGGTAAGGCTGTCTGAGGGCTTTCATTTTGTAAACTAAATGGCACAAATGATAATATCATTCAAGTGATTACTACTCATCTTGATGACATCAAAACGGCGTATAACATTAAGAAAATGCGGTAGAAAGATCGGGGAAAATTTGTTTGGATTGGAGGATGGAAGGCATAACCGGTACCTTCATTTCCACAGGTACTTGCCCCATAGCTCTGTGAGTACTTCAGAAATTATAACCATCTCCTCCCCTCTCCCTACCCTAATCTACCTGTTTGATAAACTAATTTTCATACTTGGTAGCTATTTCTGAGTACAAATTATTTTGGCCAAACCACATCCCTTTCTCAATTAAAATGGTTCTATAGCCAGCAGCAAATCAAAGCCTAACTCTAAGGCAAATACATTTATTTAGTTTTGTTTTTATGTGTAACTGTACTCAGCTTCTGTTAGTGACAGTTTTTCGATTTACAGTACAGCTAAAATGGAAGCAAACATGATTAGGCAAAAGGTGCATTCACCTAATCCGAGTTGATGAGTAATTCACAATGTCTCCAAACCATTTTCATTTGGAATCGTGACTCAAAATTGTAATTCAAACAAAAGTACTTTTCAGTGGATAAGTGAATATTCTGATGGAGAGCTTTTGGAGACTTCCAAGACCTTGAGCCTAAACTTGTGCCTCATTTAGGATGAATGCTGCTAAGCAGCTTGTCAACAGCATAAGGCTGCTACTGATCTGCAGCTGTACTCTGGTGCTAATTTTAAAATTCTACCTATTTTAGTGCTGGTTTTAGGAGTAAGAAATTGCAGCTTTTTCGCATACAGGTTTAAGGTAGTAGGTTTGAGAACTATAATTTAAAGCTGAAGTGGCAAGACGTATTCCAATGGGTAATCATCTGCTTTTAGAGAATACATCCGTTACTGCAGTAAACATGTTTGACACCTGAAGGTAACTTCTCAAACAGTGCCTTGTGAAATTGAGGTGCAGTCTTGTTGTCAGGTTTGCTGAGGACCCCAAGGAGCAATAAAAAATTACTGCAATTTCTAGGAAAACTAGCAAAACAAATGCTAAATGCCAATTTATACATTAGGCTTCAATAATATCTGAAAGGTGATATGCCACTGTATAGTAACATTGGCCTGTTTCTCAAATTGTGTTCTGTCTTTCAATGTTAGCAGTTTATTCTGTAGCTTCCGTACCAGAAACTGTTGTGATGATCTGCCACATTGTAATGTTGAGGTACCTTTTTGTCTAGGGTCTAAAATCTATTGCTCTTGAGAGAGTAACGTTTGTTACAAAGCTGAACGAAAATCTTGTGCATTTCATATTTAAGCAATTGAATGACAAAACAAAATGTGGATTCATTAAAAATGTTCATATACCCTTACTGATGTTTTTTTTTTGTGATTTGCATGTTGGTTTGATAACCAGATGATGAACAAGGATCTGCACCCTTGTAAGTTTGTCCGCATAATTTCACATTTAAAAATTTGTTTTTGCATTAGTTATTGCAAGTAGCTTGTAACTGAATTGTACTCCTTCTCTCATAGGAAAAGTAATGCATCCATGAATCATAAGGATAAAAATATCAGACAGCGAAACTCCAACTGATTTGGTTTCGTCCTTCGGGAAAGGTCTGTAGATTCTTCCACTAAATAGTTAAATCTTTGCTCAGTCTTGTGAACTGTTTCTTGTTTCACCAAGTTCCGAACGCTGAACCATTTACCTTAATTTGTGTGGTGATAATTATTTCTAGATACTTCCATAAAAAGGCACTGTACAATTCAACCTGCATTTTTGTTTTAACCTGCATGTGGCATGTAACAAGGCAGATTGGCTTGACTTAAACTAGTATTTCTTAAATATTTTAAAGAATACCACAATATAAACAAAAAATGGTAATGTCTTGTATTTATATAGTGCCTTACATGGCCACAGAATGATCCAAAGTGCTTTACAGCAGTGGTTTTATTTCAGAATAGGCACCAGCTTTAAGAAAAAATGACAGCCAGTTTGCACAAGGCCAGTAATGTCATAATGACCAGATAGTTTACTTTGAGTTTGACTGAGGGAATAAACATGAGTCAGGACAAGGATTATGGTTCTATCGTGGTGAGCGTAGGATTTAGGAAATTACGTTATAAATGTAAGTGTTTCATGACCTATATAGAGGACTTCATGCTGACTATGATCTTTTGTTAAAAACTTCTTAATGAATGCAATGAATTGAAACTGTTAAAATTCCCATGGACTGTAATTGGCTCATGAGTTTGAGAGTAATAGTCCATGTTGAAGTTGCACCTGCCATGGAGATGTTGGAGCCTGTTCAAATGGGTTGATAAATAATAATTAAATGCAGGGTGATGTTTTCTTAATTAGCTGTCTATGCTATGAAAGATCCATGGTATAACAACTATTTCAATGAATTAATACTACGTGTAGTAGAGCTATGAGGTTGATGTTTTTCTACTAACCAAAAGCAGGTGGGCACCAAGACTCTATTGGTTGTCTGTTGACAAAAGCTACGAAGATTCAGTTGCTCAAAAAAAATTTTAAATGTGAGAAGAACAATACCATGAACATTTTGTATAGATCTGCTATTTCTTTGAAATATTAGGCAATCATAAGTAGCCACCCACCTATAATTACTATTTTTCTTGAAGTGAATGGAAGTTTAGTACAGAATAACCAGAGCAAAAAGTGGTATATAGCAGCCTGAAATCTGACAATCAGTGGCGAGGTGCAGCCCGACCTGCTGGTATTTCTAGCTTCTTGATTTACTGCTGGTTTTACTTGAGATTTTCATCTGCAGTGTTTTTGTTAATGATTACAGCCATTTGTTCAAGATAACGAAGTAACTGAAATAATTTTTGCTTCCCTAGGAAGAAGCCTACACAACTTAAGCAAGACTACAGAATGGATGGGTTTTGTAGATGTCACAGAATGTCATCTTCAACACGATTTAAAGTATTGATCAATTCGGATCCTAAAGTATTTGGATCTCTACAGAAAACTTAAAATTTAACAATTTAACTGCTAATGCCTTTCAACCCACTGTAAGATGCCATTGGCATTAGCAGTCAATTGGTTAAAGGGACAGTATATCTTTTAGGCCTATTTCACCTGTATAAACTGGACTAAAATGCTTCTGGTAACAATTTTGCTTTTACTTAGTTAGACAGAAATCTGTTTTCTGTTATGTATAAATGATTAATATTAGTTCAATTCTATAAATTACAGATTATTGTAATTGATTTGATACAGCTGGAATTTGTGAATGCAAATGCTTCACCCTTCAACTTTTGAAATGTAGTCCAATAGGTGTGCTGTCTCGGTTCTGCATGCTTAGAGTGAAAATTGGCTTCTGCATTTCATAGTACGGTGCTGTTCTAATGTATTCAGGTTGTTCCTATTATTGTAGTGGTACTTCACGAAGAAAATGTTGCTTTGGTATTTAAATACAGTGCTTGTGGGAGTCCTCCATTAAACAAATTTATCATGAATAGAGACTTTTTAAAATGACAGGATAATAACTATAGACCACAACTTTATAATTACAGTTAACTGAAACAAGATGGGGAATTTATTTCTCATATCTGAAAACAGGATAGTATGGAGATTAAGATCAAATTGATAAACCTAATAGTATTTAAGCCCCCACTGTCAGCTTCCTGGTACTGGTTTTATTGTTGGTCTGAGGAGCTTAGCTGAATCAGGCAAAAATGTAATAGGTTTAAATCAAGACCCTATTGTACAAGTAGAGCTCACATACCACAAACATTGCTCAGTAATACACAGTAGTTGCAAGCCCTCAGAAGTTGGTGAAAAATAATTTTGAAGGACCTGAATATGCAAGACTTTTCCCAGACTCCATAATACTTTTACTTTGGACTTGAACCACCAAAGTTTGCCTTCTCTGAATCCAGCAATCTATTTGGAGCACCCAATTTGGTGTGAATGTGTTGCTGGTTCTATTTAACTTGGGTCTACAAATTCTGCTGACTGTCTTCCACCCAATGATTGAACAATCTAAGAGACTCACTTTGTAGCACTGGTTTCCTGTTGAGACATTTCTAGGTCATGGGAGTGCTTTAAAATGTACTAGAGTTATTACTTGCAAATGTTTTTCGTCATTGAGCTTAAAATGTTTGTCATCTCCCACTCCTGTTGGTATGATTATGTGTACTATGTTATCTTTAGAGTAAGTTATTTTCTTGTTTTATGGACTGCGATTCCCAATAGACCGCAGCTGATATATTTATAGCACAGTTTTGCTACTGTCCAGTTAGTGGTAATATCTGATGGAGCTTGATTTGCCAATATTTTGTTGTCCTTTTGTCCAGGAAAGAAAAGGCCCAATTAATATGGTGGTCATTTTGTTTTGTGATTTCCACCTTTTTAACCTTCAAAATATGCCCTTCTGAAGGATCAACTTTGTTAGAAGTTTGAAATCATTCTACTGGAGTCACACTTGTTCCATAAATAATTTCTTTAAAAATGGTAGACGCAATATGATTATTGAGAATTTAACTTTTATTGAAATCCTTGAGAGTGAGAAACCCTGAGAAATGTTTGATTTGGATTGTACCATTTTGTATAGATGGGGGCTAGTTTATGGTATTTGGCCATTACACTATACTAATGTTTGGTTGTGTTACATGTAATGCACTAACTTTTGTGCTGAATCTGTACTGCTAAAGTATAATAATTCTTTAAAAATGAAACTTGATAACTTTTTCATGTTGCCACACCATCTCAGCAGTATGTGATACTGATGTCAGAATTTACATCAATAAAAATTCCTTTGATTTTGTCAACTTAATCTGTATAATTTATTTTAATATTTCTTAAAACATCCTTCTTCCCCCAGTTCAAATGAAGGAATAAAAATGCTTTTAATATGAAAATTGAACTCTGGTTACAAACCCATATAGAGCCTGGACAACTCAGCAGGTTGACCACACTTTCTGGGAGCTGAAGATGAAACTTCTCTTTTTCACCGTCTACATGGACAAAAAATGTCACAATGCCATGTTGATTAAGTAGCTGGTTTTTGAAATTTATGGACCTTGCTAAATGATAGCTGAATTCACTTCAGGCTACAGAAACTGAAGCTCAGTTTAAGTTTTCTGATCTGCATAATCCATTGTTCTATTTCACGATGATTGAAGGAAATTTCATGTTCGAAACTATCATGGTCAGCCGCAGTGCTGACAAGTCCCCACTGAGGGTACATCGCTTTCTCAGGATTTCAAAGGCTGTCTGCGAGAGGACTGCCTGGAGATGTGATGTGTTAACAGTTTTGTGTATGGTCAACAATTCAGGAGAATTCTAACAAATTTTTCCGTAGCTGCACTTAGCATTACTTTCTTTATCATAAGCCCGTACTTGCTTCAAATTATTGCACCATAGTTTACAAGTGATGTACAAGGTTAAATGCTTCTTTATGGGTGCATTGTTACAGTCCGTTGATTGCATCTGTGATCAATGAATTGCACAAACCTGTGAAGAGAATGTTAAAGCATGCTTACAATTATATTTGTGTCCTTTGTGTGACCTCCAAGATACTTGCTGGCACAAAACACCTACTTAAATGGATATATTTAGATTTAAATCCCTGAATGGGAAAATAGCATGCAGTATTGACATCCTTATAAAGTGTCTGTTTAAAATACTTATCTAACACAAGAACGCCAAACTGGGAAGTTGTGGCTGTTTGTGAGCTGATGCTAATCATAGGCTAGCACAATGGGCAGACATGACAGATGGAATTTAGTACAAGAAAGTGCAACTGGATGCATTTTGGCTGAATGAGTAGCGAGAGACACAAACTAAATGGCACATTTCTAAAGAGTGGATGTGGACCTGTGCAGAAATCCATGAAAGCGAGAGGACATATTAAGAAAAACATATCAGTAAAACATAGGATATTGTGCTTAATAAAAAATGAGGGATTGAGTAGAAGAATAGGGGATTTACGCTGAAATTATAGTTAGGCCACAGCTAGAGTACTGTGTCAAGTTCTGGAATGAAATTGACAGATTTAAGGTTTTGGCAAGAGTTCCAAAGATAATGTGAAGGAGAACTCCTTTATTTAGGAGAACTCTGCTTAGAAGGATGGCAGAAGCAGAGAAGGTGAATGATTTTGAAAGGAAATTGGCATACAAGGGAAATAAGTTTGCAAGACAATGGGGATAAAAGCAGCAAAATAGAACTGGTGGATGGCTTGATAGCTGACATGAACTCAATAGTTTGGATAACATCCTTTTGCGCCATAATAGCTGACCTTCAGTGATTACTTTTTCTACAAAATTATGGAGCATATTAAGTGTTGTTGAATGAGGTGTAACTGAGGTTTTAAGATGCTGTAATTACTTCTGAGCAACCTCAATGGCACTGAAAATCTAATTTTACAGGTGCAGAGAATCATTTCCCAGAGCATTTTGAAAATATGAACAAACGCTTTTTTGATTTTTTTTTTCACCTTCTATCTTAATATTGTCATGGACAAAGGAGGAATGATGAACTAAAATTATGATTACTTTTTCCTCCTTGAGCCTGAGGCAGAAAAGTATAGTTTGATTTTTCTGTTTTTTTTCTCCCCCTCTATGTTCCCATCCATGTAAGATGAAGTGTGTTCCCCACATTCTGGTTTTTCAGATTCCAATTTTGAAATAAACCCATAGGCAAATCTTTTTAAGATAAAATCAAAGATAGGATTTATTAACAAAGCATTCAAAATACAAGGAATTGCCTCTATTACATTTGTACACCGAAGCACTCAGGAAATTAAGCAGCACAGGAGAGGAGAGCTTATAAATTGCCAGTAGGTTTCCCTTGTAGAAATTCTTTCTGGCTAGCAACTTGGAGACTGAGATGGACGCTCCAATGCAGCCTGCCACCTCAGCCTGGAGTCTTGATTTCTGTATGGAAGCCAAACAGCAACTGGCTTAGAATTGCAGAATTGTAAATTTAAGCAATTTAACAGGTCTGATTTCGGCCATGTGACAAGCATAGGCATTCCTGGTGGTGATAGATTAATTGGAAGGAGAATAAGCTTGCAGCATAGTTTTGCCTGTCTGAGTTTCCGTTGCAAGAATTCCCTCCTTAAGGGCATTGTGGGTCAACCTAAGTTCAAGAATGCACCTCACCACCACCTTGTCAAGGGCAACTAGGGATGGGCAGTAGATGCTGCCCCAGCCAACGATGCATGCAATCCAGAGAGCTGTACAGGACATTGGTGAGCCCATTTTTGGAATACTATATTCAATTCTTGTCTCCCTGCAAAGGAAAGATGTGAAATTTGATGGAGTTCAGGAAAGATTTACAAGGATGCTGCCTGGATTGGAGAGTTTGAGCCATAGGGAGAGGCTGAATAGGCAGGGGCTATTTTCACTGGAGTGTCACAGACAGGGGTGGCCTTGTAGAGGTTTATAAAATATTGAGGGGCATGGATAGGGTGAATAGCCAACGTCTTTTCCCAGGGTTGAGGGAGTTCAAAGTTAGAGGGCATAGTTTTAAGGTGAGAGGAGAAAGATTTAAAAGGGAACTAAGGGACAAATTTTTCACGCAGAGGTTGGTGAGTGTCTGGAATGAGTTGACAGAGAAAGTGGTGGAGGCTGGTACAATTACAACATTTAAAAGGCATCTGGATGAGTATATGAATAGAAAGGGTTTAGAGGCAAATGGGCCAAATGCTGGTAAATGGGACTAGATTAGTTTCGGATATCTGGTCAGCATGGATGAGTTGGACCAAAGGCTCTGTTTCCGTGCTCGACAACTCAGACTCTATGACAAGATGACTGTAAAAGCAACAGTACTCATTTTAGCATTATGGGTCTTAGTGTTTTCCTTTTGTCCAGAGCTGACTGGAAGCTCTGGACAAGCAACTTGTGTCAGCTTTAATTGGAATAGCTGTACAATTTCCAGAAGCTTGTTGTTTTAAATGTTGATGTTACAGCTATATCAATCCTTCCTTTAGGCCTCAAAGCAAAGTGAAAGAATACCCTTTGCTTCCTATTTTGCTGATTGAGCACTACACCATTCTTAGCTGTTTGGTTGCATCACTAAAGCTGGACATTGGAGATCCCTTGATCGCTGCCAGATTTAAACCAAAGTTGGGAAAGGGAAATGCATGCTACCGAGAATAAGAGATGTTTGAGCAGTGGAAAACATTCTGCTTTGGCATTGATAGCAACAAGCAGGCCTTTGTTTTCTCTGAGATAAAAGGTACTGCAGATGCTGGAGAATCCGAGATAACAAGCATGGGGCGGGATGAACACAGCAGGTCAAGCAGCATCATAGGAGCAGGAAAACTTGACGTTTCGGGCCTAAACCCTTCATCAGAAAATGTTTTTTCTTTGTTTCTTTGTTTTCTCTTCCCATTTCTTCGATGATAAGTCCCAACCTTTCCATCCATCATTAAGACCCAGAACAGAAGTGGTGGATCTTTAGGAGTGGATCACTAAGCTGATTTGTGAAGGATAGACATCAGGTGTCTAGCAAGGGAAGCATTCAAAACATACAACATAGCACAGTACAGGCCCTTCGGCCCACGATGTTGTGTGACCTATTATCCTACTAAGATCAATCTACCCTGCATACCCTACATTATACTATCCTCCATGTGCCTATCCAAGAGGAGCTTAAAAGTCTCTAAAGTATCTGACTCCACTACCACTGCCGGCAGCGCATTCCACACGCCCACCACTCTCTGTGTAAAGAATCTACCTCTGACACCTCCCCTATACCTTCCTCCAATCACCTTAAAATTATGCCCCCTCATAGTAGTCATTTCCACCCTGGGAAAAAGTCTCTGACTATCCACTCTTATCTATGCCTCGTCATCTTGTACACCTCTATCAAGTCCCCTCTCATCCTTCTTCGCTCCAATGAGAAAAGCCCTAGTTCCCTCAACCTTTCTTCATATGACCTACCCTCCAGTCCAGGCAGTATCCTGGTAAATCTCCTCTGCACCCTCTCTAAACCTTCCACATCCTTCCTATAATGAGGAGACCGGAACTGAACACAATATTCCAAGTGTGGTCTAACCAGGGTTTTGTATAGCTGCAGCATAATCTCACGGCTCTTAAACTCAATCCCCCTGCCAATGAAAGCCAACACACCATTCGCCTTCTTTACAACCCTATCAACTTGGGTAGCAACTTTGAGGGATCTTGGACCCCAAGATCCCCCTGTTCATCCACACTGCCAAGAATCCTGCTATTAACCTTGTATTCTGCATTCAAATTCAACCTTCCAAAATGAATCACTTCACACTTTTCCAGGTTGAATTCCATCTGCCACTTCTTTGCCCAGCTCTGCATCCCGTCAATGTCCTGTTGCAACCTACAACAGCCCTCCACACTGTCCACAACTCCACCATACTTTGTGTCATCTACAAATTTACTTTCCACTTCCTCATCCAAGTCATTTATAAAGATCACAAGAGCAGAGGTCCCAGAACAGATCCCTGCAGAACACCACTGGTCACTGAGCTCCAGGCTGAATACTTTCCATCTACTATCACCCTCTGTCTTCGATTGGACAGCCAGTTTTGTATCCAGACAGCCAAATTTCCCTGAATCCCATGCCTCCGCACTTTCTGAATGAGCCTACTATGTGGAACCTTATCAAATGCCTTGCTAAAATCCATATACACCACATCCACTACTCTGCCTTCAGCAATGCGTATAGTCACAGCCTCAAAGAATTCAATAAGGCTTGTGAGGCATGACCTGTCCCTCACAAAGCCATGCTGACTATTTCTAATCAAACTGTGCACTTCCAAATAATCATAAATACTATCTCTCAGAATCCTCTTCAATAATTTGCCCACCACAGAAGAAAGACTGACCGGTCTGTAATTCCCAGGATTATTCCTATTCCCTTCCTTGAACAAGGGAATGACATTTGCCATCCTCCAATCATGTGGTACTAGTCCAGTGGACAGTGAGGATGCAAAGATCATTGGCAAAGGGGCAGCAATCTCTTCCCTTGTTTCCCATAGAAACCTTGGGTATATCCTGTCTGGCCCAGGGGACTTATCTATCCTCATGTTTTTCAAAATTTCTAGCACATCCTCCTTCCTAACGTCAACCTGTTCGAGCATATCTGCCTGTTTCATGTTGCCCTCACAAACGTCAAAGTCCCTCTTACTGGGAATACTGAAGGAAAGTATTCATTAAGGACCTCCCCTACCTCCTCTGACTCAGTGCACAAGTTCCCTCCACTATCCCTGATTGGCCTTATCCTCACTCTGACCATCCTCTTGTTCCTCACATAAGCAAAGAACACCTTGTGGTTTTCCTTGATCCTACCAGCCAAGGTTTTCTTATACCCCCTTCTAGCTGTCCTAAGTCCATTCTTCAGTTCCTTCCTGGCTACCTCGTAGACCTCTGGAGCCCTGTCCGATCCTTGCTTCCTCAAACTTAAGTAAGCTTCCTTCTTCCTCTTGACTAGGTGTTCCACATGTCTTGTCATCCAAGGTTCCTTCACCTTACCATCCTTTCCTTGCTTAAGTGGGACAAACCTATCCAGTACCTGTAGCAACTGCTCCCTAAACAACCTCCACATTCCTGTTGTGCATTTCCTTGAGAACATCTGATCCCAATTTATACTCCGCAGGTCTTGCATAATAGCATTGTAATTCCCACTCCCCCAGTTAAATACTTTCCCATGCCATCTGCTCCTATCCCTCTCCATCACTGTAGTAAAGATCAGGGAGTTGTGATCACTATCACCGAAATGCTCTCCCACCGAGAGATCTGACACCTGGCTTGGTTCGTTGCCAAGCACCAAATCCAATATGGCCTCTCCTCTAGTCGGCCTATCTACATATTGAGTCAGAAATCCTGCCTGGACACATTTGACTAAATCTGCTCCATCCAAACTATTTGCACTTGGGAGGTTCCAGTTTATTAGGGAAGTTGAAGCTACCCATAACAACGACCCTTTTACATCTGCACCTTTCCAAAATCTGTCTCCAAATCTGTCCCTCAGTGTCTCTGTTGCTATTGGGGGGTCTATAGAAAACTCCCAATAAAGTGACTGCTCCTTTCCTGTCTCTGACTTCCACCTATACTGACTCAGTGGACAAACCCTCCTCCACGACCTCCCATTCTGCAGCTGTGATACCATCCCTGATTAGCAATGCCACTCCCCCACCTCTTTTACCTCCCTTCCTATTTCCTTTGAAACATCTATACCCCAGAACATGCAACAACCTTTCCTGCCCCTATGTTATCTAAGTCTGCATAATGGCCACAACATTGTAGTTCCAAGTACTGATCCATGCTCTAAGTTCATCACCCTTATTCCTGACACTTCTTGCTTTAAAATAGACACACCTCAACCTATCACACTGACTGCAACTTGCCCTATCAACTGTCTATCCTTCCTCACAGACTCTCTGCATGCTGTATCTGCCTCTACACCAGCTACCCCATCCCCTGATCCAGCCCCCTGCCAAACTAATTTAAATCCTCTCGAAGAGCTCTAGCAAACCTCCTGCCCAGGATATCGGTGCCTCTCCAGTTCAGGTGTAACCTGTCCTTCCTGTACAGGCCCCATCTTCCCCAAAAGGTATCCCAATGATCCACATATCTGAAGCCCTCCCTGCTACACCAGCTCTGTAGCCATGTGTTCAGCTGCACTCGATCTCTACTCCTGGCATCACTAGTCTGTGGCACCAGTACTAATCCTGAGATTACTACTCTGCTTGTCCTGGCTTTTAGCTTCCATCCTAACTTCCAACATTCGCTTTTCAGGTCCTCATCCCTTTCTCTAGTTATGTCATTAGTACCGATGTATACCACAATTTCTGACTGCTCTCCCTCCCCCTTAAGGATCCCGTAGACTCGATCCGAGACATCCCTGACCCTGACACCCGGGAGGCAACATACCATCCAGGAGTTTCACTCGGTACCATAGAATCTCCTGTCTGTTCCCCTAACCATTGAATCTCCTATCACTATCGCTCTCCTATTCTCCCCCCTTCCCTTCTGAGCCACAGAGCCAGGCTCAGTGCCAGAGACCTGGCTACTATGGCCTTCCCCTGGTAGGTTGTCCCCCCCCAACAACATCCAAAGCGGTGTACTTATTATTGAGCGGAACATCCACTAGGGGATCCCTGCACTGTCTGCCTATTCCCTTTCCCCCTCCTGACGGTTACCCAGCTGCCTTTATCCTGTAACTTGAGTGTGACCACCTCCCTGTAACTCCTCTCTTATCACCCCCTCAGCCTCCGGAATGATCCGGACTTCATCCAGCCACAGCTCCAGTTTCCTAACGTGGTCTGTGAGGAGCTGGAGTTGGGTGCACTTTTTGCAGGTGATGTCTAAAGGGACACTAGTGGTGACCCTTACCTCCCACATCCTACAAGAGGAGCATGCAACTGCCCTAGCTTTCATTCCCTCTACTCTAGATTGCCAAAAGAATAAAGAAAAAAAAGCTTACCTTACTGACCCTCCACATAGTCTTTTTTTTGGTTGGAGGGTGGGAGACACTACACGTGTAGTGTTTCGGGTTTAGACAATGCCCGAATATAATAGTTCACTTCCCAGCTCGCGCTCTGACCGCTCCCGCCGCTCCAATCAAGAACATTCAAGAAGTTGATTTTCAAAGTATGGTGACATATTAATGGTTCATCGGTGGTAAAGCTTAGCTATGGATATTTGTAGGCGATGTTCTAGAAGTGGACTAAAACACTCTTCTAATGGATTGATTGTGGCCTGGAACTTCTACTTGTATCTTGGTTTTTAGCAAGCAAGTAATCGAGAAGGTTGATAAATATAGGGCCTGCGTTTAAGAATCATCCAGCTTTTGTTAAACTGCATTTCAAAGCTTTTAAGTGTAGTTGCATTTCTCCTTCCCATCTGCACCCCTGTCACTTGCTGCCTTCTCCACTCTCCGTTGCTTGGTAAATTAGTTTGACTCGGCACCTCGATGATCTCTGACATTAAATTGGTTTTAATGGGAAAATTTAACGATGTTGATGTCATCACCTTGTATAATGTTAAAGGCCATCATCCATTTCAATGCAAGTTGGGAAGCTTACATGACCATTAGATGTGTGGAAAATGAAAATACGTGATTTGACACAATTTCCAGAATGTTTGAATCTCCACCTCAAACAAGTATCCTCTTGGGATCTCTGAAGATGTGAATTAGTGCAAACAGCATAACCTATTAGTTAAAATCTAATTAGTCCTAATAGACAGCTGCTCTTAGTAGCAAAAGCATAAACTCATTAGCAATGGCAATTTGTTTTCTCCAGGGCTCCTCTTGAAATTTTCTCAAGGGCTATGTTTTGGATCTCAGGAACTTCTTTTTCATTCTCACTAACTCCATGAGGTGATGCAGTCTCTCTTTGGCTTGATGTGGTGAATTTGGACTCATTTTAGAATTAGATTTAATTAATGTGATGATTATTTAAGATCCTAAACACACAAGAAAAGAACTTGTTAAACAAAACAGACAAATTGCTACAACTTGGAGCAATGAGCATAAGTTAGCAACAAACATTTTTATAGGACAAACTGACGTGTATACACTCAACACAATTTCCATGACTATTGAGGTCACAGCTAAGCTGTATGTCTCTTAACACAGTTACTGTATCCCAAGTAACTTGTGGTGCGAGAGAGGCTTTGAAATGTGATAACAGAACTGTTCAATAGAAAAATAACATAGCCAATTACAAAGCAATGTGTATTTTATCCTCTTACAGCAGCAACCTGCCTCCTGCAGCAACCTGCCTACATTCACTGGCAAAGAATTCGTTACCTCAGTTTTCTTGATTTCCATTAGATGCAAATCCCTTTGTTGACATATTTGAAACTATAATTACCTCATTGCAGGCCCTTTCCTCCTTTCACTGACCTTCTTCTCCAACTCTGTTCCCCCATCACCTCCTCCTACCATTACAATCGCCGTTTCCTCCCCCATCCCTTGCGGCTTTCTGTGCAGCAGGATTGAAACGGACCAAATCATCTCAAGGAGCATGTAAAAATTTGAAGAAATTATAAGGTGATATTATTGCCAACTGAAATTGTAGGCTGCAGCACCTTTTGGAGAATTGCCAAAAGTAAATAGTAAGCTGCATTTATCTGGAAGAGACACGCGTTGGTAGATCTGCCAGCTTTGTAATTATACCATGGCAATTCAGTACACCAGCTTGTTGCAATGGATTTACAAGGAGGTTTATCTGCTACCCGTGCAGTGCTCAAAATTTGTAACCCTAGCTGAAGGAATCTATATCTGTAAGCCAGAAATACTTTGTTACAGGAGCTAGCCTATATGGAGTCAACTTTGTAAACGTGAGTGAACAGTGCAGGTGAGTTATTCCTGAAACCTGGAGTAGCAGAGACACTAGAAATGGAACAGCTAGGTAGAATGTCCACCAAATGTATCAGGCAACTAAATAAGTGTCACTACATCCCAATAACAAGATTTAAAATCATGACCGGAGTCTTAATATGTCAGCATGGCCTCTAATCCATGTATTTATCGCCATTCAGTGATTTCTTCAATAATATTGTTTCCCTGTGCAGGAAGGTCTATGTGCCCTGTCATTTCTGTGATCAGATGATGTGGTGTCACATATAAAGCAGTGTAAAGATCAAAGAGAGTTAGCTGATGAGTTCTGGCAGTCTGATCTTGATCAGCCTGAACCTTGGCTGAAGCACTGGCTCTATGTAGCGTTGTGAAGGGTGTTCAAGGAGTCCAGGAATGAGTGTCTACCCCCTCGGGGAGGAGAGAGCCTTCACGTAAAAGTTAAAAAAAACATTCATTATATTAGTATTAAATAGGTGATTTGGGCTTATTCTGATCCATGGTTACATGGAACTAGATTACTTCGAATTCTTAATCTAGACCATGATAGGTTCAAATTGTAAAGAGTTCTGTTTTTAGAATCACAAAACTGAACCATCTAAATGATACCTTGAACACTGCTGCCCCCTGGTGGATTTTTAATATAAGAACCAGGCTCCCAAAAAGTGCAAGAACAAGTAAAATACTATGGATATTGGAGATTGGAAATAAAAATAGAAAGTACTAGAGAAACTCAGCAGGTCGGGCGTCAGAGAAATAGAGATATTGTATTGAGTCCAACATGACTTCGTCAGAACAGAATGCATGTGCTGACAAATTAAAGAATGAGTTCCCCATCCTTCTGCCCCTTCCAAATGTTATTTTCAACTGCTTGCGTTAATTGTTTTATTATAAGAGCGCAAGGATCTTAAAACGAGTGCATTAAACCATCCTGGATGATGCCATAAGGTCCTGGTGGGAGAACAGCTGAGAATCCCAAAGGAGTAAGACCCACCAGGAACCAAGTCCTCTCCATGCTTTCTGTAAAAATATTTTATCATATTAGTACAACATATACTTAGTTACTGACATGAAAGAAAGTACATCTTCTTTGAGTCCAAAGCCTCTGCTTACTAAATTAGCAAGTGGTTTTATTCTATCACACCAGACCAAGTGAGACACTATGGATCCCTACCTTAAAAGAGGATGCCATGATGTGGAGGTGCCAATGTTGGACTGGGGTGCACAAGGTCAATAGTAACACACGCACCAGGTTATAGCCCAACGGGTTTATTTGAAATCACAAGTTTTTGAAACACTACCCTTTCATCAGGTAAAGTCCTTTACTTCACCTGACGAAGTGACAGTGCTCCAAAAGCTTGCGATTTCAAATAAACCTGTTGGACTATATAACCTGGTGTCATGCGATTACTAAAAGAGGATGATGGCAGCAACCTTCCCCCATGGCCTATTGACAGTTGTAATTATGGAGCAATATGAATTCTTCTGGAGTCTAAGATTACCATCGACAGCACCAATCAATTGCTACCAACCTGAAGATCTCATTCAAAGCTGCAAGGGCCAAAACAGAACACAGCTCAAAATCATAGCACTATGGAGGAATTCAGACCCCAAATCAGTATTAAAATGATGACAGAAGAAATAGAGCAGGAAAAGACCATTCATTCCTTGAAGCCTGCTCTGACATTTATTGATATCTTGGCTTCACATCCACTTATCCACACCACGACTATATCCCTTCTTTCTCTAATTGTCCAAAGCTCTATCGGTTTCTATTGAATGTACCCCATGACTGAGCATCCATAGCTTTCTGAAGTACAGAATTACAAAGATTCATAACTATCTACAGTTTTCTTTTATTCTTTCATAGAATGTGAGTGCCTCTAGCAAAACCAGCTTTTGTCGCTTATCCCTAATTGCCCTTGAACTTGAGTGGCTTGCAAGGCCATTTCAGAGGGCAATGAAGCGTCAACCACATTGCTGTGGGTCTGGAGTCACATGTAGGCCACACCAGGGATGAATGCCATTTCTATGATGGACATTTAAAACTAGATGAGCCTTTACAATTGATGGTAGCTGGACTGAGAGTAACTTTATGTTCCAGATTTACCAATCAAAATTAAGTTCTACCATCTGCACATCCCCACTACAGCACGCTGGGTCTCTGGTTACTACTCCAGTGGCACTATCACTATACCACAATTCCTTCAATCAGTCCTAAATGGCCAACTCCCAAGACAGTAATCCTTAGTTCTGGAATCGTTAATGACGGAAACCACCCTCCCACGTTTGATCATGTCTGAGCATTTGAATTCTGAAGTAGCGATCTCTTACTATAGTTATGCAGGGCCTTGGTGAGACCACAGCAGGTATATTGCATGCAGGTTTTTCTCCACCTACTTAAGAAAAGACACATTTACCATTGAGTGAACATAACAGAGGTTCACTAAGCTGATACTGGGGGTGGCAGGATTGCCCTATGAGAAGAGGTGAATGGTATTACACCTCCAGACATAGTGCATAACTCTCACCTCATAGCCAGTGCCATCGTCCCCAAGGAAAATGAGGCAATCAATTTTGACAATCTTAACACCAGAGAACAACGCTGTGTGGGAAATCACTACTGAAGCCATAATCATGTCAGTAAATATATACAGTAATTAAATAATTATTGTGGCCAATAAATATGTTTACTAAGTAGTCTGATTGTAAATTAACTTCGTAAATTTATGTCATGGCCGTAGTTTAAATGCCGACATATAATTAGCAAACTTGTCAATGCTGGATTCCTTTGTGCTGGCTTAACTATGTTCATACCTTTATTTATCATTCCGATAATTTAACCATATTTACTGTTATGATCCCAAGAGGGAGCCACAAGCCAAAATAATCAAATTTACCAAACAACTATCAAATGAAGAAATTACCAACAAGGTTTTACTTTTGTGTTCTTTTTCTTCAACATGATTCTGTACCAATGAACATTAATAGGCAAATTACAGCCTGTATGAGCTACAAATGGAATGGCAGATACAAAATACTTTGTCATGAGATTTACAAGCATATACGTCACTCTTCATAGACGTGGTACCATGTGCAACCTCTTAGCCTTTCTTAATACAGCCCCCAGTACCTAGGATCTTTAGTTTCTCTTACTCAATGGATTTGATTCTCAAATCACCTACAACAGGAACCGTACCCTTCTGAAACCTTTGTCATCACTCCTGCAGAACAGCTTTAGCCTGGTTCACAACTGACTTGATAACACAGATACCCCAGATATTCCTTTAGCTGACCCCTTTAATAAAACGAACAAACTTTGCTAAGTGACGTAGTCGACTTTCGGAAATCTGAGGCATAGCAGTAGAATTGTCCGATTCACAATATTTGCAATAATGCTGTCTTTAGCTTTGTGTCCCAAAAGCACTAAATGGTTCTGAATTGCAGAGGTTAGTTACTCAGCTGCGCTGGGGAATGGGAATTTTTGATTTTGACAGTTTCATGATCTTCAGAAAAGTGAAATGCAGATTGGGGGAATAAAATGAATGCAGGAGAGATTGAGACCACTTCAGGAAGAACTGGGAGCAGAGGCACAGGAAAGACTAAACCTTTACTTCAGAAAGGAGTGAGAGCACAACAGGACATAAAGTGTTACAGGAGATAACAAGGCAGGGTGTGAGTGAGACAGGGTGTGCAATGCACAGGAGAGGGCAAGTCCTCATTTCAGTAAGAAATTGAGTGGAGTGCAGCATAGAGAAGACAGGAGAGAGGAAGATACAAAAAGAAGTGACATCTGAACAGGGCTTATACAGGGCAGAGGGATGCTCAGGAAGGAGAAAGAGCAGAATGAGGCATTGAGAACTCAGTAGAGAGGAAGACTTAACTACAGGAATGAACAAGAACAGATTAGTGCATAGAGAATCACTTCAGGAAGGACTGAGAGCGGACCAACAATAAAAGATTAAATAGGTCACATTCAGAAAGGTAAGACAAGGAAATACACAAGGAATTTAGTGATTAGCTGGTGAGTATTTCCTTTTTTTCTGATATAAGCTAGAGAATTTCAGTTCCAGATTTGATAGGGTGGATGCTGAGGATGTTTCCCCTTGCAGGAAGGACTAGAACTAAGGGATTCTGTTTCAAAATCAGGTGCCTCTCATTTAAGCTGGAGAAGAGAATTTTTTTCTATCTCCAAAGGCCATTATCTGGGAATAAGAGTGGATTCAGATTTTTTTTAATTTGAAAGAAGTATTTTAACTGAGAAATATCAAGAGTAAGTAAATCAGAGGGCTAATGTATTAAAGTAATATAAGTAAGTCAAAGTTGAGAAAGGGAACTAAATTGAATGTAAGGGAAGTAAGTTAAAGACAGGTTGATCAATTGGAATGAGTAGCCTGCAACAAGTAGGAAGTCATGGACCCTCCCACCATTCTGGATAACCACATGTGCACGAAGTGCTTTCAACCACAGAAACTTGAGCTTCAGGTTTCAGAGCTCGAGCAGCAGCTGGAATCATTGCATCACATTTGTGAGGTTGAGAGTTACATGAATATTTCATTCAGAAAAGTGGTCACGACAGCTTAAGGTCTTGGAGATAGGAAGTGAATATATGACTGTTAGGCAGTCCATGTGAAATAGGCAGGTAGTGCAGGAGTCCCACTGTTCTGGAAGTGGATGAGGGTTTCTCAAGGGAGTGCAGTTTATGGTACACTGAATGGCCTAACTGTGCTGGAGGAGGGGTAGAAGAAAGGGGGAGTGATAATGATAAGAGATTCCTTAGTTATGGGAACAGAAAGGCATTTCTGTGGCTGTAGACTTTACTCCAGGATGGTATGTTGCTTCCCTGATGCCAGGGTTAAGGATTTTACACTTTGGTTACAGGACAGTCTTCTGGGAAAGGGTAAATATCCAGAAGTCATGGCCTACACTAATACTAATGATTTAGGTACTTTGTGAACTTTCGCATTGCATCTTGTAGATGGTACACACTGCTATTGCTGATGTCCAGGTCTTGCTGCATTTGGATATAGACAGCTTCAGTGTCTGAGGAGTCATGTGATGACTATTCTGTCATTATCAAAGAACATCCCCACTTCTGACCTTATGATCGAGGGAAGGTCAATCATAAAGCAGCTGAAGATGGTTGGGTCAAAGACTCTACCCTGAGAAACTCCTGCAGAGATGTCTGGAGTTGAGATGACTGACCACCAACAACCACAACCATCTGCCTATGTGCCAGTTATGATTGAAACCAATGGAGAGCTTTCCTCCAATACCTATTGACTTCAGTTATGCCAGGGCTCAAACTAAGGCAGCCTTGATGCCGGAGACTATCCCTTTCATCTCATGTCTGGAATTCAGCTCATTTGTCCGTTTGAAATATGACTGTAATGAGGTTAGGAGCTGAATGGCCTTGGAAGAACCCAAATTCAGTATCAAGGAGCAGTTTATTGCTAGGTGCTGCTTAATTGCACTGTCAGTCATTCCTTCCTTCATTTTACTGATGATCGAAAGTAGACTCATGGATAGTAATTAGCTGTGTTGAATTTTTTGTACAGGACATAGATGCACAATTTTTCACACGTCAGCTTGATACCAACATTGTGGCTGCACTGAAATAACTTGGCAAGAACACGGCAAGTTCTGGAGCATAAATCGTCATACCTATTGTTGGAATGTTGTCAGAGCCCAATGTCTTTGCCATATCCATTGAGTCTAGCTATTTCTTAATATCATAAGGAGCTGAAGGCTAGCATCTGTGCTTCTGGGGATTTCTGGAAGAGGTTGAAATGGATCATCCATGTGGCACTTCTTGCTGAAGATTGCTGCAAATACTTCAGCCTTACTTTTGCACTAAAGTGTTGGGCTACCCTATCATTGAGAATGGGGATATTTGTGGATCCCCCTCCAGTAATTTACTTAATTGCCCATCAACATTCATGACAGGATGTGGCAGGACTGCAAAGTGTAGATCTGGTCCGTTGGTTGTGGAATCTCTCAGCTTCCCTGTCACTTGCTGCTTATGCTGTTTGGCATGCAAGTAGTCCTGTTAGTTGGCTTCACAAGGTTCACACCTCATTTTTAGATATGGCTGATGTTGGTCCTGGCATGCCCTCCTGCACTCCCTATTGAACCAGGGATGATTCCTGGCTTGATGATAATGGTAGATGAAATTCAGTTGAATGAATTGAGAAGGAGAAAATATAAAATTTGGCAATGACCTAATGATTAGAAACGTCATTTTTTTTTAAAGGTGTTTCAGTGTCTCACTGAAGAATGTATGCATTTGTTTCCATCCAGCACTGAACTGGGCAGAAATGAACTGTATTATCATTGTAACTCTGGAAAGGCTGAGGTTTTGTCTAAAATAGACATGGTGAATCAGATGTGATGATGTGGACTAGTTATCAGCTGAATTTCTGATTGTCATAAAACGGTGCTGTATAAACATTATAGTTAACTGGATAACATAGAAGTGGTAAACAGCAAGTGTAAGCTAAAGTTTTATGTCAAAATTCAGTATAAGAAAGAGATAAGCATCTTTCCAAGGAAACACGAGCCAGGCTTAATGAAGTAATTGATCAAACCAATGTGGAAAACATGCATGTTTCTGATGTTTGCCATTGGTAATGTCGATCATTTGCTGGAGACTGGATAGTTTCAAGACTTTGGATGCCTAGATTCTTTGTATGGAAAGAATATAAAACAAGCTTCCCTCACAGCAAAAATTTAGGTAGCTCAGGGAGGTTAATTGATCATTGATTAGAAGTTGAGACAGAATGGGCTGATCACTTGTTCTGTTCTGATCTATGGACAAGTCCACATGAAAGGGTTCACTTGTGGTTGCAAGCATTGTATAGGTGAGATTTTTGCAGTATGTTTTCTTAATAAAGAGCATTGGGTATGTTCCATTGTTATGACTGCCATAAGGTATTGCTATTCAGGGTAATCCTGATGGACCAGGGAAAGTGGGAATAAAAGCCTTCAGTCATTAAGTAGCAAATTGCGTTGAAGTATAGTTCGCCTGCTGCCCAGTTGTGACTTGCTGGATCTGTTTTAAGTTTGTTCCATTGATCACAGTGATAGTGCCTCACAATGTGATGAAAGATATCCTCAATGAGAAGACAGGACTTCATCTCCACAAGATCTGTGCATTGGCAAGGTGGGCAGGGTGCAGTACATAGTAATCAGCACTTTCCCATTTTGACCTGATGCTATGAGACTTCATGGGGTTCAAAATCAATGTTGAAGATTTCTGGGGCAACTCCCTCCCAACAATATACCACTGTGAAGTTACCTCTGCTGAGTTTGTCAGCGGCTCAGGCCATACCCAAGGATGGTGACGGAATTGTCTGGGAATTTTTTGTGGAATTCTGCGAGTTTGTCTATGTCAGGCTTTTGCCTGACTAGTCTGTAAGGTAACTCTCCCAAATTTGGCACTAGCCCCCAGAGCTTGAGGATGAGGACTTTGCAGGGTCAATAGAGCTGAGTTTGCAATTGCTGTTTCTGGTGCCTTAGTTAATGCCAGGTAGTCCGTCCAATTTTATTCAACCTTTTGACGTAGTAATAGTTAATACAATTAGATAGCTTACTAGGCCATTTCAGAAGGCAGTTAAGAGTCAACCACATTGCTGTGTAGTCACACATTGGCCAGACTAAGTTAGGGTTGCAGTTTCCTTCCCTAAAGGACATTAGTGGACCAGGTGTGTTTCTGTGACAATAGATAGTGTTTTCGTGGTCATCATTAGACTGTTAATTCCAGATTTTTATTGAGCAAGGATTTGGCTAACTGATTGCTTGTCACTTTATTAATTGTCCTTGCACATTCTAATGCTACAAAATACTCAGGTCCTGCAACATACTACAGGATGGATCTGCTTTTCTTGTCTATGGCATTAAATTAATATCTTTCAAAGACGATCACTTCTGAGGAAACAAAATAAGAGGTCACTTCAATGGGGGGGTGTACAATGACAAAGCTGAAAGTGGGCTGCTCATACTCATCCTTTCAGTGGAGTACAGTCTATGCATATGTCATCATGCAATCCTAAAGTGATTTGTAGCCTTTTTATTCAGTTGTCTTGGCATTACAGATAACATTTCCATTGATCTAAGGTTAAGACAACAAAGATTCTTTACTTGAAGGGCAAAGATTTGGGAAAAAATGGAAGTTGCTGAAGTACAGAACTAAGCCTCATCTAATATTTAATATCATTCATAAATGCTTAACTTACAGTCTGCCTCTTTATTCCAGGGACGTTGCGTAGTCTGCTCCCTTGGTACTCTGTCCACTGGACTCTCTATGTCATCAATAGAATGGGCAGACAGATGACAGAAACCTGAGGCAAAAGAATGTGAAGGGATGACGGAGAGATGGGAGATCTCATGAAGAATGTCGATGGAGTGGACAGGTGAAGTGTTCAGTTTTGGAGAGCATCAGAAGTAAAAGACAATTTCCAGCCTTGGCTTTGCTTACCTTCAGACATTTCCTGATGCCTGGCAACCTTGGCCATCCAGGATTAAATTTTTAAAAGTGACTAAATGCAAACCTCTTTATAATATTTAAAATGTAAACACATCCCATATGAGTGGAGATAACAAGGTGTAGAGCTGGATGAACACAGCAGGACAAGCGGCATCAGAGGAGCAGGAAGGCTGACGTTTCGGGCCTAGACTCTTCTTCAGAAATGTTTTTTCTTGCCAGAGATGGAAACAGAGAGGTCCAGGAAAGAGAGAGATTTTTTTTTTTGCCAGAGATGGAGGGGTTTGTTGTCTTCTTCCCTGTCCCTTCTGTTAAAATTGTACTGTGAAGGGAGGGGATGTGATCTGTTTCAGGTCCAGATTTGATTTTCAACATTTAAACATCCCATCCATTTTCATAGGTTACAATTCCTTACTCTTCCTCACATTCTGATGAACCTATTTGGCAAAACTGCCCTTTCTTGCTCTGTTGAAATGTATTTGCTTTGCTATCTGTCGTGAAACACACTGTTTAACATACAGGTCTTGCTTAAACATGTTCGATAGGGATTTCTAAGCAGTCAGAGATAACCTAAATGGAATAATGCCAGCTCATCTCTCAAGAAAACTGTTAAGCATGCCTGAAATATTTCTCTTTGTCACCGATAGGCTGCATATTTTACTAAGAAACTTGAGCATCATGTCAGGGCTCACTGTGCGTAATATAGTTTTGGTTTCAGAGGGCAAGGACTTTTATTTAATGTGTAGATTTCTGAATCAGGAAGCTAAAAAATTATCTGAAGGTATAAATTAGGGCATTTTATGAGCAACTTTACATCCTCAGAAAATTATTTTCATGATTTTGTTTTGAATCGCACGCAAGCTTTAGAAACGAACGCTTTATTTTAATTTTAAACTCAACTTAACAAAGTATACTTCATACAATTTTTCTCAGAGATAAAGTTTAGATTTCTGCAAATTCCAGGCATGTTCTATTTCCTGCTGTTATTCTGATAGATTGAAAAGTATCCCTAAGTTAAAGATGAAGATGGTAGCATAGGTTCTTGTAATGGTACATGGTACAGGAACTGTGAACTAGTGTTCCAGAGATGGTCACTAAAGCTAGATTGATAGCAGACAGGAAACAAAGGGAGCAATAATTGGGCCTTTTTCTGAATGACAGTCAGTGACTAGTGGCGTAAGGCAGGAATTGGTACGAGGATGAACATATGAAGTTTATGAAATAATGACGCAAACAGATAAAGTTAATGGTAGTTGTCATTTCCCTAAGATGGGGAATTTCAAGACTAGTGGGCACATTTTTAAGGTGAGAGGAGAGAAATTTAGAAAAGACATAAAGGGCAAATATTTTACACAAAGGGTGGTTCACATGTGGAATGAACTTCCTAAGGATGTGGTAGACATTTAGAAAAATACATGAATATGAAAGGTTTGGAGGGGTATGGGCCAGGAGCAGGCAGGTGGGACTAGTTTAATTTGGGCTTATGTTTGGCATGAACTGCTTGGACTGACGATTCTGTTTCCGTGTTTTATGACTCTATGACTCTTTGTTAATAATTTAGATGAAGGAGCTAAATACAAAATCTCAAAATTTTCTGGTGCCACAAAGCTGTGAAAAGGACACAGAGATGTTGCAGTGTGATTTGGGCAGGCTAAATGAGTGGGTAGATGCATGGCAGATGTCATAAAATGTGGATAAATGTGAGGTTATCCACCTTGGTAGAAAAACGAGGAAGACAGACTATTATTTGAGTAGCTGTAAATTAAGGGAAGGGAATGTTCAATGAGACCTGGGTGTCCTCATGCACCACGCGCTGAAAGTAAGTGCACAGGTGCAGCAGGCAGTAAAGAAGACAAGCGGTGTGTTGACCTTCATGGCAATATGTTTAGAGCACAGGTGCAATTTTATCTTGCTGCAATTATATAGGGCATTGGTGAGGCTACACCTGGAATAATGTGTGCAGTTTTGGTCTCCTTATCTGAGGAAAGATGTTCTTGCTATAGAGGGATTACAGTGAAGGTTTGCCAAATTGATTCTTGAAATGGCAGGACTGATGTATATGTGAGGAAAGATTCAGTTGGTTAGGACTGTATTTACTGAAGTTTAGAAGAATGAGGGGGAGATCTCACAGAAACCTATAAAATCCTAACAGGACTAGACAGTCTGGATGCAGGAAGGATGTTCCTGATGGTGGGTGAGTCTAGAACCAGCATTCATAGTTTAAGGATAAGGGGTAAATCTTTTAGGACAGAGATGAGTGGAATGTCTTCACTCAGAGAGTGGTGAGCCTGTGGAATTTACTACCATACGACACAGTTGAGGCTGCAACATTATGTGTTTTCCGGAAGGAGGTAGATATGGCTTTTGTTGCTAAATGGTTCAGGGACATGGGGTGAGGGCAGTTTAGGGTATTGAACTTCATGATCAGCCATGATCATATTGAATGTGGAAGCAGACTTGATGGACTCAATGGCCTATTCATGCTCCTATTTCTTATGGCCTTATTGTCATAACAAACACTGCTGGGTCTTTGAAAAACTGGTCACTGATCCTAGTCTTTCACCCATCCTAATCACAGTGTCCACTGTCCAACTCTATACCAAGATTCCACCTTCGCATCCTTCTACGCTTGGTCATATTTTAAATCTGAAATTGATGTCATCTAATTATTAATTCTACATTCTGTATCAGACCCCTGTTCACCTTAATAAGAGTTATTGTTACATTTATATTTGACTAAAGTGC
This sequence comes from Ginglymostoma cirratum, assembly GCA_024137785.1. Taxonomy (NCBI): domain Eukaryota; kingdom Metazoa; phylum Chordata; class Chondrichthyes; order Orectolobiformes; family Ginglymostomatidae; genus Ginglymostoma; species Ginglymostoma cirratum. Next base: position 12,941,432 of record JAHRHZ010000274.1, read on the forward strand.
GCAATTTATTTGATTAAGTTTTCTTTTTCAAGGAGAAATATTGAAAGTAAAACTTTCTGGGGGTCATTTCATTTCATTTCCTGTTGCTCAATGATAGATTAGCACATTGAGTTCCAGTTTTGTGCTGCAGACAGATCTACTGGGAACTGGACTGAGAATAATTGAACACATAAAGAGTCTCAGTGGAATTATCCATGCTGATAGCTACATGCTAATACACGCTGGAAATTTACAGTGGAGATTTAATGAATTGTGTAATGTTATTTTGTCTGTGTGATTGCACATCAAGAGTAAAACCTTTCAGTTCCTGACCTACAAGAAGATTTGTGATGAAAAATGAGAGATTTATATCATACTTATTTAAAATCACATACTACAATTAATGTTTGTATTGGGCATCAATGGAGCTGTATGAAGGGTGGGTGAGTCAATGTCATCAGTTAGACTTTTGGCAAAAGTCAAAAAGACATCCAATGGGACTTTTTCCTATTTTTGCTCATTAATTTGCTTAATTGGGGAAATCATATGCCCATCTGTAAATGCCCACAATGCTCAATATTCCCTTTGAGAGCCACCTCCAGTATGAAATTAAAATTAAAGAGACTATGTAGTGATTGGAACCAGGTGGATTTTATTGACTATGGCGGTTTGCTAACCTGGGCCAATCAGGGAGCCTTGATTTGCATATATGAATTAGGGACTCAGAGTCTCCTGCTTTCAGGGACTGGCTTCGAGAGGGCTGGTCACAGCCAGTGGACTGTGCACCTGTAAGTAAAGGGTGACTTGGAGATGGGATACTGACCTCTGTGCAGCTATTTCAGACTGCAAGATACCAACAGACCTCCAGGTGAAGATCAGGACAGTGAATGTTCAGCTTTGATAAAATGACATGCCGGTAATGACAGCTGAACATTTAAAAACCTATTTTTCAGTCAGGCCTCTCCTCAGATGTGATCTGCAACTGCTCACTGGAATTGGATGGCCCTTACAGTATGATTAATGTGGCTGAGGACAAGGCTTACCATTTTATAACAACCAAAAATAGGCAATACACTCCAGCTAGGCTCAATTCCAAAGATAAATGATAATAAAATTCTTGCAGCAATTTTCAAATCAGCATTCTTACAATCACTGGATTTTGTATTACTGAAATTTAACTATCAAAACATGGAGACAAAGGACCCCCACATATAGCTATGTTAGTGGAGGAACTTGTGTTGATATTGTGTATTTCATGCAAACTACTTCTGAAATGTAATCTTGTAATGGAAAGAAATATGGACATGGTAAAATCCCCTGCCATACTGACAAACAGTATGTCCATCCGACAGGGCAACCAGGCATCAGTGTGATGTCTCAGCTGAAAAGCAGCAGCCTTGGCTATGCAGCATTGCCACACTCTGATATCAAAGATTATAATTGAGAATAATTGTTAAACAATTTGCTAAGTATGTAACGTTGACAAGGTAGAGGTTCATTTCTACATTAACTTTGCAAATTAAGTTAGACTAATCAAATAATTCCATTAAATACTCTGCTATAATGTGGTGAATTACAGAAAATCAATGAAATGATAGATTTGGTTAAAACAGTACAGAATCACACTGACAGCTGTTTTTACTTTCTTTAAATAGTTCAATTTCAGGGCCACAAAGTTTGTTTACAGTCTAGGTTTAAAATCACATCCCATTGTAGCCACATACTTCTTAAACAGGATATGCCAGATGCCATTTTGGGTTGGTTGTTAGTGCAGACAAAGGGAGTTTGTGTTGGGTCATGAAGACAGACAGATTGATGTTACATAAGGTAATGCTATTGAAAGGGTTAATATGACATTACTCTCCACCCAATCTGATGAAATCATTAGAAAATTGATGGGGAAAGACAGAACTGCTCTGGATCTTGATGACGACAGACCAACTATCAAGAGCTTCTCATTCTTGGAAGCAATATCTATCATACCAACGTAGAGTCATAGAGATGTACAAAAACAGAACCTTCAGTCCAACTTGTCCGTGCTGACCAGATATCCTAAAATAAATCTATTCCCATTTGCCAGTCCATATCTCTCTAAACTGTTCCTTTTCACATAGCCACCCAGATGCCTTTTAAATGTTGTAATTGTACCAACCTCCACCACTTCCTCTGCCAGCTCATTCCATAAATGCATCACTCTCTACATGAAAAAGTTTCCCCATTGGTCCCTTTTAAATCTTTCACCTCTCACCTTAAACCTATGCCCTCTAGTTTTGGACTCCGCCATCATGGGGAAAAGGACCTTGTTTATTTACTCTATCTATGTCCCTCATGATTTTATAAACTGCTATAAGGTCACCCATCAGCCTCTGACACTCCAAAGAAAATAGTGCCAGCCTATTCAGCTTCTCCCTATGGCTCAAACCTTCCAAAACTGGCAACATCTTTGTAAATCTTTGCTGAACCCTTTCAAGTTTCACAACATCCTTCCTATAGCAGGGAGAACAGAACTGCACACAGTATTCCAAAAGTGGCCTAACCAATGTCCTGTACAGCCACAACATGACCTCTCAACTCCTATACTCAATGCACTGACCAATAAAGGCAAGGATACCAAATGTTTTTTTCACTTTCCTATCTACCTGTGATTCCACTTTCAAGCAGCTATGAACCTGCACTTGAAGGTCTATTTGTTCAGCAACACTCCCCAGGACCTTACCATTAAATGTATAAGTCCTGCTCTGATTTGCCTTTCCAAAATGCAGCACCTCACATTTATCTGAATTAAACTCCGCCTGCTACTCCTGGGCCCATTGGCCCATCTGATCAAGGTCCCATTGTACTCTGAGGTAACCTTCTTCGCTGTCCACTACAACTCCAATTTTGGTATCATCTGCAAACTTACTAAACATTCCTCCTATATTAACATCCAAGTTATTCATATAAATGATGAAAAGCAATGGACCGATCCTTGAGGCGCAGCGCTGGTCCCAAGCCTCCAGTTTGAAAAGCAACCTTCCAACACCACCCTCTGTCTTCTACCTTCAAACCAGTTCTGTACCCAAATGGCTAGTTATCTTCCTGTATTCTACATAATCTAACCTTGCTAACCAGTCTACCATGAGGAAACTTGTCGAGTGCCTTACTGAAGTCCATGTAGATCACAACCACCACTCTGCCCTCATCAATCCTTTTTGTTGCTTCTTCAAAAAACTCAACTAAGTTAGTGAGACAGATTTCCCATGCACAAAGCCATGTTGACTATCCCTAATCAGTTCTTGCCTTTCCAAATACATGTAAATCCTGTCCCTCAGCCCATCAGCTCAACTTGCCCATCACCAATGTAATGGCTCACTGGTCTATAGTTCCCTGGCTTTTCTTTAACACCTTTCTTAAATGGTGGCACCATGTTAGCCAACCTGCAGTCTTCTGGCACCTCACCTGTAGCTATCGATGATACAAATATCTCAGCAAGGGGCCCAGCAATCACTTCCCTCACTTCCCACAGAATTATAGGGTACATCTGATCAGGTCCCGGGGATTTATCCACCTTTATGTGTTTTAAGAAGTTTAGCACCTCCCACTCTGTAATATAGACATTTTTTAAGATGTCGCTATTTATTACCACATGTTCTCTACCTTCCATATCCTTCTCCACAGTAAACACTGATGCAAAATACTCATTTATTATCTGCCCCATTTTCTTGCGGTTCCACACATAGGCGGCCTCACTGATCTTTAAGGGGCCCTATTCTCTCCATAGTTAGTCTTTTGTCCTTAATGTATTTGTGGAATCCCTATGGATTCTCCTTAACCCTTTTTACCAAAGTTATCTCATGCACCCTCTTGGCCTCCTGATTTCCCTCTTAAGAATACTCCTACTACGTTATACTTATACTTTTCTAGAGATTCACTCGATCTCTGCTGTCTATACCTGTCATATGCTTTCTTTTCATTCTTGAGCAAAACTTCAATTTCTCTACTCATCCAGCATTCCCTACACCTACCAGACTTGCCCTTCACCCTAACTGGAATATACTGCCTCTGGACTCTCGTTACCTCATTTTTGAATGCTTCCCATTTTCCAGCAGTTCCTTTACCTGAAAACATTTTCCCCCCCCACCCCAATCAACCTTTGAAAGTTCTTGCATAATACTGTCAAAACTGGCCTTCCTCCAATTTAGAACTTTAACTTTTACAGTCTATCCTTTTCCATCACTATTTTAAAAAAATAGAATTATGGTCACTGGTCCCAACATGCTCCCCCACTGACACCTCAGTCGCCTGCTCTACCTTATTTCCCAAGAGTAGGTCAGGTTTTGCAGCTTCCCTACTAGGTATATCCACACACTGACTCATAAAACTTTGTCGTACACATGTAACAAATTCCTCTACTTCCAAGCCTTTAACATTATAGTAATCCCAGTCTATGTTTGGAAAGATAAAAATCTCCTACCATCACACCCTATTATTCTTACAGATAACAGCGATCTCCTTACAAGTTTGTTTCTCAATTTCCTGCTGCCTATTGGGGGGGGTCCATAGTGCAATCCCAATAGGGTAATCATCCCTTTCTTATTTCTCAGTTCCACCCAAATAACTTTCCAGAATGTATTCCCAGGAATATGCTCCCTAAATATAGCTGTAATGTTACCTCTAATCAAAAACACCACTCCCCCTCCTGTTTTCTACCCCTGCCCCCCACCACCACCCCACCCCCCCGACTTTCTGTCCCTCCTATAACATATATACCCTGGAATATTAAGCTGCCAGTCCTGTGAACCCCTGAGCCACATCTCTGTAATCGCTATGATATCCCAGTCCCATATTCCCAACTATGCCCTGAATTCATCTGCCTTATCAGTTCAGCCTCTTGCATTGAAATAAATGCAGTTTAATTTATCAGTCGTACCTTATTCTCTGCTTTGTTCCTGCCTGCCCTGACTGTTTGACTTGCTCCTTTTCCCAACTGCACCAGTCTCAGACTGATCTCCTTGCTCACTATCTCCCTGTGTCCCACTGCAGCCACCCCATGTCCACCTTACTAGTTTAAATCCTCCTGAGCAGCTCTGGCAAATCTCCTCACTAATACATTAGTCCCCTTCTAATTCAGGTGCAAACCATTCTTTTTATACAGGTCACTTCTACTCAGAAGAGATTCCAATTATCCAAAAATGGTGAATCCTTCTTCCCTGCACCCAGTCCTCAGTCAGGTATTCATCTGCTCTATCCTCCTAATCCTACCTCACTAGCTCATGGCACTGGGAGTAACCCAGACATTACTATCCTCGAGGTAACAAGCATGGGGCTGGATGAACACAGCAGGTCAAGCAGCATCATAGGAGCAGGAAAACTTGACGTTTCGGGCCTAAACCCTTCTGATGAAGGGTTTAG
>JAHRHZ010000274.1:12947201-13013838 GCA_024137785.1 Ginglymostoma cirratum
GAAGGGTTTAGGCCCGAAACGTCAAGTTTTCCTGCTCCTATGATGCTGCTTGACCTGCTGTGTTCATCCAGCCCCATGCTTGTTATCTCGGATTCTCCAGCATCTGCAGTACCTTTTTATCTCCATTACTATCCTCGAGGTCCTTCTTTTCAAATTTCCGCCTAACGTCCCACATTCTCTCCTCAGAGTCTCATTCTTTTCTCTTTCTATGTCTTTAGTTCCAATGCATTAAACGATCTCCTACTGGTCCCTCCCTTTGAGAATATTCCGCACCCTCTCCGAGATATCCTTGATCCTGGCACCAGGGAGGCAACAAAATCAGAAATGTGTCCTTGGGTCCTAGTCTCTCTGATACTAATGGAAACATCTTCTCCACATCCACTCTATCTAGGTATCTCAGTATTCTGTAAGTTTCAAAGAGGAAAATCTGTACTCACATGTAAGTAGCCTCAGTATAAAGAATGGTCACTCGACATGGTACTGGAGTGCTACCAGAATGAGTCAAACTTCAACCTAATTGTAGCATCCCAATGCTGACTCCTCACAGATTAACCACCTGACCATGGAGAAATGAAGAAGTCAAGGACCACCTCCCATTCTGTGTGATCTAATACTACACTGAATAGCCGAAAAGCCTATTTAAAAATTACCACATAGACTGAAAGATTTGAAGCAAAGATAGATGAATACTTTCGGGAAAGAAGAGTGGAAGATATTAGCAGAAAGAACCTTTTTCGTATGTGGCTAGTTGTTAATGTTTACTCTTTAGTTAATTATTAAAGATCCAGTATGTAGAAACGACTGTGGTTGTGATAGCTAGCTCTTCTTTTCCCATGATTAGTGCCATGAGGCAGACAAAGCACACACTATCCATGTGTTGATTGCTAGTTTTACCTGAACAGTTCATTAGTGTATTGCCTGAGGCTGCAATTTGAAGAGTACTATTTCACCTCAAGCTTAACTGACCGGTGACTCTCCTGCTCTAACCATGTGGATACTGGAAGTATCGACAGGTTGATAATCAGACTTTTTGGCCATGTCATGAGTGTACTTTCACAGCCATCAAAGTCCCAGAGCAAGACTAAAATCCAGAATTTCTATCTTAGGCGTAAGGACACTATCACTGCACCACAAATGCTCCATTGTGTATCATATTCTTGTAAACAATGTTATGGACCAGACCAGATGCCCTCAAAATACTTTAAGAAGGTAGCCTAGACCCTAACTTTTTCTTATTTTAAAGGCAGGTGTGAAGTGTTGTCTTTCACATACAATGTGACTGGTCAAACTACTCGATGTTAAGCAAAACACAATTTGTTTAAACACTTTAGTTAAAATACAAACCAAAGAAAGAAGAACTTAGGATAACTTAACTCTATTGGATAACTTAACCAAATAATAGACACAGTAACTATTACTAATTAACTGTTCCAATATAGTAAAAGCACATAAATACCCCCATGACAAAAAAAAGGCAAATTCAGAAAAAATAGATTTGTCTCACAGGTAACCCAGCTGCAAAGAGAAACCCCAGCTTCTAGCTATAACCAAGAGAGGGAAAAGATATCTTCTACTTCTTCAAGCCCACAACAGCAACTGCATAAATCTAAACTTATAAACTAAGAAGAAACTAGAAATGCTGGTCTGAGAGCTGGCTGCACCCAGGCAGGCTGCTTCTATTGTATCAACTTTAAAAAATATCATGGCCTTACAAGCTGTTTGCTCTAGTGGTTTTGATAGACAGCTTGGTACCTCTGCCTTACAACCTCTCATTAAAAAAAACCAGGACAAAATAGTGTCTTAAATCCACAGCATCAATTTCTAATGTCATCACTATATGTTCTTGATCATGCTTTTAGCTATGTGCCTAAAAGTTTCTTCTTTTTCCCAACACAATACAAGAGCAGAGATGCACTGCTGCAGCTGTGTAAGGGTCTGGTCAGACTACATTTGGGATATTGTGAGCAGTTTTGGGCCCCATTTCTCAGGAAGGATGTGCTGGTCTTGGAGAGGGTGCAGAGGAGGTCCATAAGAATGATCTTGGAAAAAATATTTGGAGTGGTTGAAGACTCTGGGTGTGTACTTGATGGAGTTTAGAAGGATGAGGGGGGAGAGGTATATCATTGAAATTTCCAGAATACTGAGATACCCAGATAGAGTGGATGTGGAGGAAATATTTTCATTAGTAGAAGAGATTAGAACTTAAAGGGCACAGCTTCAGAGTAAAGGGACAAACCTGCAGAACTGAGATGAGGAAGAATTTCTCCAGCCAGAGGGTGGTGAATCTGTGGAGCTTGTTGCCACAGAAGGCTGTGGGGGCCAAGTTATTGAATGTCTTTAAGACAGAGATAGATAGGTAATTGACTAGTAAGGGGATCGAAAGTTACAGGGAGAAGACAGGAGAATGGGGTTGAGAAATATATCAACCGTGATTGATTGGTGGAGCAGACTTGACAGGCTGGATGGCCTAATTCTGCTCTGATATCTTATGGTCTTATGGTCTAATGCAAATTATTGTCTGATTCCATGAAACAACTTGTGTTGTTTTTCTATGGTAAATGTGCTATTGAACCACAATTTGTTGTTGTTTGTTGTCATTGATATGAAAGTAGGAAGTGCACTAGCCTGTAATATTAGCTTGCTGGGGTAATTTGATGCTGATGGTGCACTGTAATGCTGACTCTAAACATGTACTAAAATCAATAGCCCCAGAGATTTATTTAAAATATAACATCATAGAAATGGAATCAGCTTTCGATGTCTGACCCTACATTCTGCAATTTGATTCCCCAACACTACAAACCTTCCGATTCACAATATGTTCAAAGTTCAAAGGTAAAATCAATTATTGAACCACAAATCCTGTATTTAATATGCTTCTTCCAATATAAGCTTGTGACAAACAGGAAATCCATCAGTTAACACAGAGATAGTTTGAAGCCATCTGACTTTGATTACTCTTTGTGCTAATGAGTTCATGGATGTAATTGAATGTGACCTGGATATAGTAATGTATTAGTTTAAGGTTACCAATTACTTATATTGACTTCAATTTTTTTTCCTGAAGATGGAAACAGTAGTTTATTGAAATTATGCAAATAAATATTTTGATACCTATAAAATGTTTGTCATTATTATTTATATTCTATGAATAGTATTTTAATTGATATGCTAAAACAAAATAAAATTTGATCAGAATTTAGCGCAAAGCTGTCATTGAAGGTAAAAGAGAACAGTTTATTTGTGTAGGGTATCTGGTCAGCTTGAATAACCTACTGACATTCACTGAGCAGACTCATATTTTAAAACGGCATGTTGGGATCCAGGTTATGGTCTGACTGACAAACTTCCTGATTTATATGTGAGATCACCAAAGCAGCTGTGTTAATTGTTATTCTTGCCTGGGGACCACCCATCAGCTGGTCCTGCAAGGAGTTACATGGTTTTAAAAGGTTTGCTTATTCGTTAAGGATTTGGGGTTGGCCCTTCGATCCAGAATTCTCATAAATATATGATGGTGCTGAGCGAAATATGCTTCAGCAAGACTTGAGTCTTCAAGATGAAAGGAGATGAGGAAACTAGTAAAGTGACCGATCACCGCCGACACACATTAGATAACACTCCCATGATGTGCTTTGAGCTGTGTTACTACATTAAAGTCACTACACTACATAGATGCAATTTTTTTTTAATCATTGTTGTTCATCACAAGGAAAGGGAAAGTACAGCCCAGAAATGAAAATGACAGTGATGTTGGAAGGGTTAAGTCATTTAAACACAGGAGCAATGCCATAAGTAGTAATGCAGAACAATGAAAAATTGACTGTGGCAATAAACAATACTTATGAATAATTGGGGAGTTTTAAATGAAACATTGAAACATTGGTTGAAATGAATTTTAAGTTAATATGAATCCCACTTTATGTTTGAACACTTAAACTTACATGTTGGAAAAACCCCTGCATGGATGAAGCTGATGGAAAATGTGAAAAACTGAAGCTAGAGTTAGAAACCCAAATTAGAATCCAAATTGAACAGGGATCCTAATTTTAAACTATATTAGGATGAAGACAGGCTAAACAGAGGATTCAGAAATTGCCTACCATCCAAGCTCACAAAGTTTGCATCAGCAGAACAACAGGACAAAGTAGGAAAAGATTGTGAGATAACAAGCATGGGGCTGGATGAACACAGCAGGTCAAGCAGCATCATAGGAGCAGGAAAACTTGACGTTTCGGGCCTAAACCCTTCATCAGAAATGGGGGAGGGGCAGAGGGTTCTGAAATAAATAGGGAGAGAGGGGGAGGCGGATAGAGGATGGATAGAGGAGAGGATAGGTGGAGAGGAGGCAGACAAGTCGAAGAGGCGGGGTCCGGAGGGAGGAGGGTAACTTCTTCAGGGTAGGCATCACATAGCATCTCATTGCACTATCAGAAAAGTCTCAACATACTTCATGAACGATGAATTGCTTTAAATTCAAGTAATTGTTGTAATGTGCTGCCATTTTGAACAGAACAATATTCATTAGAATCCCTACAGTGTGGAAACAGGCCCTTTGGCCCAACAAGTCCACACTGACTCTTGGAGCATCCCACCCAGACCCATCCCCCTATAACCCACAGACCCCTGAACACTATGGGCAATTTAGCTTGGCCAATCCACCTAGCCTGCACATCTTTGGACTGTGGGAGGAAACCAGAGGAAACCCATGCAGACACAGGGAGAATGTGCAAACTCCACACAGACAGTCACCTGAGGCTGGAATCAAACCCAGGTCCCTGGCACTGTGAGGCTGCAGTGCTAACCACTGAGCCACCATGCCACATGCCTTTGTGATGGAATGAACACCCAGTGAATCTAATGAAGACAGTATACTTTACAAACAAATATTGGTCAACAACAGAAAACGTTCTTGCTCTTTGAAAAATATCATTGAAATGTTAACACCACTCTGAGTTCCTTGAACATTTAGAGAGTTTAACTATAATTCACAGCTTGATGCCTCCAAGAGAATATTAATGTCAGTCTCTCAGACTGCTCCCTTTCTCTTAGAGCATTACTAACAGTTATTTTGTGTAATTTAAAGTATTAGCTGCTGACTGTTAGTCATTTTTTAGGTGGGGTTGTTACTGCAGAAGTAATAAAACTTGAAATCTTGTTGCGCGATTCCTTTAAGTTTTTCACTGGTGATTAAATGCAAGCCTCTGTTGAAATACATAATTTCTGTTATAAAAGTGATAATTTTCAGCATATCTCAAAACTATAGCCAATGTAGCACCTACTTCTTGCAGCACACATACTTCTTGGCAGCTATAAACACAGGTGCTTTTAGGGCTGCTTTAAACTTTGTGCAATTTCCCCACAAAATTCCTGTCTCGATTAACAAATGGCATCCTTTCTTCTCTACGGTAATTTGAAATCTTGGGCATGACATGCATCCATAGAATCACACATTTGCAGAAAAGATGGTCTCTTGGGAAATCACAACTAGAAAATCAAATAATTGAAACATAAATTGCAAATGAATCAAAAAAAAATGCAAGGTATGTGAAATACAGAACTTGCAATCAACAAGAAACTAAGCAAGCAAATCGGTGATTTTTTTTTCAACATTACTTACTGCCAGATGAGCAAGAATTGTAATGTGACTAGTCAGACTGCTCAATAATTTCTTCAGTTTTTAGTGGGCATATCACTTCTTCATTCAGGTTAGTACATATAGCAAAATTACAAGCATGTATAAAAAAATTGACAGAATTCTAAACTAAATTATGAAATAACCTGTCTAATTTATGCACATCACCCTCACACAGTTATATCTAAGGTCTCTTGTCTAGGTCTTGTGAGTCTTGAGAAATTTTACCCAGGTTTTGAAAGTCTCACCTAGGGCAGGCTGTTGGAGACATTCAGGTTCTGAAGAAATATGTTGGTTGTGCACTTGTATGTGCAGTTCATTGCTATTCATCCAGTTCTTACAAGTGTAGTTCTTATTTTTAAAAAAAACTTTTTTTTTTTAAGTACTCTCTCTCTAGGGTTTCTTCAGGATTAGTTTACGTAAATTGATGACCAAATAAGTAGGTATTTGACAGGTAATTGTGCTGGACAATTTTAATTGCTCACTGGGCCAGTTTCAGCTGGACCATAGACTTAAAACTGTCCTAAGAGACTGTTGTAAAAAGGAAGATTATCATAACTAGAAGATGCAGTAAACAGCTGGCTAATATTTTTTAAACAACTCTGGCAGCAGCTTGCATTTATTGAGAGCCTGTAATGAAGAGAAAAAAACATCATTTCTGTGGAATGGTAATGTATGCTTTCTCTAACAGTCCTTCCACCTCCTGAAATTTTCCACTTGGACAGACTATTTGGCTAAAGCTTATTAAGACAACAATGATATGAAGCTGTGGTACCATCCCCAACGGACAAAAGAAAATCGGAGGATGATTCACCAGAAGCTGCTTTCACATACCTTCAGAAGGCAGTATTGAACAATCTTCACGACTCACGATTAGAGAATCATTGTTTTGCTCAATCATGGCACTTTTACAAGTCATCCACTGCCATTTTTAGTTAGTTGTGATTTATTTTCTGTTATTTTAGCGACAAATGTAATTGCATCCAGTCAACCATCAATCAAATGCCTACAAAGCAAGTGTTTCATAGAAATTGCATAAAATGTAAAGTTAAAGTCGCTGTGTGCTATAGGTGTGAAACTTTATTTAATATTATTATTTGGATCAACATTTCAATATATCTTAAATATTTAAATGTAATACTACAGAGGAATCAACTCCAATATGTTTATAGTCTGTTGCTGGAAATAAATCAGTGCAATATGTGCCTACATTATAACAAATATTGCACTTCAAAAAGTAATCCATCATGTAGCACATTATAGCACATTTTGAAGCTGTGCCAAAGAACTCTACCCGTTAAAGTCTTTTTTTTTAATCCCTGGCATGTTGAATAAACTTTTTACTCCCTTTAAATACATCCTGTAACATTTTTGTACTGTGAGTTATTTGTTAAATTAGTATTAAGTTGCCTTAAAGTAGGTGATGTGAAATCAATTCAAAAGCTTTTACATATTGAGCATTCGCATAAAATATAAAGATTGATAGCCTTCAGAGTGACTGCCAAAATCAAGCTTAGATTTATTCCATACTAAATATATGGACATGTTATTCTACTGTCAGTTTAGATCTGAAAGAAATTAAGTAAAATTGCTATTCTTGTGCCAAAGTGCTGACAAATGCATTGTGAACTACTGCATTTTTCGATAATAAGGACTATGGTCTGAAAAATATGTACCACAAAGCAGTCTCAACATTCTTCTGACCCACAAATATGGTGACCAGAAATCCTGGTTCTTCCAGAACAGTCCTGGTTCATCATTAAATGTCTCAGTGTCCTGAGAAATTGCTCAGAATAGCTCAAATCTCCCAGTTTGCAGCACTTCCCTTTCTACATAAAATCTGTCAAGAGGTTTCAGTTTTCACAGAACATTGGCATCTCTTCTTTTTACTTGCTCACCACTCTCTTTTGCCTGGTTCCTCATGTACTTCAGCAACCCCTCCCTAAAAAATAAATTCTGGGCTGCACCCTGCACATCAGAATGTTCACATCGACATCTATACATTGTTACACCATTATGCTACTGCACATGCAGAAACCTTCTCATTGGCTTCAGAGCCAGTGCCAAGGGCAAGTTCCTTTTCCCAGAATGGATTTGTGCTCAATGGAACAGCTGTTAACTGCCTTGGTTGCCATTTTTGGCCGTTCCAAGAGAATGCTCCATTTGGCTAATTAGGAATTCCATAGTGGAGGCCAGCAGGGGACAGTGGAAGGAGAGCAGGGATCCAACAGGATCTATAGAAGACACTGAAGTTAACTTATAGGGGCTATTAGGGATAATCTTGCCCCAGGTTCTGCTACACATAAACTCCATGACCCCCTGGGATTTGGAAAGGAATATGGAATCACAGAATTGTTACAGCACGGAAGGAGGCTATTTGGCCCATCATGCCATGCTGGCTCTATTACCTAGTGCCAATCTCCCGCCATTTCCCCCATACCTGCTTACCATTTCTTTCCAATAATGATCTAATTCTCTCTTGAAGGCCTAAATTGAACAATATGCTCAATGTAAACCACTGGATCAATGTTGAGGAAGGTGGTAGGCAGGTTTGAGCCATACATGGCACATTCAACCAAACCTCTCAGAAACAGATTTTATATCTTCCTCTTGCTGTTCTGACTGCAAACACGTTTGTTTCTTTAAAATCCAACTTCTGTCTGAAAATGTCATCAGTGTGAAAGTGAAGTATAAACAAAGCTTCTAAATGAAGATTGATCTCACCATTATGCATTACAGTGCAAAGTTACAGCAGAATAGAGAATCCTGGGATTTTGAAGCAAACATAGCCTTGTTTTAATCATTTTTCAAAATTATGACAAAAGCATAATAAAATTAAACTAGAGTCAGACAAAAGGGGTGCCATTTAGGGTATGGTTGGTAATTAAGTAGACAGGTTGGCAAGAAATCTCCTTGGCCTCACTGAGTAAAATCCTCCATGATACACGACAGAACTTTGTTTTTATTATTTCACAGGATGTGGGTGTCACTGGCTAGGTCAGCATTTAGTGCCCATTCCTAATTGCCCAGCAGGAAATTCAGAGTCTGGAGTACATGTAGGCCAAACCAGATAAGGGATGACTGATTTCCTTCTTTAAATGGCACTAGTGAACCATATGGGATGGGTTTTTATGAAAATCTGACCACCTTTTTACTGAATTCAAATTTCACCATCTGCCATGGCAAGATTTGAACCATGGCCCCAGAACATTAGCCTGAGGTCTGGATTACTAGTTCGTTATCGCTACACTACCCCTTCGCCTAAGCTGCCAGCCAGAAAAAGTAAGAATCAGCCAATATGCCAAGCTGATTGTTAAAGTAGTGATATTAAAATAGCTCCATCTCCTCAAACCTACCTCCAATTGCCAAATTAAGAAAATCAGCAGTAGTGATTGAGACTTCTTCTATCTCCAATCTCTGACCTTCTCAAATAAAAACTGGAAGGACTGCGGATGCTGTAAATCAGGAACAAAAACAGAAGTTGCTGGAAGCTCAGCAGGTCTGGCAGCATCTGTGAAGAAAAAATTCAGAGTTCTGAGGAAGGGTCACCGGATCTGAAATGTTAGCTCTGAGCTTCTCACTTTGCTTCCATTTTGCTGCCTGTCTTCCTGTTGCTGCTACCATCACTAATATATTGCCATACAGTCACTTGCCGGACTCTGTCTCATCTGCCTGACCCTTCCTAAGCCTTGTTCAATACCCCGGCTCTCCAGACCCACGTTGCCTGACCCTCTCAGTCATGCTACAACCTTGTTCTCTGCCAATCCATAGACAATCCTCATTGCTCAATGGTTGTTGATTTGAAGCAATCAGCATAAGGACATGATGATCCATGGAATGGTGGAGAATAAGTACTGTGGAGCAACCAGGAGGAGCAGTCAGTGTGGCCCAGGAGGTGGGAAGATCACGCAAAGTCTGGGAAGCTACCAGGACACAGGGAATAGCTACAAGGGAGGCAGTATGGGTGGCCCAGGAGGAACACAGAGCACTCTGCAATTAGTATCATGTTCACAAGTTGCTTGGACATACTGGCAGACACCAACCAACCTTTATGTACTTATTGGAATTATAAATTTATTCATCTCCTTGAAAAGATTCTGCCACTGCATATCATTCGAAAACATTGGTGGAATAGAACATAGAACATAGAACATAGAACAATACAGCGCAGAACAGGCCCTTCGGCCCTCGATGTTGCGCCGCCCTGTGAACTAATCTAAGCCCATCCCCTACACTATCCCATCATCATCCATATGCTTATCCAAGGACTGTTTAAATGCCCCTAATGTGGCTGAGTTAACTAATCTCAGTCGATGGTATGAGCCAGAGAGAAATATTAGCCATTGGTAAAAGTAAACTGTGACATGAGGATCTCCAGTGACTACATTGATGTCTGACTCCCAATTCAAATACCTGGACTCTATCTCCACCCTTGAACTATCCTCACTTATGGTCCACCTTTTTAGGAATTTTCCAGTCAGCTTCATTTTATTAACATTCCCAGAATACAGCACAAACTCCCCATCATCCTCCCCAAACCCTGCATGAAAACCAAAGGATATCAGATCAGTACTTCAAGGCAGGAGTTTTCCCACTAAGCCCATGACTGACATTATAGCACTGACAACTAAAGATACTTATAACAACTGTAGTTGTTCCCATAACTGATTGTTTTCATGCTTCTTGACAAGATTAAAAATATTTTGACTTTATCCTTATCTTGAGAAGTTTTCAAATTAATATTTTTCATCATTTGCTAATTTGATAGCCGAATTGGATATGTTGTACTCAATCAGAACAAAATCCAAAGTATTTGAAATCGTTGGCTATAATCAGAACTAATAGATTTGTATGTGGTAATGGTATTCATTTAAATCAGGTGTCAAAATAAATATGTGCTCTTTGTAATCCATTGCAAACTTGTTCTTAAAAATCACTTCTTTCTTTGCATAAAAGATACTGTTTTGACTTAGGTCAACCCAATTGACTTCAACCGGTACTGTGTCCACTATAAAGAATTATGGAATCAGCTACATGTTGACAGGCTCCACTTATTTACAACTGGTGCCAATCAGATTGAAATGGTTATCGTTGAAACCAACTGGTCAGGTGGCATCACAACTGATTTCCTGTTATAAGCTCCAGTTATGTTGGTTGTTTCAAATTAAAACTGGTTGTAGCCTGTTAATTCCAGCAAAAACCAATTAGGACCAGTTGACATTTTCAAACTGGTTTCAACTAATTTATTCTTCTCTACCCAGTCATGATGCTCAAGGATTTCCTGAGGAGCTTAGGAGAGGCTAAGGGGAAACACGGCAGTCACACATAAAGTAGATATGATAGTAATTGTCTCTTATATTTCATTGACTTTATCACAGAACTATACAGGTACCTTTTTGAAGATTTTCAGTCACCATCCTTATCACTGGAGATCACAATGAGTAAATGTAGTGAGTAGTAAGGAGCTGAAATGGCACAGTGGCAGCACCAGGGACCCAGGTTCGATTCCAGCCTCGGGTGACTGTGTGGAGTTTGCGCATTCTCCCAGTGTCTGCGTGGGTTTTCTCCAGGTACACCAGTTTCATCCCACAGTCCAAACATGTTCAGGTTAGGTGGATTGGCCATGCTAAATTGCCTGTAGTGTTCAGGGAGTTGTAGATTAGGGGATGGGTCTGGGTGGGATGCTCTGAGGTTCAGTGTGGACTTGTTGGGCCAAAGGACCTGTTTCCACACTGTAGGGATTGTGTGAACAGGTTACATACCTTTCCTTCACAGATATTGGATACCATCCTCAGGTGAGATTTACTGACGGCAGTGTGCAGTAGCCACAGGTTTTACATTTGCTGGTATCTATGGCCAGCAGTAGTAAAGCCCTTCCAAAGATGTGTGCCAAGGGAGTGTTTGAATGCAAAACTGCAACACTTACTCGAAGTTATAAAAGGTCACCTTTTGTCAGCTGTTTATAACATAGGATCCAGGCTAGTGCTACAGATATTTGTGCACCAACACATACTACATACTTTCTAAAAAAATCATTCACAGGATGGGGGCATCACTGACAAGGGCAACATTGCCCATCTCTAACTTCCCAGAAGGTAGTTATGAATTAAGCATATTGCTGTGGATCTGGAGTCCCATGAGGGCCAGACCAAGCAGGGACAACAGTTTCCTTCCTGAAAGAACATTAGGTAAGCAGATGGGTTTTTTTTTAACAGCTAAGGCAAATTAGACTGCCAGGGATATCAAATAGGAACAAAATGAGAAATATACCACAAGATGAACAGTTGTTTATTCAGAAAGGACACCTCTCAAACTTAAATGCGTCTCTTGAAGACTGTTGAAGCATCCCTTTCAGAAGCATCTGGCATCAAGCCAGCAATAACTTCCATAAATATTATTGTTCCTTGTGTGGTGGAAAAGCAAATAAAGTTTTCAATCTGCTCAACTCACCCTGCCATTGAAATATTTCTTTTTCAGCAACTGCAAATATATATACGTTTCACTTATTTATTTATCGGATCTGGGCTTCATTGGCTGAATCAGCATTTATTGCCCAATCCCTAATTTCCCAGGGGACAGTTGAGAGTCAACCACATTGCTGTGGGTCTAGATTGCATGTAGGCCAGAATAGGCAAGAATGGCAGATTTCCTTCCCTAAAGGCCATGAGTGAACATTTTTACAACAATCACCAATGATTTCATGGTCATTAGACTTTTAATTCTAGATTTTTACTGAATTCAAATTTCACCATCTGCCCAGAACACCAGCCTGGGATTCTGGATTACTAGTCTGATGACATTACCATTAAATTACCGCTTCCCTTCATCACTTGCTTGACCTCTATGTCCACTTCAATGAGAAAGCTGTCTTTTTATTTTAGGAGCAATTTTATGTGTGTACATTGCAGTGTACTAAACCATCAACACTGACCTATCAAAGACCTGAAAGTATGTGAGGGAGAAGTGAGAAGAAGAAGCAGTCTAAGCACCTAAACAACTGAGGTGAGTGTAATATCTTTTGGGCAACACATTTCATAGCAAACTTCATTTCTCAGTGTCCGTAGTTCACAAACTCACTGTGGATTTTAATTATATGCTGATTTTGAGGGGGATGCTTCAATATGTTTACAACATGAGCAATGGTGGTTTGAGTGCTGATGCAGTTTGATTGTTCTTAGTCCCTGGAGATTAATAGATTTAGAGAATTAATAATAGTCAAAGTACAAATGGAAATTTGAATTAAAAGTGACTTTCTTCTGGCTGAGTAATGCCAGGAATCTATGTCTGTCTTACAGCAGCATTCATAAGACCATAAGACCATAAGACAGAGGAGTGGAAGTAAGGCCATTCGGCCCATCAAGTCCACTCCACCATTTAATCATGGCTGATGGGCATTTCAACTCCACTTATCCGCACTCTCCCCTTAGCCCTTGATTCCTTGCGAGATCAAGAATTTATCAATCTCTGCCTTGAAGACATTCAACTTCCCGGCCTCCACTGCGCTCCGTGGCAATGAATTCCACAGGCCCACCACTATCTGGCTGAAGAAATGTCTCCTCATTTCCGTTCTAAATCAACCCCCTCTAATTCTAAGGCTGTGCCCATGGGTCCTAATATCCCCACCTAACGAAACAACTTCCCAGCGTCCACCCTTTCTAAGCCAAGCATTATCTTGTAAGTTTCTATTAAATCTCCCCTCAACCTTCTAAACTCTAATGAATACAATCCCAGGATCCTCAGCCGTTCATCGTATGTTAATGGTTGATAACTGCTTCAAAAGAGCTAATATACATTTGTTAATTTATTACTATTTGTTTAAAAAATAGAATTCTAGTTATATAACTAGAAGGATTTACCTTGAGCTGTTTTGGAGGTTGGTGGATTAAGGGGTAGAATTTACATTCGCTGCAATTAATTCAGCGTAATAAGAACAGAAAAGACTGGAGAAAGTCAGCAGGTCTAACTCTTTGGATCTGTGAGAAGAGAAACAGAGTAAATGGAAGTATTAACTCTGTTTCTCTCTCCACAGATGCTGCCAGATCAGCTGAGCTTTTCCAGCATTTTTTGTTCAATTTTCAGCATTTGCAATGTTTTGCTTTTATTTATTTGGGATGGTTTGACAATTTTGTCATTTCAGCTTGCCTCACTTTTGACTTCACTAACATATCTCAAGTCAGCATCCTTTCTATCTGTGTGATCTAACCTCACAAAAAAAACAGAAAAGCTGATTGATTTAAAAGCATAGCTGATTGACTAATATTTACCAAGGGAGAAAAGCTGCCAGCTGTACTCAGTATAACATACATATAACCAGCTTACTGACATTGTCCCAGACACCAACATCCCCATCCCTCAGTGCCCCAGCAGTAGGCCAAACTCACCAGAATTGGTAGCATAGTGTCACACAATTGTGCAGGCATGATACTGGCAACCCTGAATATTGACTCTAGACTCCATGAAGTCTCATGGCATCACATCAAACATGAGCAAGGAAACTTCCTGCTGCTTACTGCTTACCGACCCCACAGCTGATGAATTAGAACACATGGATGAAACATTAAATCTAGCAAAGAAACAAAATGGCCTCTGGCAGGGAACTTGGAAGTACCATTACCAACTGAGCAGGCCAACCCTTGAGTGACATATCTGTAGCAGGTACTGGGACTGTGGCAGGTGGTGAGAGGACTAACAAGTCAGAAATATTTACTTGACTTTGTCCTCACCAATATATCTGTCTCAGATGCACCAGTCATAGAGTCATAGACACATACAGTCCTTTGGCCCAATTCATCCTTGCTAACCAGGTTTCCAAAACTGAACTGGTCCTATTTCCCGCATTTGGCCCATATCCCTCAAAATTTTTCCGATCCAAGTACCTGTCCAAATGTCCACCTGTCTTCTAAATGTTGTAATTGCACTTCCATGACAGCGTTGATAGGAGAGGCAACTACACAGTCATTGTGGAGACAAAGTCCCATCTTTATATCGACAACACTCTCCATTGTATTCCTTGGCACTGCCACTATGCTAAATGGAACAGATTTTGAACAGATCTAACAACAGAACATTGGTCATCTGCCAGGCACTGTGGACCATCAGCAGCACCAGAGTTATATATTTAACAATCATCTGTAACTTCATAGCCTGGCATGTCCCCCATGTTACCATCACCATTATGCAGACAGATCAACCCCAATTCAATGAATAGTGTAGGAGGACATGTTAGGAGCAGCATCAGGCATAGCTAAAAATGAGATGTTAACCTGATGACAATACAATACAAGACTACTTGCATGCCCAACAGCAGAAATAGAATGCAATAGATAGGGCTATTCCACAACCAACAAATTAAATGTATGCTCTGTAGTCCTGTCACATCCAGTAGTGAGTAATGCTGATAATTAAACAGCTAATAGGAGGAGTAGGAGACTCCACAAATATCCCAATCCTCAATGATAGAGGAGCCCTGCACACCACTACAAAATATTAGGCAGAAGCACTTGCTTCCAATTTAAGCCAGAAATGCCAAATGGATAATAAAACAAAGAACTGCGGATGCTGAAGATCTGAAACAAAAAAACAGAAATTGCTGGAGAAACTCAGCAGGTCTGGCAGCATCTGTGGAGAGAAAACAGAGTTTATGTTTTCAGTCCTGTCACCCTTCTGATGCTGCCAGGCCTGCTGAGTTTTCCCAGCAATTTCTGTATTTTTTAATGCCAAGTGGATGATGCATCTTGCCTCCTTCTCTGACCATCTGGACTATAGATGCCAGTCTTCAACCAATTTGATTTACTCCAATGTGATATCAGCAAACAGCAGAAGGCACCAAATACTTGCACAAGATGAGTGCAAAATATGAAATACCATTTGCAAGTCCTCAGAAACCAAAACACTCCATGTCCAAATCAAGCAAGACCTGGCCAATATCCAGGTTCAGGCTGTCAAGTGGCAAGAAACATTCGCACTAGAAAGTGCCAGATGATTACCATCTTCAACAGGAGAGAATCTAACCATTACCTCGACACTAAATGGCACTAAAATCACTAAATCTCAACTTTCAAAGTACTAACGGGTTACCATTGATCAAAAACAGGCCTTGCCATTTACACTCTGTGGCTACAAGAGCAGGTCAGAGGCTAGGAATACTGTAGCAAGCAACTCAGCTCCTGACTTCCCAAAGCCTGTGCACCATCTGCAAAGCACAAGTCAGGAGTGTGCATTCAAGAAGCTTGGCATTGCCCAGGACAAAGCAGCCATTTGATTAGTTCTGCGATGACCGACGTTCAGTAGCAGCAGACTACGTACAAGATGTACTGCAGCAACACACTACAACTCCTTCCACAGCACCTTTCAAACCTGCAACCTATCTGGAAGGACAGAGACAACAGATGCATGGGAACACCACCAGCTGCAATTACCCTTCCAAGTCACACATGCATCTCAACATGTAACTTTATTGCCATTTCTTCACTGTTGTTGGATCAAAGTCCTGGAACTTGCTTCCAAACAACACTGGTAATGTTCCTCCGCTCCATGTTCTGCCGCAGTTCAAAAGGCAGCTCAGCGCCATCTTCTCCAGGCAGCCAGAAAAAGATAATAAATGCTGCCCTAGCCAGTGACACTGACACCTATTGAACAAGTTTGAAAAAAAGAGAAAAAAAAGGACACTGAAAACAAGCAGATGAGTTTCAATGGTCTCTCAAGGTCCTCCAGTATATTCCTGCTTTTCTATTATACTGACAAGCATCCGTACAAGATACAGATTAGATATGACATACATAAAGTTAAGCAATCTTTTTCTAAAGTACCATCTGATCTTATCAGGAACATATATTTGACGCATTAGTAGTGACCTAAAGCTTTGTACATAGTAACAAATTACTCTCAATCTATTTGTTAGTATGATAAGAAACATGAAAGACACAATAGAGTGCAATAAATGTTAAAATGAAACATTATTTAACAGCTCAGTTACATATTTGACACATAGGACCAAATGATTAGCTCATTGAAGTATATCGAGCATAGTCAAACAAATTTCTTCATAGTTTGGGCTAGCTCACTGCTTCGTTCAATACAAACCTGTTTCAATTCCACGTGAAGCAGAATATTTGCCATATGGCCTTTCAGGAAAGATTAATTTTTTTTACTGAAAATGAGTACCAGTGAAATGAATGGTGGGAGGGGGATGGAGCAGGGTAAGATTAATGTTCATTCAAGAAGATTGTTACCCAGTAGTGCGTATTTTATTTAAACCTGCAGCTGAGTGAATAGCCTTATAGTAACAGCCTTATCCCACAGTAGGAAGATAGTTATTTTGCATGCATGTGGTCCTTCTGATCTCAGTGAGAAACGTAACTAACTAAATATGTTTGCAAATTTCTAATCGGAGAGACTGGAGGCAAGGGGAAACAAAGGCATACACTTAAAAGCACCTTGCATCTGACTGATGAAGTATTGAGCGATTCTACATTTGGGCACATCCCCAACAGGGTAGAAGACAAAACATTGAGAACGTTATAATTTGTTAGGAACAGTCAATGATTGCCAGCAATTGTTGGGCTGGTCAGTGATAACTTTATTCCATGAAAGAATAAAAATAATAAAAATCAACCCTTATGTAATGGCATATTATTAAGAATGGTAAGAATTGTTTTAAATAGGTTAATAGTATTTTATTATCAGGTTTGCTTCCTTCGTGAGATATGGGCATTGCTAGCAGGATCAGCATTTGTTGCTTACATTTAATTACCTTTGAGAAGATGGTGGTGAGTTGCCTTCTCGAGTTGCTGAAATCCATGAGAAGTAGATACACCCACAGTGATGTTAGGAAGTGAATTCCAGGATTTTGATCCAGCCTCATTGAAGAAACAGCAACCTGGTTCCAAGTCAGGGTGGTGTGTAGCTTGAAGAGCAACTTGTAGACGATGGTACAGGTCGTGGGTTTGAAAGTGCTTTCAAAGAAACTTTAGTGAGTTGTTGCAGTGCATCATGTGTACAATATGCACAATAGGTAGTGTACATTGGTGGAGAAGGGAGTGAATATTTAGTTTGGTTAATGGAGCAACAATCAAGTGAATGCTTTGATAAGGATGGTGTTGAACATCTTGTTAAAATCTTGTTGGATTTGCACTTAACTAGTCGAGTGAAGATTATTTTATCACATTTTTATTTTGCGTCCTCTAGATGGTGGACAGCATTAAGGAAAAAAGAGGTGAGTTATTCACTGCAGAACTCCTATCCTGATTTGCTCATGTAGCCACCATATCTATATGGTTGGTCCAGTTCAGTTTCTGGTCAATGATAAGTATCCTGGATGCTGATAGTGTGGGATTCACTGCTATCAAAACCATTGAACTTCAAGGAATGAAGTTTAAATTCTGTCTTATTGAACATAGTCATTGCCTGGCATTTCTGTCGCATGAATGTTACCTGCGACTAATCAGTTCATGCCTTGATGTTGTCCAGGGATTTCGTCAGTATCTGAGGAAACGCAAATGGTGCTGAACATAGGGCAAACGTCAATGAACATCCTCACTTCTGATTTTATAGTGGAGGGATGTAACAGCTGAAGATGGTTGAACCTAGATGTACTACCTAGAGGAACTTTAACAGTTATGACCTGGGATTGAGATGCTCGACTTTCAACTAGTGTTGTCCTTTGTGTAGGTATGACTCCAACCAGCAGAGAGTTCAGCCTGATTCCCAATGACTGCAGTTTTGTTAAATTTCCTTGATGCCACATTCAGTCAAATGCTGCATTGATGTCAAGGGCAGTCACTATTACCTCATCTCTGGAGTTCATCTGTTTTGTCCATGTTTTAACCAAAGTTTGCACTGAAGTCAGGAGCCAAGGGGCTCTGTCAGTGAGCGTCAGTGAGCAGAGTATTCCCTTGTAAAGTGCCACTTCATAGCACTACCAATGACCTGTTCCAAGTAAACTGAAAGGGATGTAATTGACCAGGTAGGATTTGCATTGATTTTTTTATACAAGATATAGCTGGGCAATTTTCGACCTTGTTAGGTAGATTCCAGAGTTGTAATTGTACTGGAACAATCTGGTTAGGGGTGCAGTTAGTTTAGGAACACCAGACTTCAGTATTATTATCAGAACTTTGTCAGAGCATATAGCCTTTGCATTAACCTCTTGTCTTTTGTTGATATAATGTGGAGTGATTCACATTAAATGAAGACTGGCATCTATGATGCTGGGGAGGTAAGTAGGAGGCCAAGTTGAATCACTCACTTGGCATTGCTGCCTGAATATGGATGCAAATAATTCAGCCTTGTCTTTTACACTAGTGTGCTGAGTCCCCCCTTTATTGAGGATGGGTTTATTTGTAAAGCCTTGACCTTCTGCGAGTTGATAAAACTGTCGACCACCATTCATGATTGGAAAAGGCAGAGCTGCCGAACTAAGATCTGATTGGTGATTATGGGGTGACTTAGCACAGTCTATATTGCTTCTGTTGTTTGACATGCAAGTAGTTTTGTGTAGTACCTTAATCAGATTGACTCCTCCTTTTTAGGGATGCTGGGTGCTGCTCCTGACATGCTTTGCTGCACCCTATATTAGACTAGAATTGGTCTCCCAGCTTTATAGTAATGGTAGAATGGGGGATATACTAGGCCATGTGGTTGCAGATTGTCATTGAACACAAGTCTGCTGCTGCTGACTGCCCACAGTCCCGAGTGGATGCCCAAATTTTAGTTTCTAGATCTGTTTGAAGTTTCTCCCATTTAGTATAGTAGTGCAATAAATGGTGAAGGGTATCCTCAATGTGAAGATGGGGCTTTGTCTCCACAAGGAATGTACAGTGGTCATTTTTACTGATATTGTCATGGAACGATGCATCTGGGAGTTGGTGGGGACAACATCATGTATATTTTTCCTCATTGGTTCCTCATCATTTGCTTATTATCTAACAGCTATGTCAATTAGGACTTGGCTAGCTCAGACACAAGAATATTACTGACCCTCTCTTGGTGATGGACACTGAAGTCCCTCATCCTGAGTATATGCTGTGCCATTGCCACACTCAATGCTTCTTCTAAGTGGTTTCAACATAGAGGATTTTTTTTCTTGTATGGGAATATGGTGTTACTTGCAAATAAGGCATTTGTTGCCTTTTTTATATCCAGATGCTCTTATACACAACTGATTATTTTTATTTCCATCACCAGATCACTTGTAGTAATGTTTCCCCTATTAACCATCACCAGTAAATTACTCGTGTTCTCCAGTTGATGAATTTACATGCAAAGCCTGTTAAGGGGAATGCAGACCATCAATATTGAGAGAGAGGTAGGGAATTGGGGAGAGGGTCTTGTTGCCTATACCTAATTTCAATTGAAATGAATCACTTGCTAGGCAATTTCAGAGCGAAATTAAAAGTCAACCACATTACTGCATGTATGTAGTCACATGTAGGACAGACCAAGTAAGGCAACAGATTTCTTTCTACAAAGGGTATTAGTAAACTAGATGCATAGTACTGATTTATCAGCCCGGGGGTGTGGGGGTGGTGGGTGGGTGGAGGAAGAATAAGTTGGAAAAGAACAGTAGGTTTCCTTGCCCATGATTTACCTGATGCTGTGAGATTTCATGAGATCTGGAGTCAAAGTTGAAGACTCTTAGGACAATCAGTGTGCCCCTGACTTAAATGTGTCTAATTCTACATCTGGTACTAGACAGGTTCAGCAAAGGTAATGGTGGTGTCAGGATAGATTGTCATCCCTAAGTGATATTAGTGAACCACATCAGTTACAGTAACAATTGACAATGGGTACATCATCAATTTTAGTGTAGCTTCTAATTCCACATTTTATTGCATTTAAATGTTACCATTTGCCAGGATGGAATTCAAATTTACATTCCTAGAATGTTAGCCTGAAGTTCCAGTGACTTTACCACAATTACACTCTCACCTAAACCTGTTTGCTTCCATTTGTGTCATCGTTTCAATGACCTTGTTGCAAATACCATATGTATTCACAATGTCTGAATCCAGTCTTTTTTACCATCGTTTTCACTACCTCTAGCTTTTTATGCTGCTGCACTGTTGAGTGTTCTTTCCTGCTACACTCAGATTATCAATTCCTCTCTTGCTACTTTGCTCTCTTATGCTGTTGTTTGGGACATTGCCTGCAATGTGCGGAGTAGAGCACACGACTATGTCAGACTGTTGTTTGAAAAGTCCATGGAATAGCTCCTCCAATGTTGGCACAAGTCCAGACGGTAAAGAGGAAACTTTTTGCAGGTTAATTGGGCTGGGTGTGCCATTGCTGGTTCCAGTACCTAAGTCAATGATAGGTGGTCTAATTAATGTTGTTCCTTTTGAACTTATCTGTCGTTGTTTAGTCCACAGATGTAATTTGCTCTGTCAAGAATTGCCAGCCTTTCCTGCTTTTCTTTCAGATTTCCATCATTAACTTTTATAGTTCATTTCTGTTTCTTTCCATTCATTTTAGTTTTCTTTTGGTCTTTATCCATTCCACTAAAGTGAGGACACTGTAATCGGTTATTTAATAATCCTTGTAATCTTCGATCACTAGAAGATTAAAAATTTTCAGTTCCAACTTGACTTTGTTATATAGAATTTGTAATTGGCCCAGAGGTTGTTTATATTTCAAACCAGGTAGATCGTTACTTACAAGATGTACTTTTCATGTTACCTTATTCCATTACCCTACTGGACTGTAAACAATAAAGAAATGTTTGTACAAATAAAAAAAAGTCCAGTGGAGTATTTTTCATTTTACTATTGCTGTATGTGCCAGGCATATACATAATTCATACTCATTTCTCATGAAATATTGAGAATCTTTCAGCAATTATTCAATGACTACTCAAGGGATTGATGTTGTTGAATGTTGAACTATGATAGGTTAATCATAAAGCTTGCAGTATCTTTAATTTCACAGTTTTTATTTTGATAAACTGATCCATCACTATAACATAGCATTTGAAACAAGTATAATAGAAAGTACCATTAAAATGAAGCAAACTGTTTAGGAGAATGCTTCCCCAATAAAAATATTCTGTAAACTCCACAAAAGGCACACGCAAATGAAAGAATGGTATTTCCTGTTTCACGTATAATGATTTGTTTTGAAGGGCAGTAGCTGTTGTCACACACAGAATGAGAGAAGCCACAAAAGAGAATTTGTTGCATTTCATTAACAGTATGGAGTTAACTTATACCCGAGGAGGGTGGTTACAATTTTATCAAAATGTCAAATTCAACAGACAGTGCCTTTAACATGCAAATTTCCCTCAGCACTACATTTGATTATGTGCTCAATTTATGCAGCAAGATTTCAACCCAGAAACTTCCAATTCAGAGGCAAACAAGACAATCAACTAAACTAAGCAGATACTCAATAAATACACACCATAGGCATTTTCCTATTAAACTAATTGAACACAGCAAAATAATTCCATATATTTCAAGTACTCGCAAAGAACTGTGGTCCAAGAGATAGATGGGCTTGAGATGACCCTTCTGAGGAAGAGTCACTGGTCCTGAAACGTTAACTCTGTTTTTTTCTTCACAGATGCTGCCAGACCTGCTGAGCTTTTCCAGCAACTTTGTTTTTGTTCCTGATTTACAGCATCCACAGTTCTTGCAGTTTTTATGTAGATAAGCTTGAGTCCACTTGTAGAGTGACATAAACTGTAACTCTGTCGCACTTGTATCACAGAGTAAGAATGCATAATTCCAAGTCCTGATAGTTTAATAATAATTTAACTCTGAATTTCTGCTTGGCCAGAACTTTACAAACCATTGAGGAGTGTAAGATAGGCATGAACAATTATATTTCTTTCTCCACATATGTTGACTGACATGTTGCTTATTACCAGCATTTTCAATTTTTATTTATCATTTTTATTCAATTGTGGGATATGGGCATCATTGGTTTGCCAGCATTTATTGCCTGTCCCTAGTTGCTGTTCAGGAGGTGATAGTGAGCTGGCTTCTTGAACCACTGCAGTCAATGTGCTGTAGATTGATACACTGTACCCTTAGGGATGGAATTCTAGGATTCTGACCTCGTGACAGTGAAGCAACAGTGATATAATTCCAAGTCAGGATGGTGAATGGCTTGGAGGGGAACTTGAAGGTGGTGATGTTCCCACGCATGTGCTGCCCTTGTCCTTCCAGATGGTCATGAGTTTGGAAGGTGCTGTTTAAGGATCTTTGGTGAATTTCTGTAGTAGTACTACAGAGTGTCAGTGGTGGAGGGATGTGCTTGTGGATGTGGTGCCAACCAAGCAACTTACTTTGTCCTGGATGGTGTCAAGTTTCTTGATTGTTGGAGTTGCACCCATCCAGGCAAATGAGGACTATCCCATCACACTCCTGACTTCTGTCTTTTAGGTGACTGATAGGTTTTGGGGAGTCAGGAGGTGAGTTACTCACCACAGTACTCCTAGTCTCTGACCTGACATTGTAGCCACAGTGCTTATGTGGTGAGTCCAGTTAAGTTTTTGGTCAATGGCAAGCCCCCAAGATGTTCATAATGAGGGACTCAGTGATAGTAACACCATTAGACTATTTCCTGCAGCAGTTCAACAAGGCAGCTCATTACCACCTTCTCAAGCCAACTAAGGATGGACAATAAATCCTGGTCAGCCAGTGATGCTCAGGTCCCACACGTGAAGAAAATAAATGTCAAGGGGGTGGTTAGATTGTTTCTGATTGGAATTAGACAATGCCTAGGGTTTGTGTGGTGCAAATGTTACAAGTATAACATTTCCTGGTCTAAAGCAAACTTGATAAAATATTGCATAATTTACATAATTAGAGGGAAATTTTCCAGTATGTTTGATTTAGTCATTATTGGGATATAGGTAGACTAATACTAATTGCCTGGAGAAGTTGGTAATGAGCTACCATCTTGAACTGCTGCAGTCCTTGTGGTGTAGAGATACTCAGTGTTGTTAGCAAGTTCCAGGACTTTAACCTAGCAACAGTGAAGGAGCAATGATATATTTCCAAGTTAAGACGGTGTATAGCTTGAAGGGGAATTTGAAGGTGGTGGCGTAACCATGCATTTGCTGCCCTTGGGTTTCTAGGTGCTATGAGTTGTGGATTTGGAAGCTTCATAAATATAATCTATATTTTGAGTTGACTTCTGTTGAAAAAAAATCCCAAAATATGATTATTCTCCAAAATCAAATTTGTTATATATAGTGAATTGAACTCCTTGGTTATTAGGATTGATTCTATTCCTCATATTTCAAGCAGAACATTGACACTGTAGATTTGCCTGAGTCAATATGGAAATGTAAAATGCATTCTGTGTATATCCAATATGAATTGTAGGTAGGATTTGAGCATAATGAAATGAGAAATAAGAACGCCTCAATAATGAACAAAGAGAAGACAATGGATACTGCATTTAGGATTTATTTTAGCATTCCAGGGCCAGGGCTGTAACCTGCTGCAACAATAATAAATAAAGACTGAATGCTGTAAATGAGAAACAAAAACAAAAATTGCTGGAAAAGCTCAGCAGGTCTGGCAACATCTATTAAGTGACTCAACCCAAAATGTTAACTCTAATTTCTCTTCACAGATGTTGCCAGACCTGCTGAGCTTTTCCATGAATTTTTGTTTTTAGAGCAATAATAAGACCTTCTCTATGAGGAGCAGTGATGTAGCGGTCATGTTGCTGGACCAATAATCCGGAACCGCAGTTAATGTTTTGGTGATGTGGTTTTGAATCCTACCAATGGCACTTGGTGACATTTGAATTCAAAATAAAAACCTGGAATTAAAAAGATAACTTAATGGTGATCATGTACCCACTATCAATAAAACATCTCTGTTTCATTAATGTCCTTTAGGGAAGGAAATCTGCCATTCTTATCTGCTCTGGGCGATATGTGATCCCAGACCCACAGCAATGTGGTTGGCATTTAACAGACCTCTGTGTAACAAGGATGGCAATAAATGTGGGGTGATGCCCACATTCAATGAATAATAATAAAAAAACCTTGATACAGTAATGTATAAGGTATAGAATTCTTCAAATAATAAGTAACATATTGGCCTCCCTCTGTGAAAAGCCAGTGCTCCTGTCACCTTAGGCTGTTGGACTCTTTCTGCAGTGTACATCAACCAAGACACCGTCTCCACCAGTAAAATGAAGCTAAGACGTGTGTGGAAGGGACTGCAACAACTTATATAATGTCAACATAAGTATAACATTATATAAACTTTTAAAGCACAATGTTGGACTATTTCAGAAATGAGTTTACTTTTTCAAGTGGGCACAGAAAGATCTCTATTCACCCAGCAGTGTTCTACTTGTTGCGCAGAGGCCATTTTGTGACTTTCTTGGGTATGATCTGGACGTTCAGTTTCCCCCCATTAATCCTTCACTTATCGATACAATCACAGCATTTCTGTTTCTTTTTTCAAACCAAAGAAACTCTGCTTTCCAATTGAAGTATTTTCCCCTTTGTGCATGCGTGTGTGTGCTTAAAAACTGCAGTAATCCTAATATACCATGAGGGTGCACCGTTTTGGCAGTCTGCACAGTAGCTGGGCGCCGACTGGTCATGTTTATTTTTTTGAAGTGTCCGTTTCCTTACCCAAATGAGGAACTAGGTTTGGGGTCTAATCCCATACAGCTACAAGAAATATCCAAGTATGACTTGTCATTTCCTTTGTCCTCTAAATAATTTTTCCTGAAAAGAAAAATGTCAAACAGACACACGAGGGCGCCAGAAATATATAATTTTTGGTTTAAATTCTTCCCTCCACCCCAGGGCAAGCTTAAATACTCCCTGGTAAAAGTACTCCAGGGGGTTCACTCTAATTGGGCATCATTTGCAAGGAGATCGCTGCCTAAAAGAATGAGTTGCATCTCTGCCTTACAAGAGGTTTAAATGAACATCTTCAGGTGGGGGAAAAAAAAGGGGTTGGGTTCTCCCTCTTCAAATGCAGCTTGGCGACTCGGTTAACCTACAGAAGCAAGGACTAGGACATCTCCCTGGCTCCCGGCGCCGTTTAAGTAAAAATGTCACGTAGGCGAAGCTCAGGCCACGTCAAAGCATACCTCTCACAGCATCTGAGCAAAACTGCGTCCTAGTGAGCGGAGAAGGTGGTGCAGCCTGCCCCATTAGACGGGTCCCATCATGGACGAAGACGACGAGAACGAGGAGGATACGCGCAGCAAAAGCATCAGAATGAAAGCGATCCCGTCTCCCCCAGGAGGGGGAGCCGGCCGAGGCTACCACAACACGGACAAGCAGCTGGGGGAATCGAACCAGGGCGAGGTAGAGACAGCGGTGGGCATGAAGTGCAACACGAACGGGGATTGCAGGGTGACCCAGGGAAGCCAATCGTCCATCAGCCGGACGGATGAGAGTGAGGAAAAGAAAGCCGCGATGGAGGGAGGGGGTGCCTCCCGCAGCGAGGACAAGAAGGAGAGCAAAGTGGCTTTCTCGTCGGAGCCGCCCAGCAGAACATGCTCGCAGTTCCAGCAGCGCGGCAGGAACTCCGTGAGCCTGCACAAGTCCGAAGGGGCCGAGCAGATCTTCCCCGAGGATGCCGAGCAGAACGGCAGTCAGGCCAGCTTCATGCAGCGCCAGTTCGGGGCTATGCTGCAGCCGGGAGTTAACAAGTTTTCCCTGCGGATGTTCGGCAGCCAAAAGGCTGTGGAAAGGGAGCAGGAGAGAGTCAAATCGGCCGGAGCCTGGATTATCCACCCTTACAGTGACTTTCGGTGAGTGTTGCACTAACCCTCCGGTAATAAACACGATAGAGAGAGACACATCTGTGACTGTAGCACTCAAAGTGGGCACCAATTGAGTCAGCTGCAACTTGTAATATTGAAGGTCGATTAACAGCAACCCGCTGCTTTCCCCCAATGCGGAAATTCAAGTGGTTATTTAGTAATCAATCTTTAAGAAAAACACAGCAGCCAAAAATCTGGACAGACCCATTGATGTAGACAACTGAAGCCGGTCCCTAGATTTAGAGGTGGTGTGTGTGTCTAAGTGTGAATGTGGCTATGGTCTCTGAGAGACGCCGCAGAGCTGCAGTAAAGGGGATTTGTCCTCTATTTTAAAGTACAGTGCTCACGTTTGTGCGGAGTTAGCTGATCGTGCAGGTGGTCCCAGGGACACGTACATTACTGACAGAACTTCTTCTTGGGCAACTCATAATTGGTGCCATCAACCACACGTACAAAAAACGGTGCAGGGAGCGTATTCCTTTTGAAGAGTGTACATGTTAGTGGGTCTGTTTTGTGTGTGTGTGTGGTGGTGGTGGTGGTGGTGGTGGTGTGGGGGGGGGGGGGGGAGGGGGTGAGAATTAACCTGCTGGGATAGGTGGGTCTTAAACCCGGACCTTCAGGTTGAACAATTAAAATCGTGCTTAACCAACACAGTGTTACTCATGAAACGTTTGGACAAAGGGTGTTTTCCTTTATTCCTTTGATGTTAAGCAGTGCTGGGTACATTGGGTCACCGCTACAGATTTATCTTTTCATGGGTGTGGATCTGAGCGTCGATTCTGTCTCATGTCCTTGGGAGGCGTTGGGCTCTTGAGGTTGTGTTCCCGATTGTCTCATCTTCCAAAGAATCGAGACGTTTTTAATTGCCACAGTTTGGGGATTAGGATATGGAAATTCCGGTGCTTTCTGTTAGCACCGTGATAGGCTTAGTTCAGGAAAATTGCGGCTTCCAGCCCAACGGGGACAGGAGACTCTCATCAGTTCCTGCATCAACGCTACTCCGCACCTCAAACTGGTGTGAGGTGACCTCCTGGAAGATTCTACATCACGCTTCAGCGGTCTCCCAAATTCACATCATCGCATCAAACAAAACACAAACCAGCCAAGCCTCAGTAATTCTGGTTGAAATGTACCAGATTTCTTTTAAAAATAGAGCTCTCTCGAAAGGTAAACACATCTCCACAAGTAAAAAGAGCTCTGCAACTGTTCTTTGCCTGTAATCTTTACACTTGGGATATAACATAAGACCTATACCTTCATATTCATCTGAATAAACATTTTTGTTTATCCTTGCTGCGATTCTTAGTAGTTCCATATCCACTGATATGCACATTTATTTGCCTAAGATTTTGTAACTGGGAAACATTGAATTGTTTATGGGTAGTTTCACAATTAATCATTTCAAGCCATGCAACATTACCAACTCCCTGTAATATTTCAATTGCAATCATTTTGATGGTTTACTCTCCAAACGCCAAAGTTTTGTAAAAGCTAAACCATTGATTTATGGGTGAAACTCACAAATGAATTGACAATTTGTACAACCTGAGCCATTCATCTCAGATTTTATGTTCTCAGCAGAGAGGGAAAAAAAATGCCTCGGATATTTTCTGTAAACTATCTGTGAACTTTGCTTTCTTTGGGTCCAGTAATATATATTAGATCATCCTTCTGGCAATGCTTGTTTCCAGCTTTGAGCATTATTAAAACATTCCACACACCTGGTAACTGACACAATGTCTTGCACAGTGTCTTTGCACTGAAGTAGGAATTTTTTGGGCACATGTTTTCACCCCTTTAACTCATGATACTTTCTATTAATAAATCATAATTCATCCAATTTAGAACAAATTGTTCTTCAGGCTGCCATCCATTTTCCTTCTTTCATTCAGAGAGCTCCCCTAGAGGAGATCATGTGTGAATTATGCTAACAACAAATACTGTGTTCAGTCATATACAGGTTCCAAACTGGTTATTGATTTTGCTTTCGTTAATTCACAAATGTTATTTTCAACTATACTATTATACATTATTCATGTAGATTTCAGTTGATCATCATTTGAAGGCTCAGACTTGTCCCTGATCAACCAATTCATCTTGTTCTCACTTGAATCTATCTGTGAAAGTTAACAAACAAATCAATACATAAAACTAAGGAGGGGTGATTGAGCAACTGATAATTATTCAGGTGTGTTCAAGATAGCTTTTGTTTTAAAAGTGTCTCTTTTAGCATAGGTTTGGAATGTTTAATCTATATGTTATACTTGTTTTTGTTCTAATGCCCAAGAACACCAACTGATTATGATTTATTTGCTGCTATTTTGGCAACAAGGATTGTAAGGAACATTTTAAAATGTTAGGGGTTTTGTACTGTGAAAGAGAGAGGGAGATAGAGAGCATTGACGTATTTTGAATGCAAGTTCAGGCCCTAGTTAAATTTCAGTTGAGCCAGTATGTTTGAAATATTGCAGTGATAAGAATATCTTACAAAGGTCACTGAAAAGTTATAATTGTTAAATATCCAATGTATGTAATGTTTGATAGATAGCTGTTTAGATGATATATGTGGCAAAGCTAATTTATCATGACATTGCTTTTCATTCATTTGCACTAAATATCTCTGAATCAAAATTTAAAGTTAACCTATTATGTTGTACAGCTCCGGAGTGAATCAGTCTGTGGGACAACTAAGGGTAGTATTGAAGAAGTACAAGAATGTTGAATAAATGAGTGTTGTTAAAATTATGTTTGCTCAAAAATGACACAGTTGGAACCCCTTATAATAAAATTATATGTTACATAAAATGATGTTTTGAAATGCAAAAGGAGCCTGTCAGGTATCAAATGGAAATTCTGTATCAGAAGCAGATAGAGATAAACAATATAACTGAAATAATTTTTAAGGATAAGGATCTCAGTCTTGATTTTTTAAATTAAGCATTGTCAGAAGTATATCTAACTTTGAAATACATCTTTTTTTGGAGAATGCATTATAATTACACAAATGATGAACATTTCAGCATTGCTGCACTGGAATAGCGAGCTAAGACATGATTAAAGAATATACTGTAGCATGCATGAGGAGAGACTGAGTAGGCTGGGATTATACTCATTGGAATTCAGAAGAATGAGGGGAGATCTTATAGAAACATATAAGATTATGAAGGGAATAGATAAAGTGGAGGCAGGGAGGTTGTTTCCGCTAGCAGGTGAAACTAGGACTAGAGGGCATCGCCTCAAAATAAAGGGAAGCAGATGTAGGATTGAGGTCAGGAGGAACTTCCTCACCCAAAGGGTTGTGAATCTGTGGAATTCCCTGCCCAGTGAAGTAGTTGAAGGTACCTCACTGCGTGTTTTTAAGGCAAGGCTAGATAAACTTTTGAACAGTAAAGGAATTAAGGGTTTTGGTGAGTGGGCGGATAAGTGGAGCTGAGTCTCAAAGATCAGCCATGATCTTATTAAATGGCGGGGCAGGCTCGAGGGGCCAGATGGCCTACTCCTGCTCCTAGTTCTTATGTTCTTATGTTCTCATGCAACCGCTTCTTGTGGGGAAAAAATACGCTTCATCTTTAACTACAATTATCAATACGCAAATTGCTAGTTAGCAGTTTAATATTCCTGGCAAACTCAAACAATTAGCTGAGTTATCTCACTTAAACCATTAATGAGCTAGGTAGAATCTGGACTAGCTAAGGGTTAAACAATGAATATCTTTCATTAACTTATAAATACATTAAATATAGCAGTAACTATTCCATGTACAATTGATTAGAATTTTTTTTCTATGTCTATATTTGATAGAAGGAAATTTGTCAAATATGCAAAGCTTTGCTTGATAAGGAATAATAGTGGCTAAGCCAAGGTAGGCTGGAACTCATTCTTTGGTCTAGTAATAGGATTTGTTGTTTGAGATGTGGACACCTCATAGTTGAATTTCTAATTTCAGATATTTTGTACATTGAAACAAGTGTAGGAAGGGTACCACAGCAAACTGAATGGTATAAGTTAAGCAATCTCAGCTGACTGGATTTGTGATTCTCAACACAGAGCCATCTCGAACATACGTAACCAATTACCTGCACATAGCCCAAACCACTGAACCCCTTCCGAACCCATGACCACTTCCATCTGGAAGGACAAGGATAACAGAAGCATGGGAACAGCACCACTGTCAAGCTCTCTTCCAAGCTACCCACAATCCTGATCTGGAAATATATCACCGTTCCTTCACAGTCACTGGGTCAAAATCCTAGAATTCCCTCCGTAATGGCATTGTGCGTCAATCCACATCAGATCAACTGCAGCATTTCAGGAAGGCAGCTCACCACCACCTCTCAAGGAGGAATGGGCAATAAATGCTGGCCAGTTAGTGACACTCACATCTCACAAATTAATAAAAAAAATGAGAACAGTGACTAAACCAATTGATTATTTGTAAAGTAAAGGTTAAGATGGATTTTCTCTTTGCTATGTATGGCAAAGTAGTTAACATTTTTAGGAATAACAGTATTGTTGTTGTGTTACACATAGGAAATCTACCCCAAATCTCTTACTGGTTAATGTTCATGGAACAGGGCATTGAGAGGTGACTAATCTAAGATATCTTATACCTTGTCTGTCTGTGTGTGTATTTGTATAAACTTATACACTATTCAAAATAAGCTTTAAAACCAAATAATTTTACTTATTTATAACCTCTCAGATCATAACATTCTAAAACTAAAATTACGGCTCAGTATAACAAGAATGTTATCTTGTAGTTTGAGGTTAAATCTGATACTTAAATTAAAGCAGTACTAAGATAATTCTGGGTACCATGGGCAATGCATAGTAAATATTTATACAAGAGCTTTTTTCAAGATAAAACTTGACTAAAGGAAAATATTTTAATGCTTTAAAATTGTCATGTCCATACACCGTTCTGCAATAACATGTTTGATTGGTGGAGGATGTGATACCGCTACAGATGTCCTTTGAAAAGCTAACACAAATAACATCATTTTATTTGTAAATGCCAATAATTTTGCATAGTTAAAATACTGTAAGCTGTTACAGTTAATGTGCAAATTACACCATGGATATTCACATCTTCAAGTCACGTGATCATTTATTCTTTGTATATGTTTGAATACAGCCTTGATTTACAGGATAAATGTAAATTCTGTGGAATGAGTTTGAGTGGTGTGAATAAAATTTCTGGTTGATATGACAGTATCAACCAATCCTGCAGTAAACAGCAATTCTGTAGTGAGAGGCTAAAGTGTAAGTGATACAAAAATGTAAATAGTAATCATGTGGGACCTGCTAACCCACATGATCCTCATCTTAGGAAACGAGGATCATTTTGCATTTAACCTTTTTTTTGACTCTAGAATATTTAATGCTGAGGCTTGGTGTCTAAAATTAAAAGTACAATATTTTGCAAAACAAACATTCTTTAACTTGATAAACAAGGAATTCACAAAATATATATTTAGAAGTCCCCTTTGGAGAGGAGGGAATTCAGCCCCTCCGTCATTTTTGATCCTGAGTCTGTATATTTTTTCGGCTTGTGTTTTGCACAATTTAAATTTGGAAACAGGTTAAAAAAAAAACTCTCGTAAATAATTTCTATGATATCGTGTCTGAGGAAACAAAGGATCGAATGAATATATTTTGGAAGTGCTGCAATTGCAGAGAAATTTGAAATATTATTCGTGCTCATAAGGTGTTGTCATTGTGGGTTAATGCTGCGTTTTGGTTTCCCTTTACAGCAGATACAGCGAGCCATCTGGGAATGAATTATAATCCTTCCCTTGTTGTTTTATTTGTTTCCTTTACATGCTCTTCTCAGGAATTCAATTGGGAAAAGCCTAACCTAACTGGGGACTTTGGGTCTTCCCAACAGAAATTGATTCGAGCTGTCTTTCCAGTGCGTGGGCTGCCAGATGGCGTCTGCTCCAGCAACTTGGGAGGTTTGGGAGTCTACAGCTGCAAGGAGCTGTTTATGGTGCTGAAATTGGAAGCGCCACCCGTTGCAAAACTTTCTTTTAAACTCAGTGTCATTTTCTCCTGCAGTGTAGACACCAATCCGAATCCAGTTGGTCATAAAAGCTGCAGATAGGGTCCAAAGAAGAGAACAATATTTTGATATTGAATTTTTGTTTCTGGATGTTTCCATTGCCTATAGTGTACTTGCCTGACTTTTAAGAATTGCTGCAACCCCAATAAGTGACCCTGGTGCAAAAATCGCAGCAAACCAACGGTGTAAATTTTAATGACAGACTCGCAGTTGACGCCGTGACTGTATTTTGAATGGATGCCCCTATAATATGGAAAATAATCGAACCCTTGTTTTTAATCTTTTATTTTCTATCGTTCTATGCACCGTGATTATTGCTCAACACTCTTTGGTAATTTAATCAGTGATTTTTGTTTTGTCTTGCCGATTAGGCACCACGAACAGAGGACATTTATCACATAAAATTCAGCATCACTGTCTTGAATTGACAGCCTGTCATTCAAGGGCCAGACTCATCATATTTTATAGCTAATTCACACAGCGCCGTACAATACACGTGATACATTACTTCCTTCTGCCGCTAGTTAATTGTATTTTATATTCTTCGGAAGAAAGCCTGCAGATGTCCTACCATTCTAACCCTTTGTGTGAGCTTTTACCCGCAGCCAGGCTCTCCTTGTGGCGACCTTGCGGACAAGGAGACACTGTCACCTGATTCACGTACAGCTTGAATGCGTTGGTGACCTTCTATCGATGGTGTGTACCACGACCTTTTTAGGCATTAATTGCTGTGCTAACGCTGTCGGAAACGGCAGCTCTTCTGTCATGCAGCCTCAGTTTCATTAGTGTGTGTATCTTGTTATCATCATTAGCGTTATTTCATTCGGACTGTCATTTACTGTGTTTTTGATTGTAGCTGATTTAAAGGGCCCGAGAGTTCTCTCAGCTATTACAACTTTTTTTCCTATAAAATAATCGATCCATCACCTATGTTTCCTACCAGCCGCGCCCCTCCACCCCCTTTTGTTCATTTACCTTTTATTTTATGTGGTTCCCTCCTGGTTTGTGTACAGGTTACTGATAATACGAATTCGTTTTCTAACTACAAAGTTGAATAGTCCAATGAACTGAATTAAAGAATATAAATAACATTAGACGGTTAGAATGTGGAATTGAAGAAAAAGATTCAGCAAATAATCTGAATTAAGGGACTTTGAATTAGTATGAGCAATTTTATATTCCATGTTTTATCTTTTAACCATCTTGATCTCATTCTTTGGCCTTTTAACATTGATTGTCTTACTAATTAGTTGTTTTTCTGCTTCCATGATTCTCTTTAATCTTTTTTCATTTTTATTCTATTCATAATGTAGCTGTCATTTCCAAATTTTTTTCTCTGGTCACAATAATTTAGGCCAGTTATTTCATATATTAAAGTATTTTTAATTTTACACCAAGGCTTAATGTACTCAGTATTGGTCACAAAAATAGTCACATCCAGAAGTTACCTTCCAGTGGAACCCCCCCACGTGTCAAACTGGTTGCAGTCTGACTGCAACCGACAAAAAGTGAAGTATTAAAAGTTCTCTGGCTCATACTTAAAATTAGTTTCAAATTTTTTTACTGTCACCTGGAGTTTACACAAGCAGTTGAGTTCTTGTCACATAAATCTAAACATCAAATAAAATTAGCAGAACTGTGCTTGATATTCAAACAATGCTATGCAATAGACTCCATCTTTTTCCAGCCAAAGAGTTTACAGAGGGCCATTTGTATAACTTTGGATTTTTTGCCTAAAATTGGTATGGTAATCATAGTGCAACTTTTCTGATTTTTGGATCCTCGGTCTTGTCTTAAGAATATCCTGGGCCTTTATTCATTTTTTGTGAGGCGGATCCCTATAATATGTAATAATCTTTGTTCAACAATTTATTGCTGTTCACTATATTCTGCCAAAGTCAAGGTCTTGTTTTCTGCTCTGTGTGTTCTGTTTTTCCTTTTTTTTTGCTCCTTATTTCCCTACTGTGTTCACCAAAATCCCCAACCGCCCCATTTTCTCCTCACTGTGTCTGTCTACACATAATAGATATAGCAGCGCTCTTGTTCCTCCCAGTGTAATATATTTAGCATCACATTTGCATTAGGTTTGCATTTTTCTGTTCCCTTTTAATGTGCATTGCATTGGTTCT
Source organism: Ginglymostoma cirratum (assembly GCA_024137785.1). Taxonomy (NCBI): domain Eukaryota; kingdom Metazoa; phylum Chordata; class Chondrichthyes; order Orectolobiformes; family Ginglymostomatidae; genus Ginglymostoma; species Ginglymostoma cirratum. The sequence goes on from JAHRHZ010000274.1 coordinate 12,981,778, forward strand.
CCATATTACTATTCAACAAATGCCACAATACCTCACCTATTGAAGTCATTGATTTAGCTAAGGGAAACCCACTGTCTCCTTTCATCTGTCTGTACATCCCACTGGTATGAACGAGATAGAAGTATAACGTTGTAAGTAATTTTGTTTTATATTTCTTACGCAGGCTAACATTTTGCATTGCATTCAAAGCCAGTAATGCCTTTTATGTTTGACAATTAACTTAGTAAATTTGCCTTTTTGGATTATGTTGTCATGTTAAGCCTTTTTTATATTGCTGTTTAATTCTGCAGACCATATGTTATATTTGTTTTAAACATGTTCATATTTTGAATAAATTACATTTACTGGTTTGTGCAGTTTAAACATGCGTTTTAGTCTTCTACAAATTATTGGACATGCCAAATTGTTACCAATGATTTGTCTAAAGTGCCATTTTATGTGTATGACATTTTAAAGAAGTTTCAAATATGCAAGTTGTGAAACGTTAATGATGCACAATCCATGGAACAGGAACTACTAGGTCTTCCATATCTTCTACTCTTTTGTTCTTCAGTAACAAATAGATGTGAAGCATGTGAGAAATTACATTATTATCTATTTTCAACTTTGTTTTTTGTACATTGCTTTGAAAAGAGCCTTACATTTACTCGAAACAAGGGCCTGATGGAAAATGAGATAACAAGCATGGGGCTGGATGAACACAGCAGGTCAAGCAGCATCATAGGAGCAGGAAAACTTGACGTTTCGGGCCTAAACCCTTCATCAGATCCCTGATGGAAAATGGACCATTTTCTTTGGACATTATTTTATGTTGAACTGAAATTAATTATTTATTGGTTGAAGAACTTAAGAAGTATTATCTACTTGCTAAGTTGATTTGAGGACAATAATTATCCATCAAGAAATGAACAATTAACAAGCTAAAATCTGCAGTATTTTAAGTGACTCAAGAAAAGTATCCACATTAGATGCATTTAACAGAAATAGTATTCCACAGAAGTCTGTGAATTTTAATGTTTTATAAATTCATAAAAGTTATTAACTTTAAAGAGTGGATATTATTTAGCACTTTGTTTAAAATCAATCCACAGCTAAGCTGTGAGAACGTGATTTCTTTGAGAGTCTGGTGGGAAATGTAGTAATGTATATCATTGCAGATGATAATTCATTGACTGGACAGGCTTGTTGAAGAGATTTGAAAATCGATGATTTGAGCAAAATATGTGTCATGAGAAAGGTTCTCTGTGCTACTCAGAGCATTTTTACTTGAGCCAATAATGAATGTTCTAAAACAGCAATATGTTTGGTATCAAACTTAATATATAAATTTCTTACTGTACTGAATCTGCAGTTTTGTGCTGGTTTCATGCATAATGGTGAAAACACGATGTTCTGAATCATACTATAAATCTAAACGTAATAACCTTTATACTTACTGTACTGGTGTTCCTCAATCTCCTTTGTTGCCATGATTCAGAATTGCTGGTTAAAGACCACAGGATTGTTGGCAGCACTTATTCTTCATGTCGCAAGTACAATTTCTTTATCTCAGTGAGGATCTCTATGCAAAATGGCTACTACTAGGAAACCTGTATACTGCAATTCTAAAGTATAACATAAAGCAACAGGGTGTCTGAGAGAGACCAGTGGGTACACAGATCTCTTTTATTTAGGAGAATGGTTAAATTAAAGACAATGCTTATACCTGTTATTCCTTATTTACATAAATTACTGGGATGCATAAACCTGTTGTGAACTTTTATTAAATTCGTAGCAAGAATTGAGGATGCCATCAAGATTTTGCAGAAAGCGTTGTCCAATTGGAGATGCAAATAGGAAATAAGATTTAATATTAATAAATGTACAGAAAGAACAATCATCATATGTATAAATCCAGAGATATTTTGTTCATCTTTAATATGGTACGAAATGCAGTGCTTCATTTTTGAAACATACTGCTGTACAGAGTTCATCTGGAGTAGTGCACAGAATTCTGATTACTGTAATTTAAAAGGGACACCCATGAGAGATCACAAGGAAAATGACAAGAATTGTCCTAAGTGTGAAATATGCTGAGTTATGAACAAATGTTAGACGAACCTAACCTTAACTGTTCTGAAAGAAAAGGTGAGATGGTGAGCCCACTGAGACACATTGCCCATTAAGTGATAAAGACAAGATAGACCACATATTTCTGAGGTCAGTCAGGCAAGTAGAATATGACTTTAAAAATAAATTAAGTTTGTGAAAAATAAAGTTAACAATGATCTCAATGGGGTTTGGAGGTGGATTTTTTTTTGTTTAAAATGTGATATAAGTTTGAAATGATCTACCAGGTAGGTCCATGGAATTAATTGGAGATCAAAATGCAAGTTGAAGGGATGAGCCTGATAGATCTTTTCTTATAGTAGTCTTTATTAATGTTTTATTGGATTCACAGTACATTGTAGGTTGTGTGGTGTGAAGTAATAATTTTGTTTTAACTTGGTGTACTGCAGTATGATTCTAAAAGGAGTGCCAACGCTCTTCATTCTTGGCACTCAGACTTTGAAATGATTTTTGAGGCTTTTAATTAATTATTACCTTTCTTGGCAGGTTTTATTGGGATTTCACAATGCTGTTGTTTATGGTTGGAAATCTCATCATTATTCCGGTAGGAATCACCTTCTTCAAGGAAGAAACCACCACTCCTTGGATTATCTTTAATGTCGTGTCTGACACTTTCTTCCTCATGGATTTAGTCCTAAACTTCAGAACTGGAATTGTTATAGAAGATAACACCGAGATCATACTGGATCCACAGAAAATTAAGAAGACATATTTAAAAAGCTGGTTTATTGTAGACTTTGTCTCTTCAATCCCCGTGGATTATATATTTTTGATAGTAGAAAAAGGAATTGATTCAGAAGTTTATAAAACTGCTAGAGCACTACGAATAGTGCGGTTTACAAAAATTCTCAGTCTTTTACGATTGTTGAGACTCTCAAGGTTGATAAGGTACATTCATCAATGGGAAGAGGTAAGACTATTTTTAAACACGTTTCCTATTAACACATATGATACCGGTGGTATACATTTATTGTCCTAGTAATTTAGACATGAAACAGTGAGAATTCTACAATATTGCACCAATTTTATGGTGTTCAATAGTCACAACAACTTGAAAGTAATGGTAAAAAGGTCTTGACAATATGAATCATGACAGGGAATTTTGTTAGGCAATGGCAGCAAGAAATAGGAGTGGGCCTGTGGTCTGAACCCATTTGCAGCATTAGTAATAAATAAACATAATTTTCTGGTGTTTATGAATTAATCAGAATACAATTTACAATATATCTCTCATTTAAAGAAAAAATCCTTATGCTGTCAAGACAATATGGATAACAAGGTGTGGAGCTGGATGAACACAGCAGGCCAAGCAGCATCATCGGAGCAGGAAAGTTTGACGTTTCAGGCCTGGACCCTTCATCCAGCATCTGCAGTACCTATTGTCTCTAAGACAATATGGATGTTTTGTTTAATTAATTCATGGGGTGAGGGTGTCACTAGCCAGGACAGCATTTATTGCTTATCCCTAATTACTGAGAAGCAAGTTAAGAGTCAACCACATTGCTGGGGTCTGGAGTCACATGTAGACCGGACCAAGTAAGGATGCCAGTTTCCTTCCCCAAAGGACTCGATTGAACCAGATGGAATTTCCTGACATTTGACAATGGTGTTATAGTCATCATTTGACTTTTAATTCCATATTTTTATTGAATTCAAATTCAATAATTTCAATAATTCAATTCCCAAAATGGGGTTCAAACCTCGGTCCACAGAATATTATCTGAGACTCTGGATTAACAGTCCAGCAACAATACCACTGGGCCATTGACTCTGCACTAATGTTAATACCTTTAACATCTAGAAGAGCTAAGGAATATGGGATAGTGTGGGAAAAGAGTGTCATGGGTAGAAGATCAACTGTGTTCTAATTGAATGGTGGAGCAGTCATGAAGGGCCAAATGACCTTATCCTTCATTATTCCTTCAGGTTTAACTCTGGCTTTTTTTGAGGAATAGTAAAATTATAAAAACAATTTAGAATTAAGAGTTCTGATGTTCAGTAAATTGTATCTTTTAAAATAAATGTAATCAAATTACATGTATGACATGTACAAGGTAACACAAAACCCAAAACTAGCAGTAAAAAAATGGACTGGCATATGTGATTCCATGACCTTGGGATGTTGCAAAGTGGTTTACAGCCAAAAAATATTTTTGTGTTGTAATGTAGAAAAACACAGCAGCCAGTTGGCTCAAAGCAATGTCCCATAAGTATCAATGAGATAATGGCCATATTAACTGTTTGAGTAATGCTAGTGGATGGACAGATATCCATAAGGATAAAGAAAGATACTCCTCTTTGAATAGTGACGAGCTGCGGGTCAGTATTTTCAGTGTCAGATTCCTTGGGCCTTCATAAATAGTGACTGGGATTCAGTGATTTTTTTTTGCCAGCAGAAGGAAGTGGATGGGATGTAATTTCTTTGAGCACTATCTGACCTCAAAGAGGCTATTTGAAATTAGGTTGTTTGAACTCTGAACTAATTTCTTTTGGCTGTACTAAGGATCCTGCAGTGTGGGAGTCACAAATTCATGGAGTATCTCTAGACATTCTTGAATGGCAGATCTTGTCTGTTTAAGTGTAATGATCTGAAGAATTTTAAATACCCTGATTATTAAGCGTGTAAATAATAATTGAGTAAAGCTGTCAGTGACAGTCCTTACTTAAATAAAAAAATCTGCTGGACTAATTTAATTGACAGGCCATCTGATGTAGGTTAGAAAAAGTCATGACCATCTGTTCTACGATTCTAAGGGACTGAATCGTCTTTTCATCCCCATTGTGAGTTTAGGGGCTGCGATTTGATCTGGTGGAAGGGTAGCAGGTGGGATGTCACCAGCTTCATCCACCCAACCCAACTATGTCCTCAACATGAATGCCCATGATTGTCTTTCTGGCCCTCCCCTCACTTGAGTGCCTGAGTGGTATGAAATAAACTGGGCTTTCTGGAAAGAGGTGATGGGGCGGTCAAGACCCACATTGCCTGCACTAAATTGCACTTGATAGAATTATTTTTTGACATTTTGTCAGTGCTGTTATTTTGTCAATGTGAACTCCTGTCTACCTTAAATACTGCAAAGATCTCTTCTGAGCTCACTTCGACAGTTTAAAGAGGCTTTTAAAGGAATATCTGACTTTGATACAGATTATAGATTAATGACTTGGATTTAAAAGCTTTGAATAAGTTTCATGAATCAGTTTCACTTTCAGGCATTTATGCATGAGAGCTCTTAGATTATCATCCTTTTCATCTCCACATGAGTCCTCTTGACTGGCCATTGTGAATTTGGGTGTGTGTCTATGGCGGTGATATGGCGAGGCATGGGGCTCTGAAGGTATTTAAATATCAATCTGAAGAAGGGTCACTGGACTCAATGTTGACTTTGCTTTCATATGACACAGATGCTGCCAGATCTGCTGAGTTTCTCCAGCAATTTCTGTTTTTGTCTTTGTTTAATGCCTCATCTAAAACTTAACTTTTTGAAAATGGCACCTTTTTCAGTCAGGCTGTCCAGTCATCTGCATTGAACAGTGTGAAGTTCCTGTTCTTGCAAGATTGACACAACGCATACTTGTAACAGAAAGTTAAGTCATCATTTCCAATCATTGTATCCTTTTAGCAGCATGTTAAGTATTAATTACTGCCAGTCAACCTCTCCAGGACTGAATGTTAACTATGGTACATGTGAAGTCGCACTTTTTCTGTTTTCAGTTGTTGCAGGTCTAAAAACAAAGAAACATAAGAGTGGTCTTTTTCACTTTGTGAATCTTCTTTTCTCCCTTAATCCAATTTTTAAAAATCTTTCTGTCTATCTGGATTGAAATCGTTCACTCCCTCTAGCTTGCAATTTTTTTTTTATCTTTCTTGCTCATTTTATCAATCCATCAATTTAATTGGCTAAAGAGATACATAATTGCTTGCATTATTCATTCTGATCCTAGGTTTTCTGTAGAGGATACCATGCTATTTTCATTTCAGACCTTGAGCATGCTGCAGCTTAGAATATCATCAACATTAAACAAAGCTAATTGACACACAATTTTCCTCTGAGAGGCATTCTTTAAAGGTTCGATGGTGAAATTCAGATTTCTTTCCTTAACTGTAGGTATCTGTTGGTATGTGATAAGAGCTAGGTTTTCACAATTAAGAGGTAACAAAGCTTAAATGGCATTCTGATCTTGCTGTGAAATTTGAATTCCTGCAATTTAGGATTTTTTTTAATGTTGTTAGGTTCATAGCTTGCTACAAAAGATGCTGTTAGCTGCTGAATTATTACAGCAAGAGGAATGAAAAATTTAACAAAAAAAGACTAGTTGAGTCTCTGATTGGAGGTCAGATGCTGGTGGGTGTAGCAATGGAGGATAGAATCTTAAACCATGAATGCACAAGTAAATGTCATTCATGTATGTACTGGATATTCCTCTCCACTTTTTCAAATATTACTCTACAATCAAAGATCATATTAGGGCAGGTAAATTTGTTCAGTTACAGTGGTGCACAATGTCAGAAATAGACATCTGATATTGTCCTATAAAAGAGGGATCCGGGGGAAAGAAACTCAACCTGACGAGTACAGACTAGGTTAGGACTAGGATTTCAGTCTTGGAGTTGAGATTTTGAATAGTATTTGAAGATGGTGATGAGTAGCAATACTGATCAGCAGTTAGATCTTTATCTTTTTGTACTTTGAAAGTGCTTGGATCCAAGTGAGCCTTTCTATGTGATGGAAGGATTTCAAGCTGTTGAGCTTAGGAATATGATCATGTAGAACTCAGTGGGGTAGCCATCAGGTTGAAGATTTATCCTCAAGGTTATTATGATAACAGACAAAAATTTCACTAGTAATTTCTACTAATCTTCTATATCGTTCATATCAGTATAGGTCCCTTGGCTATAATTCTCCAAAGATACTATACACTCTAATTTTCAATGGTAAGTATTAATATCTCATATAGATGGACATAGTCATTTAAAGTGGGATGGAACTCTGTTTCGAATAGAATCTTATCTTTCCGGTACTGAAATTCCATGAAGTTCTCTTTCTGCAAATGAACAGTATTTGAGAAAGAAAGCCACACCATTATTTCCGTGAAATATTGTGGCTTAAGAAATAAAACATCATAATTCCTTAGCTGTCAAGAAATAAACAACAAAAATATGACACATAGAACAACAACACTACTGCAATATAAATCTTTTGTAATTTGCATCTTCCTTCCTGGTCTAGTGACAGACAAACAAGGCAAGTGCTTTATTTCTGTTTTGAGGTGCTATAGTTTTCATTCGCCAGGGGCTTGAGCAGTGTTGCTTTGCATTACATATGGCTGACTAGGTGATTTACCTGCTCTTACTGGCTGCCATAGGCATAACTGTAGGATTTGTAGCTGATAATCAACCTCTTTGGTACATAATCCACCCATCACCATCAAGTCCTGGAGTGAGACTCCATTCCAGAGCTTCTGACTCAGAGGCAAGGAGGCTACACAATGCCACATGAGCTACCACTTAAATCTACTCCAGATTAAATCAAGCACAACCAATGATCATGAAATAAAAATCAATGTTTATCTTGCTGTTGAAGAAAACTGTCAGAAAATTAAATGGAGATTTTATATTGTTTATTCAAACACATCTATATTCAATAAAATATTATCGTTGTATGCCAGAAGCTAGATAACCTGCATTTGTTACTAACACCACCTTTTCATTAACAGATTTCTGATTTAATTTCACATAATATTTTTTGGCTTCTTTTACTCATGGAAAAATAAATGATACACTGTTAACATTAATTGGGAGAAACTAAAGGAACGACTGGAAATTTATGGTGTACTTTTTATGTCCTTGGGATATATTAAAGGACCTTTCAGCCCGTTAATTACTTTTAATGAGAAATCATAGTTGTGGTGTAGGCAAACACTACAGCCAGTTTGCTCACAGCAGAGATCCTCAATTAGTAGTGAGATGAACAATCAGTGAATCTACTTTTGACTGAGGGATAAATATTTGCGAGGAAACCAGGTGAATTTTTTGTTCTTGCTTGAATAGTGCCTTTTACGTTGATCTGAGAGACTAGATACAATCTTGATTTGCTGTTTCATCCAAAAGACAATTTCAAAAAGGTGGGACTCCCTCCTCATTATGTGTGTTCTTCTGGCTCAGGCTCAGAACCAAGTTGGACAGTGTGGAACCAAACAGATTTGCAGCTAAAATAATTAGCAACCTATGTCAGATGCTAGGGCATTAGGAATGAGGGAAGTCCAGAGTTTGATTCAGCGTTGACTCTGCTGCCATGCTGGCTGGTTTAGTTAAGAACTACAAATAAAAATAATGCCTTTTTTACTTTTACAGTGAATGTTAAAAGATGGAAAACCCATTTTACAGTGAAACTTCAACAACATCATTACAAACATATTAGCTATTAATTTTCCAAAATAAATTACACTGAATTCATTTTTAAAAATGTATTTGTTCGTGGGATGTGGGGCATCATTGCCTAGGTCAGCATTTATTACCCATCTCTAATGGCACTGCAGAAGATTGTGGTCCGTTGCCTTATTGAACCACTGCAATCTTTGAGATGAAGGAATACTTCACAGTGTTGTTAGGAAGGGAATTTCAGGATTTGACCCAATGATAATGGAAGAATAATGACATTGTTTCCAAATAAGGATGGAGTATGAGTTGGAGGATAACGTGCAGTTGCTGGTGTTTGTATGCACCTGCTGCCTTGGTCATTTTAGGTGGTAGAGGTCAGGGGTTGGGAAGGTGCTGTCAAAGGTGCCTTAGAGAGTTACTACTGTACATCTGGCACATGGTTCACGCTGCTGCTGTTATGTGTGAATGTTGAAGGTAGTGGGTGGAATGCCAATCAAGCAACTGCTTTGCCCTTTTTTTAACTTTACTCATGGTCATTTCTGGCTGGTCCAGAATCTTATTGCCTGTCCCTAATTGCCCTTGGAAAGATGGTGGTGCGTTTCCTTCTCAAACTTTTGCGGTCCATGTGCTCTAAGTAGACTCATGGTGCCATTAGGAAAGGACTTCCAGGATTCTGACCCAGTAACACCAAAGGACCTGTGGTGAATTTCCAAGTCAGAATGGTGAATGACTTGGACAGGAACTTGTAGGTGGTGGTGTTCCCATGCATCTGCTGCCCTTGTCTTTCTAGATGGTAATGGGTTTGGAAGGTGCTGTCTAAGAATTGTTTGCAAATTTCTGTAGTGCATCTTGTAGATAGTACACGTTGCTGCTCCTGAGCATTGATGGTGGAGTGAGTAAATATTAATGGATGTGGTGCACTATTTTGGCCTGTATGGTGTCAAGCTGTTGTTGTCGGAGCTGCACTCATCCAAGCACAAGTAGAGTATTCCATCAGATTCTGACTAGTGCCTCATAGATGGTGGCCAGTCTTTGGGAGTCAGGAGATAAGTTACTTGTTGCAGGACTCCTAGCTTCTGACCCACTCTATGGCCACTGCATTTACATAGCAAGCCCATATAACCCCCAGGATGTTGGTAGCAAGGTATTCAGTGATGGTATCACCATTAAATATCAAGGGGTGGTGGTTGGATTGCTCTTACTGGAGATGGTCTTTGCCTGGGATTTGTGTGAAGCTTATGTTATTATATGGTATCAAGATTGAGTTTTGTAGGAGCTGCATTCACCAGGCAAGTGGAGAATGTTCCATTATACTCCTGATTAGTGCCTTGTAGATGGTGGATAGGCTTTAGGGAGTCAGAAGAGTTACTTGCTACAGAATTCTTAGACTCTGACCTGCTATCATAGCCATAGTATTGTGTGGCAATTTCAGTTTAGTTTCTGGTCAATAATAGCCACCTGTTCTTCTGGTCAATAATACTGTGTTGATAGTGGGTGAATCAGGGATGTCAATGCCATTGAATGGCGTGGGGTAATAGTTGCAATCCTTGTTTTTGGAGATTGCCTAGCATTTGTGTGATGTGACTGTTATCTGTCCCTTTAACATCTAGCTTGTTTCATGAGTTTGTTAAGATATAAAGCTGAATATAAATGGATCAAAAGTAACCCCCCAGGACATTTTCAGTAGGGAATTTCATGATGGTATTGCCATTGAACGCCAGAAGGTGGTGGTTAGATTCTGTCTAGTTGGTGATAGCTATTCCCTGACACTTACATGGTGTGAATGTTAATTACCAGTCTAAGTCTGGATGTGACGCAAGTCTTGCTTCATAAGGGTGTGGCAGTATCTGAGCCACGAATGATGTTGAACATTGTGCCTTCATCAGTGAATGTTGCCAATTGTGACTTAATGAAAAGTAATTGTTAAAGCAGCTGAAGATGGTTGAGCCTAGGACACAAACCTGAGGGACGTGGGCTCTTGTGGCACAGTGATAGCATCCCTACTCCTGAGTCAGAAGATAGGGGTTCTTAATCCTCTTGTTTCACAAGTGCGTAATAAACATCTCTGAACAGGTCGATTAACCTGAAGAACTGCCGCACTGATGGCCTGGGCTGAGATGACTGACGTCTAACAACCATCTTCCTCTCTGGTGGCTATGATTCCAATCATTAGAAAGTTTTTCCTTTGATTCTCAATTGACTCCAGTTGCTAAGGCTTCTTTATGCCAGGTTATGTCAAAATCTGCTTTACTGTCAAGCACAATCACTCATGCCTCACCTCTAGAGCAGCTGTTTTGATCATATTTGTACCAAGGCTATAATGAGGTCAGGAACCAATTGGCCTTGATGGATCCCAAATTATGCAGTGAACAAATTATTCCTTTGCTGATTCTTCTGGGTAGCACAGTCAGCAATGCCTTCAACCACTTTGCTACTGACTGAAAATAGAGCGGGAATTGAACAAGCTAAATATGTCCTGCTTTTGTTCACTCTGCACTCGGGCAATTTTTTTACATTGCTGGGTTAATGCGTGTATTGTAACTGTACTGGAACAGCTTGGCTGAGGTGGGGGTTATTGTGGTGCTGTATTGTAGAGGTGCACAAGTCTTCAGTGCTGTTGCCAGAACATTATCCGGGATAATAGCCTTTGCAGTATCCAGTGCGTCCAGCAATTTCTTGATATCAAGTAGAGTGAATCAAATTGGCTGAAGACTGGTGTCTGTGATGCTGGGGAGCTCAGAAGCAGGCCAAGATGGATCATCCACTCAGCATTTCTAGCTGCCATTAGATACAAACACTTCACCCCTGCCTATGCACTCATTTGCTGGACCCCTCCATTATTGAGGATGGAAATATTTTTGGAGCCTTTTCCACCTCCATTTGTTGTTTAATTGCCCACCATTAAACATAATTGGATGTACCAGGACTGCAGAACTTTGATCTGATCCATTAATTGTCTCTTTTTGTCCTGTCTATTACATGCTGTTTCCACAAATAGCCCTGTATTGTAGCTTAACCAGGCTGAAACCTGGTGCTGCTCTTGGCATACACTCTTCAGTGAACAAGGGTTGATGTCTCCACTTGATGGTAATGGTGAAGTGGTGGATATACTGAGCCATGAGATTATGGACTGTGGTATAATACAATTCTGCTGTTAATGGATTGTAGCGCCTCATGCGTACAGAATTTGAGTTGTCAGATATACTTGATGTCCATCCCATTTAGTGCATTGGTAGTGCCTTACATGTTGGAGGGTATCCTCAACATGAGCAGTATGTAAACTAATAAAGTTCATTATTGTCCTCATCTTCAGCCATTTTGCACCATATTTTTTATTAGCCATGACTTTGCTGCCATAAACCTTGCCATCAAGACCCATTGTGGTTGGCATCCGTCCAGGTGGGCAGTGGGCCTGTGGCAGCAATCTTCCCATCTATAGCCCACTAAGGGGCTTCCATTCAGGTATGTCAGATAGTAGGCTGCACCTCCACACTGTCAGTTCAATTCGACCAGCGCTGCAGCTTCAGCTGTGCCATCAATATAAGTGACTAGTAAGCACGGGAAAAGCACCTCCATTTGAAGGTTCCCTCGTAGGTAAGCACCAAAAAAAAAAAATTGCTGCTGAACCCAGGTATAGGCTGCATGAAAAAACGATTTGTTTTTTTCCCTTCAGCAGTGCTGTGGTCAATGGAGTGAACTTTGTTCCAGTGCCCTCCCCACCCAAATGTTTTGGGGCAAGAAGCCTTAGGAAACCTCACCCCAGAAAGTCTCTGGGATGTGACTTCCATGTGACTAACGGACACCTCTAGTGGTGGAGATGGGTGCAGCAGGCTCTTTGGTCAGCTGACCTGGAAGACTGCCTTCAATTGGGGTTTCTAATTCTATTACATGGCAGCCCATCTCTCGTCAATGCACTACCGAGCCACTATTTTTTGCCCCTGCTGGGACTGGGATCTTTGATCTAAACACAGTGAGCTTCCCTCCTGCACATTTCATTCAGGTGTTCCTGCCATTCGTGCCTTCAGAGACCTACTCAAGTCCCAGCCGTTACCTTGATTTTTCTCTCTCTCGATGCTGAGCATTTCCTGCTTTTTTTTTAGATGAGTACCAGCATGTGTTATATTTTGCTTCCCTGTCGACCAAAAGTGTTCTGGTCAGATTTATCTGTATGTTGCTGAGCAGAATATTTGTGAGTTATCCAGATATTAAAAATAGAATCATGGAACAAGGTCAGACTCTGATAGTCAGGCTCAGTTCATGGAAACTGACGCTTGGTCAAAAACTATGAAAAAACTGACATTGGCAACTGTCCTCCTGTAGCAATGCAGACTAAGCGAGAGAAAAATGCTGTTATATAGAACATAATTCAGCAAAATAGTATTGAGAAAAGGAGAAAGAAAAAAACAAATAAATGAAGTACCTGAATCTCAAACAAAACCAGTGTGGCAAGATTGGATATTTTTCTTTCATGGCATGTGGGCATTGCAGATGAGACCAGCATTTTTTGCCTCTTCCTAATTGCCCTTGAATTGAGTGGCCTGTTTTACCAGTTTGGAGGGCAGTGAAGAGTCACCCGTGTTGCCGTGGACTTTGGAGTCACGTCCAAGCCAGACTAGATAAAGATCGCAGATTTCCTTCTGTAGAAAAATAATTGTGAACCAGATGAGTTGTAACAACAATCAATATCACCATTAAAGCGACTAGCTTTATAACTCCAAGTGTAACATTATGATTCATAATAAAATATAAAGGAGAGAGAATAAGATGCTCTAGAAAGAGAAGAAACAAAGCAAGTGAAATTGATCAAGGCTTGCAATGTGGGTAGACTCGAATCGAATTATCTCCTAATTTTTCATCAAGTCAGTTTTTAAACGTGCATTGAATTTGAAAATATTACCAAGATTTTTACTTTCAAATCAAGTCAGAATAGGAAATGAGTCTCCCAAAGCAACAGGAGTTTGTACCGATGTTCTGTGAACATGGTTGGAAAAGAAATGTATCAGTTGTGATGAAGTAACTGATAAATTGTTACAAGCTCATTTCATGTTCCTGGCATAGACCAATTTCACCACTGTAGTTATTGCATGTTAAGTAAGTTTTGTGAAGTGAACCATATTACTGATATAACAAGCATGGGGCTGGATGAACACAGCAGGTCAAGCAGCATCATAGGAGCAGGAAAACTTGACGTTTCGGGCCTAAACCCTTCATCAGAAATCAGTTTTCCTGCTCTTATGATGCTGCTTGACCTGCTGTGTTCATTCAGCCCCATGCTTGTTATCTCAGATTCTCCAGCATCTGCAGTACCTTTTATCTCTGATACATATTACTGATATGCCTTCTGAAGATAGTTTCATAGAATCCCTTCAGTATGGAAACAGGCCAATTGGCCCAACAAGTCCACACTACCCCTCAAGATCATCCCACCCAGACCCATTCCCCTACATTTTGCTTGTCTAATCCACCTAACCTAAGCATCCCTGGGCCACTATGGGCAATTTCCCATGGCCAATACACCTAACCTACACATCTTTGGACTGTGGGAGGAAACCAGAGCACCCAGAGGGAACCCACGTGAAGAACCCACCGCAGGAAGAATGTGCAAACTCCACAAAGACAGTCGCCCGAGGGTGAAACCGAACCCAGGTCCCTGGCAGTGTGAGGCAGCAGTGCTAACCACTGAGTCACCATGCCACACCATATGGTGTGCCTGTAAGTTGGTATGTCCCTTCTATACATTTCTTGCATCACAGTGCAGAGATGGACAAATTATTGTCATGATTAGGTTGGTGTGAAACCATCAGAAACAGAAGGAGCGAACTCAACACCCTCAACACACGGGAAAGACAGGCCCTGGAAGGATTAAAGAAGGACAAGAACATCCCAATACTACCCGCAGACAAAAGGTACAAGACAGTGATACTGAATAAAAGGGGCTACATCTCCAAGGCACAAGCGCTGCTCGCCGATGAGAACACACACCGGCCAGTACAAACTGACCCGACACCGCAATTAGGCAACAAAACCCTCTATACGCTAAAAAGACTTAAACAAACAGAACAGATCAACAAAGCAGACTTCTCAAGAATGAAACCGAAAGAACCAACACACATTGATTCCACTGCCTCCCTAAAGTGCACAAGCCGGAAGTCTCCCTCAGACCCATAGTCTCCCTACCAGGCACTCAATCACACAGATTAGCCAAGGAACTACAAAGAAGACTCAGGCACTTAGTCAACAAGTCACCCCAGTCTATCCACTCAGCCCAAGAATTCCTCAACTCCATCAAAGACATAAGACTAGACGACGAAGAGACTATGATATCATTTGATGTCACTGCCCTGTTTACATCAATAGACATACCACTAGCAAGGGAAACAATGACAGCATTACTAGAACAAGAACAAGTCCCCAGTGAAACCATCTCTAAGGATAACATGCTCAAACTATTGGACCTATGCCTCACCACCCACTTCACTTCCATCGGCCAAACATACCAGCAAATCAGTGGGACCCTCATGGGATTACCTGTCTCCGGACTCATAGCAGAAGCAGTGATGCAAAGACTAGAAAGGACGGCCCTCCCGCAAATCCAACCAAAACTATGGATATGCCACGTGGACGACACCTTTGTCATCATTAAATGGACCAAATTAGAGGAGACATACAAACTTATAAACAACACCCTCACCTGAATAAGATTCACCAGAAAGGAGGAGAAGATCAGCCAGCTCCCATTCCTGGACGCCATGGTAGAGCGCAAGACAAATGGGGAACTGCAAACAAAAGTACACTGAAAAGCCCCACACACAGACCAGGTACTGAACTTCAACAGTAACCATCCACACAAACGAAGCTGTGTGCGAGGACTATTTAAAAGGGCCACAACACACTGCAGCAACACGGAACTATGCCAGGATGAAGAATACCTCTTCCTGGTTTTCAAGGATGATGTATATCCAAAAATCTGGGTCAGAAGATGCCTACACGAACAACATCAGAAAGATACTACACGCCCTGACACACATCACACTACCCTACATCAGGAACACGTCGGAACTCACCACAAGACTCCCACAACCGCTGGGCATCAGAGTGGCACACAAGCGATAGGGTTAACCCTATGACAACTGCTCACCTGAACTAAAGACCCACTCCCTGCCATGGACAGGACCAGTGTCATCTACAAGAGCCCCTGCAGTGACTGTGAGAAACACTACATCGGACAAACAGGAAGGAAACTAACAACAAGAGTATGTGAACACCAACTGGCTACAAAAAGACACGACCAATACTCACTCATCTCAATCCACATGGACAAGGAGAACCAGCCTTTCAACTGGGACAACACCAAAATCCTGGGACAAGCTAGGCAGAGACAGGCATGAGAATTCCTAGAAGCCTGGCACTCCATGAAGCATGCTATTAATAAACATATTGAATTCGACCCCATACACGTTCTACTATGAAGGAAAACCAGAAGGGAGGCTATCCATCTCAATGGACCCCAGAGTTTAAAAACCAGGCAGGAGAACACACCGACGCTTCATCAGAGACTGCATTGAGGATGTTACCCAGCATGGTAACGAAACGTCTGTGAAACAAGAAACCAACTCAGCGAGCCAACCAATGTCAACATCAGAAACTACATTTCATTGAGCTAGGACAATCTCTGAACCACAACATGGGGTATCTATTCATTATGTAACGTACTTATGTTTAAAACTGAAAATTGCCCGTAAGCCATTATTTTTCTGGTTCATCCCAGAATTATTTTCCCATCTGTAAAATCCTTGTGACCAAAGCAGGAAGCTTTCCTTTGTGTCATGGAGCAATATTGTTAATTTGTCCTTTTATAAAAGGATTTGCAAACTCATTCAAAGTAGCAACCTGAGGAACTTTTCCTCTCGTCTGTCTAATTTTCAATAACATTGATGGCAAATCACAGATACCAAAATATCCCATTGAGCTCTATTCTGGATGGGCACAGGAAAAAACAGTCTGCACGTTTCAGCATATACATTATTTCTGATTCTGTGGTTATTAGTAAAAGAACCATGCTTGTCACTGACCCTTTTACCCAGCATTGATTTTTCATGTTGCAGAGCAAATTCCTTATTCCAGTACAAATGTGAATTTGGAGGTATCTGTGGAATCCAGTAATAAGTGAAAGCAAGAGGCATATTGGTCAGTAAATCTAATTTAAGAAATCTTGTTGCCAACAAAGCTGGAAGTAAAGGGTGTATTTACACTACAAGTTGGGGTGGCTCAGTGGTTAGCACTGCTGCCTCACAGCGCTAGGGGCTGGGGTTGAATTTCCCCATCAGGCAACTGTCTGTGTGGAGTTTGCATGTTCTCCCCATGTCTGCGTGGGTTCCCTCTGGGTGCTCTGGTTTCCTCCCACAGTTCAAAGATGTGTAGGTTAGGTGGATTGACCATGCTAAATTGCCCGTCGTGTTCAGGGATTAGGTAGGTTTGGGGAATGGGTCTGGGTGGGATTCTCTGAGGGTAGGTGTGGACTTGTTGAGTTGAAGGGCCTGTTTCCACACTGTAGGGCTTCTATGAAGAAAAAGTTTTGATGGTTTTACAGAAAGAAAATTTATTGTGTCATGAAAATGCTGTACTTAGTGTTATTCAGCTGTGGTTCAGTTAGAGTCAGAAGGTTTTAGGTTCAATACCCAACACTGGGGGCAAAAATTAAGGCTAAATTAAGTTCAATGTGGGTATGTGCTGCATTGTTGGAGGTGCTGCCTTTTCAGGTGGATGTAAAAATATCCCATTTTTCCTCTTCAAAATGGTGTAATTCTTGATAGCCTACAATATGTATCTCTTAATGTTACTTAAAAAAAAAAACAAATTATCTAGTCATTAGCACATTGCTGTTTTGTGGGAGCTTGCTGGGCATAAATTGGCTGCACCATTTCTGATATTATACCAATAACTAAGGTTCAAAGATATTTCATTGGCTTTGAAGGCGTATATGACATTGAGTTTGTGAAAGGTGTTAAATAATGCAACAATATAACTAAAATAAAACAAGTAACTGTGGATGCTGGAGATTGGAAACAAACAAAAACGTAAAATGCTGGAAAAGCTCAGAAGCACTGGCAGCATCTGTGGAGAGAAAGCAGAGTTAAAATTTCAAGTCCAAACCCTTCCGAAGAAGAGTCACTAAGTGAGTGCAAGTCTTTTTCAGTTTATGTTTTTGCAGTCATTTTCTTCACACTGGCATAAGTTCTGCCAGTATCCTCATGTTGTGCTTTGTATTTCTAAGGTTAAATTGTTCACACTTTTTAATTGTTTCAGTTGAAATGTCACTGTGATATGGCCTTTTTATCTGATTTTCACTGCTACAGCTGTCGTCAGAGAATGGATGATGTGGAAGCATTTTGCACTGAGCACTGATGTTTCTTGGGTATACAATCTCCATCAAACCCACTAGATATGTTCACCCGTGTTGCTCGTAATGGGGAACCTGGCCTTGGGCCTGTGCTCATCCACAGTTCATATAGCATTATTTTCAGCCCACCCACAATTTATCGATTACAATGCTCAAGAAATTTGTAGGCGAGGATTTGAACGTATGTGCTGATTGGAAGTCCATTGAGCCACTTAGATAAACCACTAACAGAGAAGCTATTGTTAGCTGTAGAATTGTATTGTTGCATTCAGTTTATTCAAGACTTTTTGTAACCTGCAACTCGCATTGATAATTATTTACATCAACTCTGTTTTCCAATAATGACTTGTAGGCAGCCATAATTAAGTGGGCCCAAACATAGTTCTCCTGGTGGGTATTCATGTGCGTGGTGGTCTTTGAGAATGAAGCAAATGATCTGAGTCAGAACAGTGGGAGGCCTATTTACACCTAGAGATAACAAGGTGTAGAGTTGGATGAACACAGCAGGCCAAGCAGCATCAGAGGAGCAGGAAAACTGACGTTTCGGGCCTAGACCCTTCTTCAGAAATATAAGCTGAAGGGTCACTAGACCAAAATGTTGATTCTACTTTCTCTCCATAGATGCTGCCAGAACTGCTGAGTTTCTTCAGCAATTTCTGTTTTTGTTTATGCGGTATGTTTCCCTGAAATGTAGGCAGCAATTTATGGGTACATACCTAGCCCTTTTCTTCAACATTCTGATGTACATGTGTGTTCACAGAGTCTTCCCTTATGCTTGACCATTGTCAAATTATGAATGCGCCGAAGTTACTTTCCCATTTGTATCCATGGCCTATGATATCAGACTGTGCATTGACCTCCATACTCTCATCTCCAGTGAATTTTGATCTAAGATTGAAAGATCTCATAACTTTTTCCTGCAGCATATGCTGAAATAGCACCCACAGAAAGAACAGTTCAGCCCACTCTACTGATGATGCCTGGATCTGTATAGATCGCCTTTACTTTCATTCAACAGTCTTCAGCAGTTATTGTGGTCTCACAATGTATCCTATGCAACAGCCAATTTGTGTTGAGATAGTATATAAATGAATTGAATGAAAGAATCTTATCAAAGAGCGTGATGTTGGCCATGGTGTCCACCATTCATGCTTATAATGTGCAATAATCCAATGAATACTATGATGGACACACACCCTTGACAGTCAGGACTTAATATGTGAAGGTGTTTCGCATGTTGCTGTTGTTCAGAATTTGCGATCACAATAGCCTGGATTTTCCGATGGCCAGATGGTCATTTCTGCAGCATAATTGGGAGTCGCACATCAGAATCCTTCAGACTCCATTGAACTTGCCTGGGAAATTGAAGATTCTGATGAGCGATTCTCCTGTGCCTGGAACTCTCCGAAAGTGTCCATTTAAATTGGAAAAACTGGAGAGTTCTACTGCAGTTAATGGTATCTAGAAAATGATAGACAATTTAACCTAGTTTAACTCCTGGGTAACTATACTAAACTGATCCCCAGCTTACCACACAGAATCACGACCTTTGATCCTTACAGGACAGACCCCCCACCCCTGCCACTTGACTTCGAGGACCTGACATTTTCCTCTCTCCCTCCCCCGCTGTTTTCTTTCAATCACATCTCACCCCAACCACCTCAAAACTGGGACCCAAAAATTGCACTGTCTCCCCCCCGCCCCACCAACACCACTACCACTGTCTCTCACTACTAGCCCTCATCCATTCTGGGGCATTTCAACTACGTAGAACTTTAGTTAAGCCGCCCTTGGAACATCGTGTGCAGGTCTGGTGGCCACACTACCAGAAGAATGTGGAGTTTTAGAGAGGGTGCAGAAATGGTTTGCTAGGCTGTTGCCTGGTTTGAAGGGTATTAGCCATGAGGAGACATTGGACAAACTTGGTTTGTTTTTACTTGAACACTGGAGGGTCTAGGGTGACCTGATAGAAGTTTACAAAATTATGAGAGGACTGGATAGAATGGATGGTCAGGGTCTGTTTTCCAGGGTTGAATGTCACTTACCAGGGGACACAAGGGTTAAGTTTAAAGGCGATGAGGGGCAGGTATTCTACACAGAGGGTGGTAAATGTCAGGATGCACTGCCACAGGAGGCGGTGGAAGCGGATACAATAGCTTCATTTAAGAGGCATCTTGACAGATATACGAATAGGAAGGGAATAGTGGGAAATGGATGGCATAGAGGGTAAAGGTTTTTAATTTACAAGAGCATCATGTGTCGGTGCAGTCTTGGCGGGCCGAAGGGCCTGTTCCTGTGCTGTTCCTGTGCTGTACTGTTCATTATTGTTTCTGACCTTGCTTGCTTGACATGACACCTGTCAGCTCAGATATACCCCATACATTCATTCACTTGCCTGGCATCCTTTCTTCCCACCTTCTCTGCTCGTCCTTTCACAGGAGCTGTATGTGCTGCTGGAAGTTTAAGACACAGAATGTGCCAACTATTTTATTATGAAAAGGGAGGCCTAGTTTTATTTTTGCAGTAGCGGTGATTAGCTCCACATTTCTTGCAGGAGATTCTCTTTCTTAACATTAAAAAGTAGGAGTGGAAAGTAATCTAGTGATTTTTGCAACACCTTGAAAAATCTGGCCCAATATTCTGAAACATTGCCATATTAAAATTGTAATATCTAGCAATTACAATATAGGTAATATTTGTCCAACTTAAATAGCTATTATTTGTTCAGTTAACCTGCTGACTTTCTCAAAAAAATCTGATTACCACCAGACAGGGAGGAAAGTATACCTTTACCAGCTTATGTCACTCCAGAAACATGCCTAATTTCTCAAAGTCTTTCCAAATTTCTTTAAATGATTTTAAATGATCCTGTTACATTACAAAACCCATTCTGTTCATCTGACAGTAATATTTGGATGTAATAGAAACGTATTAATTAAGCAGTTATATACAAACATAAAAGCCAGGAGCTGGAGTAGGCCATTCAGGCCATTGACCATTCTGTCATTTAACATGGTCAATTTCAACACTCTTCCCATAGTGCTTGAAACCCCTCAGCCTCTAGAAATCTATTTCTTCTTATAATATGTTCTGTGTCTTGGCCTCCACAGCCTTTTCTGGTAGAAAATGTCACAAGTTTACCACCTTCTGAGTGAAAAGACTTTGCTTCATCTCTGCTTGAAATGACCTACCATGTTCTGAGACTGTGGTGTCATGGCTTGGACAGCAGCCAAGAGCAAACATCATCCCTGAATCCAGTCAGAGCAGCCTTACCCAAATGGGTGCCCTTGGAATGCAGCAGGAATGTTGCTAGGGATGAGGGTTAGGGTGCAGGAGGGCTTGCCATGCTTGAACTCAACAGTTCATACATTTTGTCAATTCTAAAACACTATTCGCTTCCATCTATCTTCCATCCAGACCTCAGGCTCTGTTCCTGATGTTAGTTTGTGATGTGCGCTGACTCACAATTTGCAGGAATTTCATCACCAAGTTAAACTGAGGGACTAGTGAGTCCCCTCCATACTGTTTACTCATTTGGTGAAAATGGCACCTGATACTTAGAGTATGTGGCCCATCACAGTGTTGAACCCAACAGGATAATAAACGCTATATAGCAGAACCGGACACAGTCTTGGACACAACTAGAAACAAGAACAGAAATTGCTGGAAAAGCTCAGCAGATCTGGCAGCATCTGTGGAAAGAAATCAGAGTTAACGTTTTGGGTTGAGTGACCCTTCATAAAAACATGTTTAAACTAAATTTCCTTTAATACTACAATGTGTAGGTTTTAAGCATCCATTATAGGCTCCAACTTCCACTCCACGAGTCAAATAGCCATGGTATAGTTATTCTAGTACAACATTCATTCATCCTCCTTAATACAACTGGAATAGTAGCACCATTTTGATTGGCACAGTGTAAATACAGCTTTGGTATGAGAGCAGTGCTTCATTTCCATCTATAACGTGTTGCTAGAGACACGTAGAATCCAACTCTATACCCAACAGCTGGATATCATACAAGGTATTGGGTGGGACAAATCCAGCACATTTTGGCCCATTGCTACACAGAGGAGAAGAAAGTGTATGTTTTCTCCAGTCATTGGAGTGAAACTGCTTGGGTTCTGTACCTATTTGTAACAGTTAATAGCTGTCACTAAGAGGTGATCTTCTTCTTAGCCAGTGTGCTG
Organism: Ginglymostoma cirratum; assembly: GCA_024137785.1. NCBI lineage: Eukaryota > Metazoa > Chordata > Chondrichthyes > Orectolobiformes > Ginglymostomatidae > Ginglymostoma > Ginglymostoma cirratum. The sequence goes on from JAHRHZ010000274.1 coordinate 13,003,856, forward strand.
GATTTATAGCAGTAGCCTAGAAATTCCTGCCAGTCAAAAAGTATTTTCTTCAGAAGGAAATCTGTAGGTGGGGTAGGTTACCGTGTGTGTGAGTGGGCATGATAGTTCATATATTTGTCAATGACAAACCACTATTAGCTTTCTATCTACCTCATACCTCAGGCTATGTTCCTGATGTTACCCTGTGATATGCTCTGAAACAAACAATATGCAAGCATTTGATTACCAAACTAAATTAGGCAAATAATGCGCCCCTATGATTCCAGTTTACTTGACTCTTGCTTGTGTTTAAAGCAAATGAGTGAGGTGACTAACTGTTGGGAAGGAGTCTTTCACAACTACATTGCTCACTTACTTTACCATTGAGATGTTGGTTCAAACTGAGTCATGAGGTAGATTTTCATTCATACCTGCAAAATAGCAAAGGAGGGTAATGTGTAAAAATGCTTCCTGCAAGATACCCCATTAATTGTGCTCGCATGTAATATGTGATGGATTTGGGCTTGAGCTCATATCCTTTTCTTATAAAGAGAAATTCTTGAGCTTACATTCATTTTGAATATGAGTGGTGAGGTTGTGATGGAAGCGTGTAAGTCATTAGTTAAAACTAAAGATGCCATTGTCTGGGAGGGCCATAGGGTTGCTCTCCCCTTAGAGAGAGATGACTGGTGATGGTTTAACCTGAGGGCCATCACTCCTCAGACTACAGCTGAGGTTTAGAAGGCGGGACCTTCATTGTAACGTCAGCCAGTATGGGAATTGCCACAGCTACAGCACTATATGCAGGTATCATCACCACTCTATACAAAACATGTCCTGTAGCACCAGAAAGGATACAGAGGAGAATGTTGTCTCGGTCACAATGATTCAGCTATGAAGAGAGATTAGACGTGCTGGGCGGCTTTTCCTTAAAGCAAAAAAGGCTAAGGGGGGATCAGATTGAGGCATACCAAATTATGAGGGGCATAGATAAGAAGAAACCATTCCCTTTATTAGTGGAATCAAATAACAAGTGTGCATTGATTTAAAGTAAAGGACAAGAGATTCAGAGGGAAATTAAGAAATTCTTTTTTCACCCAGCAGGTGGTGGGTATCTCGAACTCACTGACTGAAAGGATGGTAGAGACAGGAAGCATCATGACAGTTTAGTAGTATTTGCTGCCCTTGTATTAATCAAAGATCAGCAAATTGCATTTCCAATCTCACAGGCTCCAAGCCTTCAATTTATGGAGGTTAACCTGTTGTTAATCGTCACTCAGTGGATTAGTCAATTCCTCCATCCATGGCAGGGTTTGCAAAATTCCACACTGTCCCAGAGGTGTTGGAACTCTATAAGACTAAATTTGGATTTGCGGTTTTAAAAGTGTGCCCTTGCAGGTGGTGATCTTGTGGGCCAATTACAAATATGGCCTGGTCAGACCTATCAACAGGTTGTGATGGCAACTGTCAACTTAGAAAATGTAATACCATTTTCATCCATTCTGAAGCTGCCATCACTATATCAAATGATGTTTAGAAAAAAAGCGTTATTCAGAATCAAATTTATAGCAATTTAAATTGCCATTAAACAGAGCATAATACAGATTTCAGATCTGAGTTAGTTGATGAGACGGAAGACAAAGTGTCTTTCTTTGTGGAAAGAGTTTATTATCTCTATTTTCCTGTGATCATATTCACTCCCAGGTCAACTTTTCAAAAACACACACAATTCATTTTCTGGCCTTCTCCATCTTTACCTCAAAATAGTGATCCATGAATCTTGACTCCTATCCCGCATCTTACATATTTAGCCAATATTCGCTTTGCCTCTGGCATTTCCTGCTCTCCCTATAATAGTTGCATTCCTTCATTAACTAACTCCTTCTGGCATATATGTTACTTTGGTGCCAACGTTTGGTTGTCCTGTGGGGCAAGTAGCCTTGTCCCTCATTCTTGAACCACTTTGGCTATAATTCATTCAGTCCTTCATCTACCAATCTGATGCTCATAAATGTCCAATGTATGTATAAGCACAACATATGGTGCCTCATTACTTTCTAAGATGTGATTGGATTCAATAAGTAGTGCCAATTAACCTTGAGGAATGCACCCTCCTTCCTTACCATGCTGTAATATTACTGTTTTTCTATTACTACCTATAACCTTACCCAAACCTTTCAATTCTTTCTGCTGTTGTCTTTTGCAATATACAATGTCCCCTAGATTAAAATTTATTTCTAATGAACCACACAGTGCCCTCAGAATTTTCTCTGGAACTTCAGCCGTTAATAATAAATGCCCATCTTCCTGCTTTCAGGGCATGCAAGTATTCAGAAAAAGTGGAACCAATTATAGTCCCTTCCCAAAGTGATTAATGATCACCCATTACTGATAGAATTCCTGGATTTCTCCCAAATGACAATTGATATGGATTGTTGTCACCAACCATTTATATTGAGTTTTTGACGTGCGCTGTCCATGCCAAGGTAGATTTAATTTACAATTTTAGCTTGCTAGGATTTTGTAAAACATCTCCTCGATTATCATGTGACTTATTTCGCACAGTCCGTCGCTAAAGGCACTTTCTGCTGCCATGTTCATGACTACAATGTTAATACTTTCATACATATCCCAAAATTCATTGTTGTCAAATTTCCTCTCCCCTATCTCATGTCAGTTAAGAATTTAGCCGGTGTGGTCTGTATAGTCCCTATCCATTTCTTCATCATCTTGTCCACTATCGCTCTCTTTTTCTCTTTACCATTGTATTATTGACAACTGAATAGATACAGTTGCCATGTCTATGAATTACAAGGTGACTTTTTTTTTATCCTGGACCGTGCCTTAAAGTCGATTGTTACAATTTTGCTGAAGTCTATTTTTAATGGGGGACATGTTACATTTTGCACCAAGCTATTTTAAAGCTGTGTTGTGTGCATTGTCCTTTATTTCTGAATCCCTTGGTAGGGTTTTTAAACCTGTGAAAAGATAGATAGGTAAATTTCTGATGTAATTTTAAGCTAATTGGCATCTTTTCCCTTAAATATTTATTTCATGATGTCAGCAACACTGTTAAAATTTTCAGGAGAGAAATTCGGTCTTGTTAAATTAATACAATCATATATGGATTGTGCAACGATAAAGACACGGACTTCCTGAAAACACGTTGTCTTGTCATGTACCCTATCTAGTTTCATTTGAGCCTTTTTTATAAACTGTGCAGATCAATTAGTTGATCATATTGCCACTTTTTTATTTAGTGATTTCAGCATATTGTCATCCCAAAACCTGAAGCAGGTAGAAATTTCAAATATCTTAAACTTCCTTCCTTTTTGTTTCCAAGATTTTTAAAATAACATTCAACCAATCCACGTCACTCACTGCCCATGCAACCACTATCCAACTCAGCACAATTGAATCATTGCTGGGCTGAAGCTCCTTGTAAGTAATGGAATTCTCCTTGCCTGATCAATGTCATCGTAGTCTCCTTCTGAACATTCTATCTCAGCATAATTTTCATTCAATTGTTATTTCATTTTGGACTATCCATTGCATAGTACTTTCTGTTCTCCTTGTGGTGGCATCTAGTTGTTCCACATTGACCTTTATTCATATTTCTTTTGGTTACACTTTTTATAGTTTGAATATCCTAAATCCTGTATTTGGTGTCGAGTTGAAAGTCATTCAGCCCTTAGCTACAATGATTGGTACAAGTCAAGGTGAGGCTTTACTTTTAAAACATTTGTGCTGTGCATACACTTGACCTCCTGTGGTTTGGCAGAGTCCCAGCCCTGTAACACCATCCTCCCCTTGCCAATTGTCTGCTAAGCCCGTATGACTTGGGTCAGAAGCAGGCCATTCAGCTCATCAAGTGTACCACTCAGTGAGATCATGGCTGATCTGATAATCTTCAACTCTACTTTCCTGTTTTTTCTACATACCTTTTGATTCCCTTACTGATTAAAAATCTGCCTATCTACTATTTGCTATATTAACATAATAGGTTGATAACTTCGAGCCAGTGCTTAATTATAGATAAAATAATTTCATTTCTTAAGTTGCACTTAGAAATGTTATTTGTTGATGGAATAATGTCTCTTCACTTCATTGCTTCTAATATGATCAACAAACTAAACATAGAATCTGAGAGACTTGATATTTTGTGTAATATAAGGATATATGACTTTAAGCTCATTAAATGCTTTTTCAAGGAATAATGGAGTTTAGAGTATCCATTAATTGAAAATGGGAACGCAATTGTAGGGCTCCATTGATAACAATTAGATATTAATGTTAGTTATCCTATTGTTACAAGTTATATAATTTTTCACACTTACATTGTGATTTCTTATGATCCATTTTTAAAAAAATGTTTGAAACATGAAAGCAAAGATTCTAATTATAATCACATTTTATTCTCTCCTTTGAAAAGATCTTCCATATGACCTATGACCTTGCCAGTGCAGTCATGCGAATATTTAACCTTATTGGAATGATGCTTCTTTTATGCCACTGGGATGGATGCCTACAATTTCTTGTGCCATTGCTTCAAGATTTTCCAAATGATTGCTGGGTTTCTTTAAATAACATGGTGGTACGTACCAAATTACTGTTCTCTAGTATAAGGCATTATTTCTTAATCATTGTCATGGAATGTTTTTGTTCCTCTTATTTCTTTCATATAATGCAATTTGCCAACATGACAATGTGAGATAATTTATCTAGATCGATATAAGCGAAGTAACAGAGGTCTTGTGGTGCAGTGGATGAGTTCAAGTCAAATCCCAGGACTTAATAGCCATGGAAGTTGCATTCAGCACATACAGGTGATAGGAATGGGAATGATTCCTAGTCAGCCATGTGCTAGAAAGAAATTGGCGTCTGTATCATCACTACCCATAGCTGCCAGCTATGACATATAGAAGTGCATGCTGCCATAGCAACTAGGATTCCCCGAATGATCTGTATACACCACACAATGCAAAGTCATATAAAACCTTAGCTAAAACATTTCCATTCCTGAAGGAGCTTAGCAATTATCCAGATCAATTCAAGTCCCCAAGTCCATAAATGCCAATTCAACCATTGTCTACAAAGGTGACATTGTGCTGCATTAGAACACCCTGCTAACGTTTTGATGTGACCTACATTGCAACATCCATAGAAACATAGAAGACAGGAGCAGGAGGAGGCCATTTGGCTCTTCGAGCCTGGTCCACCATTCTTCATGATCATGGCTGATCGTCCAACTCAGTAGCCTGATTCTGCTTTCCCCCCATAACCTTTGGTCGCATTCATCCCAAGTGCTATATCTAGTTGCCTCTTGAATACATTCAATGTTTTGGCATCAACTACTTCCTGTGGTAATGAATTTCACAGGTTCACCACTCTTTAGCTGGTGAAATGTTTCCTCATCTCTGTCCTAGCCCAAATCCTCATACTGTGACCCCCTGGTTCTGGACACACCCACCATCTGGAACATCCTCCCTGCATCTACCCTATCTAGCCCTCTTAGAATTTTATACGTCCCTATGTGATCCCCCCTCATTCTTCTACACTTCAGCAAAAACAATTCTAATATGGGCAATCTCTACTCATACATCAGACATGCCATCCCCGGAATCAGCCTGGTAAACCCTGCTGCATTCCCTTGAGAGCAAGAACATCCTTCCTCAGAAAAGGAGACCAAAACTGCACACAATATTATAAGTGTGGCCTCACCAAGGCCTTGTACAACTGCCACACACATCCCTGCTCCCTCGAAACCTCTCGCAATGCAGGTCAACATACCATTTGCCTTCTTTACTGCCTGCTGCACCTGCATGCTTACCTTCAGTAACTGGTGCACGAGGACACCCAGGTGCTGCTGCACACTCCCCTCTCCCAATTTACAGCCACTCAGGTAGTAATCTGCCTTCTTGTATTTGCTTCCGAAGTCAATAACCTCACATCTATTCAAATTATGCTGCATCTGCCATTGATTTGCCCACTCACCCAAGCTGTTGAGATGTGCTAAAGGATCTCTGCATCCTCAACACTGTTCACCCTCCCACCCAACTTGGTATGATTTGGAAACTTTGGGATGTCATATTTTGTTCCCTCATCTAAATCAGTGATATATATATATGTATATATATATAGTGAATAGCTGGGGTCCTAGCACTGATCCCTGTGGCACCCCACTAGTTACTGCCTGCCAATTTGAAAAGGATCCATGAATTCCTACTCTTTATTTCCTCTCTGCCAACCAGTTTCCTATCCATCTCAATACACTTCCCCCAATCCCATGCGCTTTAATCTTACACATTAATCTGTTATGTGGGACTTTGTCAAATGCTTTCGGAAGGTCCAAAAATACTACATTGACTGACTCCTCCTCAATTCTACTGGTTAGATCTTCATAGAATTCCAACAGATTTGTCAAGCATGATTTCCCCTTCATAAATTTATACTGGTTCTGTCTGATCCTGCCACTGCTTTCTAAATGCTCTGCTATTAAATCCTTGGCAATGGATTCGAGAATTTTCCCCACTACCGATGTTAGGCTCACCGGTCTATAATTCTCTTTTTTCTCTCTACCTTCCTTTATGAAAATTTGAGTGACATTAACCACCCTCCAATCTGCAGGGACTGTTCCAGAGTCTATAGAATCTTGGAAGATGACCACAAATACATCTACTCTTTCTAGAGCTACTTCCTTAAGGCCCTGGGAATTTATCAACCTTCAATCCCAACAATTTTCCCAGCACTATTTCTTTACTAATATTGATCTCCCTCAGCACTTCCCTGTCACTGAATCTTGCCTCCTCCAACAATTCTGGTATCTGATTTGTGTCCTCTTTTGTGAAGACAGAACCAAAGTATGTATTTAGATGTAGTTCTTCTGGTTAAAGGGGTGAAAGAGTGTAGGGAGAAAGCAGGAGTAGGGTATTGAGATGGATGATCAGCCATGTTCATATTAAATGGAGGAGCAGGGTTGAAAGGCCAAATGGCCTTCTCCTGTTCCTACTTTTCTATCTTTCTTAATTGGAGAGAAATGTATGCTGGGCAATGTGTTAGTGTTTGTGCTCATTTGAGGAGAGCAGAGCACTATGTTGCGCACTGAGTGCTGGCCTATCGGTGTCTCCTCATCATCACCGGAACAGTCCTGGTGTTCTCTAGGCAGCTCGGTGGCCCTTTCCTCAAAGGAAGTGAGGAACTTGATGTTACCACACTCCTGGTCAGTCTTGGCCTGGTTATGGGCCAGTTTTTCTCCTACAGTAAAATGAGAGAGGAATCAAGTTTCATGGGAATGCAGTCTGTGAGCAAACTGTAACACTGCCAGGTGGAAGGCATCATCACTGAGTGCGCAGGAAGCACAGAGATCTGGGAGAGCTAATAATTTAAAAGGATGAGGTGGGTGGGACCCATTGAGTGAACAATATGTGATACTGAGGCATGCAGACTATGATTGTTTATGAGAGTAGCAGGATGAGACAGAGATGATCCTGTGAGTTTGAGGTAGCAGAAAGAAGATGGTACCATTTGCAGATCAGGTGATCATTGATTTGATTTCTGGCACTGTTTGCTTTCCCTTTTCAATGACACTCACCTGTGTTGCCATCTATGCCCAGGCTGGACAGGTCTGATGCCAAGCATCTTTATTCCACTCGCTGGAAAGAGGATAATCCCATCTTTCTGTGATCCTGTCTAGCAACTTCAGCAGGGCATGTTCTGTGCAGTGGGGAGCAGCTAATGGTTTTCTTTTGTTGGAATCTCTTGTGTTGGAGGAGTGACCACTAAGGCTAAATGGAAAGTCCTGGCTTGCAGTACCTGAAGTGGCGTCCAGTTGGCCAGTAAATATGGCGTCAGATCTTTTGAACCCAGAAGGTTCCATTAGTGGCAAGAACCTCAAGTCCCCTTGCTATACAATTCACCAAGTAACTCAAGCATCATGTCACATGCATTGATGCGAAGCAAGTGTTTGGCTGTGATTATATGCCCTGGGATATGGTGGATGGGAGGCCATTCAATGCACTCAACACCATACTTGAGCTTCAAAAAGGAAAACTCCACTTCATGAAGCCAAGTGTCCAGCCTCAGTGCTGTCCAGTTCTACAATTTGATGATCAATGAACCATATTTTGTTCTGCGTTAATCCAGTGTCCCTTTTGTTGTACAGTCTCTTTTGGCTTTCTCGTCACTATATCATGTCTCACTTCTATTGAAATGAGTTCCTTATTCTCAAACTAAAATATTAATGAACTGTTCATGTTTCATCATTTCCTAAAGAATAAAAAGTGTATGTGAAGAGGCAATGTTTCATATATTACAAATAGCTACAGGAATGTAATAATGCATTTTATAGCCATCTTCTGTCAAATATTTCTGTCAAACTTAATTATAGACAAGTATATTCTTGTTGTATTTCTTGCAACTGGAAGTTGTGGACAATATTAAGCTTTAATTTAAATTGTGTTCTCTTCTATTGGAATATATTTTTTCATTAAAATACAAGTCAGAGCGCCTGTGTATTCTAACTTAAAAATACCTCTAGCAGCCATGCTGAAAGTATTCTCAGCATTTTCTTTAGGGTATGTTTTGAAGAGACCAATTTTTTTTTTAAAAAAATCCTTCACCCACACAGAAAATGCTGTGAATTTAGTTAATTCTCCATAATTAAAGTAATTTGAAAATGATCACTTGCAGAGGTTGTTCAACCCTACAGCTTAGATTGTACTTAACATCACATTATTTTATGACAAGAAAGTAGTTTCTTCTGGCACAGGCACATGGATTGTAAGGATTCCCCCTGTGCTGTATTTTGATTTCTTTAAGTTAAGTATAACCATAACAGCATAAGAAATAGGAGCTGAATTAGCCATTAAGGCCTTCACATCTGCCCCACCATTCAATAAGCTGATGGTTAATCTGCCCCAGGCCTCAGCTTATCTCTTGTTGCAATTCCTTATAGCACTCCACTGCCCCCCAGTATTTCAAAAATCAATCTACCTTCTTTTTAAATACTTTCAGCAATCTCATCTCTGGGGTAGAGGATTCCAAACATTTGTTATCCTTTGAGAGAAGGAATTACATCACAATTCAGCTTTAAATGACTGTTCCCTGTTTCTGTAACACTGTTCTTTGTTTCAAGACTCCCCCACTAGTTGAAGCATCATCTCAACATTTACCCTGTCAAGTGCCCTTCGACTTACAGAATTCTGTATGTTCCTGTAAGATCATTTCTTATTCTTCTAAATTCTAAGGTGTAAAGGCCTATCTGTTTAGCTGTGGCATGCAAGCCCTACAGTTTAGGATTGTCTGCCTGGTGTTTAATCAAGAGAAGATGAAAATAATATGACATGATGATTCTGTGAGCACATGATGTAACTCCAAATGTGAAATACTTAATCTCTAATAGATAGATGCATTGATTTACAAGCATATGCCATCTTATCCAGTTATTTCCTGTCCTTCCACTTCATCTCCTGTCTTGTTCCCCATCACTCTCAAAACTGAAATTGTCACTAATCTTCAAATTAATTGATCTGTTTTCACTTTCAAACATTAACGAGTTCAATTAAAAAGGAGAGGTGTGCAGATAAAAGGGTACAATATTTAACCAATGTTTTTAATTTCTTTGATTTTTTCCATTTTCCTCTTCCTTCGTTCAACAGAATGATTCCTGGAGTGAACTCTACTCCTTTGCACTGTTTAAAGCAATGAGCCACATGCTTTGCATAGGCTATGGTCGTCAAGCTCCAGAAAGCATGTCTGACATCTGGCTAACAATGTTAAGCATGATAGTTGGTGCCACCTGCTACGCCATGTTTATTGGTCATGCGACTGCCCTGATCCAATCTTTGGATTCATCGCGCCGTCAGTACCAAGAAAAGGTAGGATGCTTATTTAAACATTTTCAATGTGTAGTAAGATCACAATGAATTAACATTGTCCATTAGATGTTGGGATCAGTGCTCTTCACAATGAAACAACATTAATCACATTGCAAATTTTATCAAGTG
>JAHRHZ010000274.1:13018838-13044350 GCA_024137785.1 Ginglymostoma cirratum
TCTAGGCCCGAAACGTCAAGTTTTCCTGCTCCTATGATGCTGCTTGACCTGCTGTGTTCATCCAGCCCCATGCTTGTTATCTCGGATTCTCCAGCATCTGCAGTACCTTTTATCTCAGGTAAGGTATTAATTGATCAAATGAAATTAAGAGAAGTGTGAAACATCGTTGCCTATTTTTCCCTGAGTGCTCCATGAATTAGATCAGAAGACATGATGGTGAGAATGGAAGAGTTATAGGGGCAACTGTGGTCAGCACATCAGAGGAAAAAAAGTCTCTAACTATACAGTAAAGACATCAGCATGTGTGTCAGAGGGAGTTGTATATTGATTGTTTCACATTATTGCTTCCAATTCTGGTTATCGAGACTCTAGGGAGACATTACAAAATATAACAAAAAATGAACACTCGACTGGCCATTCACGTCAGAAGACTTAGTCATGAGGAACCAAGGCATTTCAAAGACAAAACTATGGAGATATTTGTTAACATATAAAATGATACTTTAACAGGACACTATTAGTATAGTTGCCAAATAACTCATGTTACATTCTGACACCAGAATTGTAGTGAGAATCTGGAACCTGATCTGATCCTGGAAAGATATCAGTGGGACCCGCTGGAGGGGATAGTCTAACAGCAAAGTTGTTTGATATTATGTGAAGTGTTTGCAGATTCATTATGATATGAAGCCTGGATGCAAATATGCTCAATGATTCCTTCAGAGACTTTTAAAAAAAGACTAGACTTAGTGGCATTAGAAAAGGTGCAGAAAAGAATCACACTAATGTTTCCAGGTACGTAGAATATCAGTTGGGAAGATAGATTGGAGAAGTGGTTTGTACTCCTTAGGGAAGAGAAGATTAACAGGAGATTTGCTAGAAATGTTCAAATTCAATGGGGGTTGTGGACACAGCTAAGGAGAAATTATCATTAATGGAAGGATTGAAACCAGAGGAAACTTACTGAAGGTAATTGCCAAATGAAGCAATAGTGATGTGGAGGAAAACCTTTTTAAGAAATGAGCGGTTGGCATCTCAAATGCATCCACCTGTGGGTGTGTCCAAAAGAACTCGGCCATTCTTAGTTTAAAACAAGAATCTACTAGAGTCTTAAAAATTTCTTTAAGTTGTGATGGCTCAGAAGTCTCAGACAAGGCATTAATTCAAGTTGACAAGACACTTTTAGGCAGATTCATGCAAAGCAAACATGAGACTTGGAAATTATTTGAAGAGAAAATATTGTGGTGCCAAGAAGAAAAAGTAAGGAGTGGGACTAGGTGAGTTGCTCTTGAAAACCAGTATAGTCACAGTGGACTGAACAATTCCTCTCTGTTCTGACCATTTTGCGAATGTTTATGATAAGTAGTTCAAATTTTTACAGTACACTGTAATCATTTAAGTTAAGATTGCCTGTGAGGATCTTTTGCATATTTGTAACCAAACAATTTCATGGGAGATATTTTATGTCGTTGTATAGCTCAAACCCACTCCGCAGCCGCTATTTTGAGACTGCTCACATTTTTAAAAAAATCATTCATGGAATGTGGGCATCCCTGCCTGGCCAGCACTTATTGCCTATCTCAGCTGCCCTTGAGAAGATGATGATGAGCTACCTTCTTGAGCTGCTGCAATCCATTAGGTATATTTACAATACCATTATGAAGAGAGATTCACATGTTTGACTCAGTAACACTAAAGGACCAGCGATATATTTCCACATCAGAGTGATGAGTGGCTTGAGGGGAAATTGCAGGTAATGGTGTTCTTATGTATCTACTGGTCTCGTCTTTCTAGGTAGTAGTGATCATGGATTTGGATGGTACTATTCAAGGTGAATTTCTACAATACATCTTAAAGATGGTACACATTGCTGCTGCTGAGCATAGACGATGGTGGAGAGAGCGAATGGTTGTGGCTGTTGGTGTCAATCAAATGTGTTAATTTGACTTGGATGGTGTCAAGTTTCCTGAGTCAGAAATCAGATCACATGAGGTTATGGTCCAACAGATTTATTTGAAATCACAAGCTTTCAGAATATTGCCCCTTCATTTCACCTGGTGAAGGAGCAACGCTCCGAAAGCTTGTGATTTCTGCAAATAAACCTATTGAACTATAACCTCGTGTTGTCTGAGTTCTGACCTTGTCCAGCCCAGTCCAACACCGGCAGCTCCACATCAAAGCTTCCTGAGTGTTATTGATACTGTGTTGACCCAAGCAAGTGGGCAGTATTCCATCATATTCCTTGCTCATGTCTTGTCGATAGTGGACAGGCTTTGGGCAATCAGGAGGTGAGTTACTCACTGTGGGATTCGAAGCATCTGATTTGCTCTTGTATATGTTTCTAATCAACCTGGTCATGGCAGGTGATATTTAAAGGCTAACTTTCCAGTCCAGAAGTAGGGACAACACAAATGCACCGCAAGAGCCCTTAAATTGTTATAAGTTAACCTGTTTTGGCATTTTATGACACCCTCTGGTGTAGATGGGACTTATGGCTAGTCCGGTTTTGTTTCTGGTCAATGTTGATAGATGATGCATTGTATAAACTTGGTTTTCATAGAGGGGGTGAATAAGATCATAACAAGAAATAAGAGCAGGAGTTAGTTTGTTACAGGATTCTATTTGCTGTGTCGCTGTCAATGGACAAATGACATGATCAACTAATGTCCTTTCTGAAAATTTTGTGGAAGCTGGCAACTCATTCTGATGAAGAGCCACCAGACTCAAAATGTTAACTCTGCTTTCTCCCCACAGATGCTGCTGGTCCTGCTGAGTTTTTGTTTCAGATCTCCACCTTCTGCAGTTCTTTTGTTTTATTTTATTTGGTCCTATTAGTCTGGTTGCAATTGAAATTCCCCAGTAAGATCATAGAGAAATGTTGCCAAAAGCTCAGGGGTTATTGGTGGCAAGTATATCCAGGAAATGTGCCTTCAGAAGAGGAAGGCACTGGACAAAGTCAAAAGAAATGAAGAGAAGTTGAAATCAAGGGTTATAATTTTGAAATTGCTGAATCACAGTCTGAAGTGAAACCATTATGTAACATACATTTTTAGAATTTGGGCAACTGATTCACTGTGTGTTATTTTATCTGTTTTTCACTGAGGCCAAAATGAAAGCTCACATCTCTGATAAGCTACGGTGATTTAATTGTGCTGTGGTGGCAAGAATGGCTGCCAAATTCTACAGCAAACAGCTAAACCTAAGCCGTGATCACATTTTGTTAGTCAGTAAATTAAGACAGTAAACTACCCAAGAACAGAACTCTCAAAAATAATTGAATATCAGTGCCAAGGTTTCTCAATGGACGATATAACTGATTAAAAATGAAATGGAAATTTGAGAGATTTTTATATCATGCAGTTGTTTAATATTGATTTTCTTCCCATCAGAGACTTGTTACAGGTTTCTCCAAAAAAAAAGAGCATTTGCTAGTTGTGGGAACAATTCAAACAGTTTTGTATTTGTTTTGCAGCAACCCAATAACAAATCTTTTCACACTGTAGTCCCTGGTATTTTGGAGGTTCTCAAAGAGATTTCATAGAAATTGCTGTGGTTATTAAATGGGTGAATTTTTTTGAGGCTAATTGTGGAAGTGGAGGCCCAGTCATTGAGTCTCTTTAAGGCACAGGTCAATAGGCTTTTGATTAGTTAGGGAATCAAAGGTTATGGGAGAAAGCAGGAGAATGAGTTGTAAAAACATATCAACCAGGATTGAATGGCAGAGCAGGATTACTGGGCCAAATGGCTTAATCTTGCTGCAATATATTTTAGTCTTATGGAAGTGGGCTAAAAACCAGGAGGTACTTTCTCCGAGGGTGGGCTCGGTTTCATTGTGCAATTATGTTTTGACGATAATATCGTCATCCATGGGTGAAACACCAAATTCTATGGGCAAACATGTAGGAGTTTTGCTCCTGCTTGGAATATCCAGGTGCTATATTTAAAAGACATCTGGATAGCACTATACCCTCTGCAACCCAGGAGGATCACTCAACCTTTCTTTGTCACTGTTACCTACTCCGGAGATGTCAGACACTCAGTAAGAAACAGCAGTCTGATTTATTGGTGCCCGCCCACCATCACCACCAATGGTTCTTCTGAAGGCTGTCCAAGAGAGAAGGAAGGTGCTTTTCTGTAGGGACAGCAACAAGAGACTGTCATAACTGATGAAGAACAGAGGTGGCAGCCGAGGTTGGCACCTGTGGGTGGCTCAAGACTGCCTGGCGGTACTGTCACAAGAGGATAAATTGATTCCTGTGCTTTGCCAGGATGTGCACCAGTGCAAAATATTCATGTATACATGCTGATGTCCCTCAATGTGAGGGGGGATACTGAGGGGAGTAAATCTCCTCCCCCTCTAAGATCCCACTGAGATGACAGGAGCGCAAGGGAAACGTGCCTGTTCTGAAGCCAAGATTGGCTATTTCCAGTTATCTAAGCAGCTGCTCCCAGTTGCACATCAAGCAGCAAGATCTTCAAAAAACCTTCAGTCAGGGAGGTGCCTCGTGATGCTAACAAATCTTCATTTTCCTGTCTGGCCTCCAGACACCACTGCCAAGCCAAGACTAAAAGAAGGAAAGCCTTAGGCCCCTAGGCCCATCTCAACCTGTAGCTCTCAGCACAGCTCTGAGGAAGGACAGTCATGAACCTCTGTGGATGCACTTTGATTGTATGGGGAGAAAGCAGGAACAGGGTACTCAGTTGGATGATGGAGCAGGTTCGAAAGGCCTCATTTAGGTGTGTTTGGACCATGTGGGAATGCATGCAGAGAGATCTCAGGTCTCTTGCATTTGCCCTGTACATCCTCTGGGAGGACTTATTTTGAAAACTAATTTAAATAAGGATTGTTGCAAATGTTTCCTCCCCCCTCTTTACCCTCCCCCCTCTTTACCCTCCCCCCTCTTTACCCTCCCCCGTTACAATACATTTTATCTCCATCAGTGGAAATGGTCTTCTCCTTGCCTGTGGCATTCATTGTCTTTTTTTAAATTGCCTCCTGAGACTTTTGACCTTTTCCCTATCTTCCTCAATATTCCTGCTCTTTCCTTCTGATACTACTCCCAAACAGATTCCTATTCCCAGTCTAACCCTGACACTGCCCCTTATTCAGTTGTAATGCTCAATTTCCCTACCCACTGCACCTAGCTGCCCATCCTTAGTATGCAACTACCATCTTTAAGACTAGGTCATTAAGTACATTCATGGCTGAAATAAACAGATTTTTAGTCAGTAAGGGAATTGAGCATTATGGGAAAAAAGCAAGAAAATGAAGCCATGGTTTCATTGAATGGTGAAGAGCATTAATAGGCTGAATGGCCTACTTTGGTTCCTATGTTTTACGGTCACCCTTCCTTGTCCTGATACCCTTCTCCTTTTGATTCTTCCTCTGCTATCTCAGTTTTTTCCCTTCTTTCCTTAGGAGGAAAAACCTAACCTCATCAGTTACATGCAGTATTGCATCCATCTGCAAAGTTTCAGTGGCTGGGATGTTGATGAGTTTTCATGACTTGCTAATAAATGTGAGAGCTGCCCTGTCTGAAAGTTTCTGAGAACTTATGAATCATACTTTAACTTCCTGTCAGAAAAATGAATTTTTTCCTTCTGCCTTCAAAAGGCTCATCCAATATGCATTATGTGCAGTCCTGTAGAGCCATTGAATAGCAAAGTGAATTATATTAAATTATGATAAAACACTGAATGCACACCACACTTGCATTTATACTGAAAGGAAAATCTATTGGAGAGTAAAAGATTTGTAATCCTTTAGAGGCCTATCCTGCCTGTGAACAAACAAAAAGTATTTTTTGATTATAGATTGCTGAAAGTTTCAATTGCTCTTGAATCAGTAGAGCATTTGCTGACCTGAAACCATTATTACATTTTGAAACCTAGCCAGACATTCATAATGACTACAGCTGTCTTTACAAAGGCATCAAGATATATTTTCTGAAAATGATAGAATAAAGTGGTGTCCTGTTTCCCAAACAAGGGAAGTGTCAGTTAATCAATGAAGGAAAACAGGTGCAGAAATAATTTTCAAATTTCAAAGGCAGATTTTTTTCAACAGCCAGAGTTGTTAGTCAATTCAAATCATGCAGAAAACATCATATCAGAGACTGACTGGACATTTAACAATATTTTTGATGCATTACAGCACATTCTCCGATGGAAAAAGCAATGTAATCTATGAAACATATGCACGTTGGTGTTGAATTCATGTGTCATTCTATTTTGGCAGGACAGATCCCTATAATTGAATCAGTACATTGAAAACACATATTAGAGTACAGCTTCTAGTGGTGATATTTTAAGATGATCAAATATTTTACACTTCACAATGTTCAGGGCTCCACAGCTCATAATCCAGGTTTATTTTTCAATAGCTAGAGTGTTGCACTATCAGGCTACTGCCTTCTCAACTAGAAATAAAATATCCCATCTGAAGAAGTGCAAGAGTCTAGACAACTCACTTAATCAACATGGTGCAAACAGATTACGTGGTCATTTGTCTCATTGCTATTTGTAATACCTTGCTGTGTATGACTAGGAAAATGCAATTTCCCTATGTTTCAAAAAAGAATTTCATTTGTTGATAAGCAGTGGACAATTTGAAGTGCTTCTTAAATATAAATTGTTTCTAAAATCCATTTCTTTTGATGTGCATTTGTTTAGATTCCTTTGAAATTAGGTGGCAGAAAGAAGTGTTTAGGAACACAGATATTTGCGGGGTTCATGCACAAAATTAATGTTATACACAACAGCCCTTAAAAAATTCATAATATTTTCTGTGCTGGAATCCCTATTTATTCAAGAGTGAGGGCTTAATCGCGTTCAGAGAAATGCAAACATTGAAGTTCATAAAATATCACTCAGGTTTGCTGCATCCTGGCAATTTATATGTCTCTATTCATGTGAATTTCCAATCCTAATTGATTAGATTTACTAAAGCCATCCCTTTGTGCCTGGAACACATTAATAATTTTGTGTAATTTTAACAGAACAGTTATTGAATTATGCTGGCTCTCTTAACTTTTTTCCCTTAAGAGTGAAATTCTATATGGTAATAATTGTGCCTTAGAGTTGCATTGTTTTAGGTCCATGATTATGATTGCTCTTCTTAGAAAATCTGATCCAATATATCTATTTATATATTTATTTGTACATGTTATCAGAAAAGGATTCCTATCCTTTAAAAGGAAAATGTAGGGGTGTTGTATAATGGCATAATTCTGGATCAGATGTGCCCCTACCTTTTAGTTACATTACATGGCAACATGTAATGTTCCAGTATAAAGACTCCTGCCCTGCCTTCAGCCACTTTCTCTATGTAATCGAGTCAGTGTAGTCAGTCAGTTTAGAGTGATGTACAGAAACATTAGTGAACATAGAACCCAGAATCTGTATCTAAACCTATCATATTTTATCCTTTATAAATAGTCAATATTGTAAATAAACTTCAAGATATCTGGCTCTCAAAACCCCCATTCTTTATGGTATATGTTACACAGACTACCATGTAATAAACACCAAACTGCATCAATCTTATTGCAAGATATACGGATTCTGGGGGGACTTAACAAAGTGGATGCTGAGGTTTTTCATATGTGAGTCAAGAACTAGGAGGTGCGGTTTCAGAATAAGAGATCTCCCAATTAAAACACATAAGCACGTGCATGCACACACACACACATACACACACACACACACATATATATAAAATATAAATCTATGGGGTGAATTTCCATTCGCAGATTTGTATCTGCAGATACATTCTATTTTGCTCAAAAAGCTCACAATTTGTAGACAGTCAGTCAATGGGGCATTTTATAAATTCCTGCTTTGGAAATAAAACCAGTCTGATTCCAGGTTAAAACACAGATGGATTCTAAACAAGGCCTCACACCTAAAATGCATTGTCTGAGGTGAGATGTCACCTCTTGTATACACTAATAAAACCTTTAGTTATCTCGGGTCAGTAACTTGAAAGAAATTCTGGGATTAATCAATTGAAACCTGCACCTCTTTTCCAATTAAAGATTTAACAGGGAGGAATCAGCCAATCATTTTAGGTTTATTCAATATATCTGCATCTGTTGTATGATTCTTTGATCTTTTACTCATATATTCTGTGTCTTGATACCTCCTTTCTCACTACATCTGAGGCAGGGGCAACGCTTCGAAAGCTAGTGTTTTCAAATAAGCCTGTTGGACTATGACCTGGCGTTGTGTTATTTTTGACCTCTTGAACCACAGAGCTGGCTTGAGGGATTGAATGGCGTATTCTTGCTCCATCTTTTGAATTTTCTTATCTTCTGATGTTCTTAGGTGAGGAGTAGTCTGTTCATGTATTGTTGGCATCAAAGATTTAACTGCAATGAGAATTTCAGGTGATATGAAATTACTTAAATTTGAGGTATTTTTAAAACAATATACGTTTGTAAATATTTCTGTAAATGGCATTGATAGAATTTATTCTGTGTCCTATATTAATATGACTGTTTAATTGATGTAATAGTGCCTGAAGATGCAGTTTTTGATTGATGTGGTGTGAAAGTGGGGAAGAGGGATTAATTTGACCCTATAACGAGATAACATTGTGTGACTAACTTTGGAGGAGAATATCAGTTGGTGAATTTTCTGCCAAAGGATGAGCTCGTCTGAATAGCCTCCTTCTACATAATAACTTTCATTGGAAAGTAATTCCAATAATGACCTAATCTGAACTTTCCCTTCATCTAGAAGCCCTAGAGTAACCAATGTGAAAATCCCTTTAAATTGGGGCTGACACAAAAGCATCTGATTAAGTGTGGGGGAGGGCAGGGGGGCGGAGAGAGAGCGAGAGAGAGAGAGAGCGAGAGAGAGAGAACTGTTCAATGCCTGTGTACTGTGTGCTAAATACCAGATCAGTCAAGCAACACAAAATGGTTTATCATGATATTAAGATGCTTGTTAGGTTATTGATACACAGCAAATAGATCTGCATTATTTACTCTTCTGATTTTGTCAATTTCAAAGACTAGGCTAATTGACAGTGAACTTTATACTGTCAGGCTGTTGTGTAATTAAGTGTGCTAAACCAATAAAATTTACAAACTGTATTAAAAATGATTGGTTATCCTAATGCTAAACAGTTAGGGGCCAGATATGTAATTACACAGTGCTAGCTTATGAAGTGTGCAAAGTATGCCGCAGGACAACATATAACGTATAGATTCCCGACATCCAATTATCATTAGATGGACCACATGTCATTTGGTTAGTCTTCTATCTTATCACCTAACAGGATAAGTGTGCAAACAAGAAAAATAAATATCCATGGGACCAAGTTTCCTGGGCTTCAAGGGTTAAAAGTGCTATTGCTGAGGAACCACATCTGGCCTGTGAGCTACACTTTAGATACCTGCCCATCTCGGATCATGCTGGAGCATAGATTTGCTTTCAGGCTGGCAAGGTTTTACTGTATTCTGTTAACTAACTATTCCATTAGATAAATGTGATGTGTTGCATTTTGGTAAGGCAAATCAGGGCAGGACATATACAATTAATGGTAGGGTCCAAGGGAGTGTTGTGAACAAAGAGACCTTGGAGTGCAGGTTCATAATTCCTTGAATTTGGAGTCACAGGTAGACAGGGTAGTGAAGAAGGCATTTGGTGCGCTTGTCTTTATCGGTCAGTGCATTGAATATAGTAGTTGGGATGTTGTGTTGCACCAATGTGCAGGACATTGGTTTGGCCGCTTTTTGAAAACTGCATTCAATTCTGGGCTACCTCCTACTGGAAAGATGTTGTTAAACTTGAAAGGGTTCAGAAAAGATTTACAAGGATGGTGCTGGGATTGGAGAGTTTGAGCTATAAGGAGACACTGTTTAGGCTGGGGCTATTTTCTCTGGAGCATTGAAGGCTGAGGGATGACCTTATAGAGGTTCATAAAATCATGACAGGCATGGAGTGGGTGAATAGCCAAGGTCTTTCTTCCACTGTGTGGAAGTGCCAGTGGACTGAGGTGGACAAAGTCTGAAGTTACATGGCACCAGGTTATAGTCCAACAGGTTTAATTGAAATCCCACAAGATTTTGGAGCACGGCCCCTTCGTCGGGTGCAGTGCATGGTAGGGGATTCCAAAACTAGAGCGCATATATTTAAGGTGATAGGGGATGATTTATAAGAGACCTAAGAGGCCAGAGGAAATGGTAGAGGCTGGTACAATTACAACATTTAAAAGGCGCCTGGAGGGTACATGAACAGGAAGGGTTTAAGAGAGATATGAGTCAAATGCTGACAAATGGGACTAAATTAATTTAGGATATCTGGTCAGCATGGATGATTTGGACCAAAGGGTCTGTTTCCATGCTGTACATCTCAACGACTCTCTGACTGTACAACTCACCAGGAACTTCAAATTGTTTCTCACAAAGAAAAGGTGAACTCTTATTTATTATTTGTCCCTCCATTTCTGTTTGTGGCAACAGATGACACTTATTTTGCTTTGGTTTCCAAGTACAAATCCAAACCAAGTATAGCAAATATGTAGAAATGGACATTGAATGTACAAATATCTATGAAATGTCATTTCAGTTTAACTTGAAGAAAAATTGTCTTTTAAATGAGAAATTTAGTGCATATGATTAGTATTTGTTTCCGAATATGTGTTGCATTCAGCTGTACCATGACCTCAATTGGGAGGTAGAAATCAACTAACTGGAAGAAGCACAATACAATTTTAAAGAAACAGACTTATTTTGAGATTCTTGTCACCTGTGGTTTTATATAATAAGCATATGCACATTGGCACTGTGAATTTTGAAGGAAACAGGAGTTGGCCAGTGCATTACAGAGCCTGTATTTGATATTCCCTTGTGCTGTGCCAAGTGGGGAGCAGAATGAAAATGATCCCTTAGTGCAGTGTACTAAATTAGCCTCATTAGCTGACATTTGGCTGTCATTCTTAAAGGTTGCTTATCTGGAAAGTTCAGTATACTATTTACAGTGAAGTACATTAATGTTGCCTTGAGCTGAATGCTGTAAATAGTGCTGGTCCATTGACTTTCAGCCATCATCACACAGGGCATAACTTCATCTCAGTATTTTATTTGAGTACATTATGCGCTCCGAGTTTGCTTCAATTATGTGACATACACATCTGTTACAATATCTTTATACAAAGTGGGAGTAGTTTACTCAACCATCAAAACTCCAGAACTGTATCGCAAGAATCCCTCTTGGACTAGCATCCTTTGGCAGAGTTTAGGTGCAGAAATCCCTGTGACAATTTGTCAGTTATTTCATAGTAACATTGGCACAGATCCTAATACCCTTGAGTGAGTGTCATTGCCTGCCAATGATAGAATGCTAACACAAAGTGGCAACACAGCAGAAAAATGGTCCAAAGTTATAAAAAAAAGACAGCAGGGGTAAGACATGGGGCTTATTAAAGATCCCTGTCCTTAAAGAGCCACAGGCGTCCTTGGAACTTCTGCAACTGTGACACTCAAACATTTGGGTAGGTCACGCTTGTAATGGTGCAGCTACACTCAGTGAATATCATCTGGAAGTACGCAACACCCTCAGTTCATTTCTCTGATATCTGCACTGGGTCAAGGCAAGAACCATATTATGTGTGTCTGTGAAGGTATTACTGTCAATTAAATGTTATGTTTGTATCTCCTTTGAGACTGCAGTTGGAGCTATCTGCAACAACCCACAGTTGGCATAAATTGTTGCATAAGGGAGGTCAGAGACCAGGACTGTAGTGCCAAATTATGAGGCTCAAGAGCTCTTTAAAAAAAAATGTCTTGGCCATATCATTTCCAAAATGATTACATTTGTCTTCCTAAGTATCATCATTTGAATCCCCAAATTGAGTGATAAATGAAATGTTTTAAAAAAACTTCAAGTTTTAATCTGTGCCTTACTCTAACGATAAAATGTCAATCTCTTAACTCTCCCTCATTCACCCTGTCTCTCACACAATCGAGGAAGCAGTAAGGTCAGGTGGTGACATGGGAACGTAGAAGGTTTAGGGAAGTATATTTGGAACCAAAATTAATGTGACCTATGGAGGCAATAAAGCCTGAACATATATTGGAGGAGGAAGTTGCTGAAGGCCTTTTGATAAAATCTCCAATCCTTCTACCTGCTAATCTGAGGCTTCAGTAGCACATAAGAATCTGTTTGTTAATGGTATTGTCAAATTCCAGTGGAGCCAATATCTGGTCTAAGTCCCAATACCACAGCCCAAACCGGAGAGAGAACCAGAAATGCATATTCTAATCACGAGACCCTGCAATCAGTGAATGAGGGAATGGTAAGGTGTGCCTGCATGGGGCTCTAAATCAGTGTTCTGTGAAAATGGAGTTGGGGATTGGAGAAACACAGTGCACAATTCAATATCTAGACAGTCATTGGCTATTTTTCAGAAACTTGCCTCATAACACCAATGAAAGTGAGCTGAAAGAATTTTTCACAGGATGCAACAATGTGGTAGAGCTTGTTATTAACAAGAACAGGAACTGGAAGGGGTTGGGAAACAACCTAACTCAAGGATCCAAGCTTGCATGCCATTTGGGGAGGAGACTTGGAGGGGTAGTGAGATCAGGCACCAACCATTCTACCTCTCAGAATCACAAGCCTTCTGTGATATTTTCCTTGCCATTTTTGTCTTGGTGAACAACCATTCATGTAATTCAAAGATCTTTCATGACTTCTTTGAACTTTGCTGGTAATCCTATGGAACTGTTAGTGTATTTTAACAACTGCCTCACTCATCATGTGCCCAGACACACTTACTTATTTTGCTCTGTTTTTTTTTTCCCCAATCTGCTCCTGGACTGCCCCAAACTGAAATTCTACTCAGTTTCTTCATAGCTATGTCTACAGCACTGAGCTTCCAGAGTTTTCTCTTGCATGCACAATACCTATGGTGGATTCGGAGACAAATGATGATATTTACTTGGTAGAAAAAGTTTTGCCACAGCCTGCACACAAGTGTGATACCTCAAATTAGTGAACAAGTTGTAGTTGAAGTTCCCATGGTATACTATCAATCAGGGCCCTGTTTCCTTTTTTGTTCTCTGAGCTCTTTGTAAGACATTCTTGACGGTAACTTCTTGATTTTTAGGGGATCTTCTATCATTCATATTAATTCCTTTATTCAGATGACACAGCAACATGTAACACTACTTTATTCATTTGTGCTAAATCTATTTAAGGGGTATACTACTTTGGATAGATATGGTAGCACAAATATCAAAGATTGCATACAAACATACACATTAAATATTTTAACTTGGAATGTATAAATGGTATGTTTTGTTAATTTATCATAAGTCTCCCATAATCTGTTTCCAAACATGGCATGACATCATGGAAAGATCCACCCTGATGTAGTTAATGTTGAATGATTCAAATTTTAGTATAATGGACTAAGAGTTTCCAATTGAAAGTCTAACTATGAATGGAATTCATTCCAAGGATTTGGTGGATTGGATGGAGAAAAATTAGTTTCTCTGGTAAGGTGATCAAAAAAGAAGACATGAGTTGAACTTTTGCATTCGGTCATTTAGAAGAGACAGCAGGAAGCATTTTTTTTTGACACAGGATGGTGTCGATCTATAATTCTTTTCCCCATGAGGCTGCAGATGTTAGATTGATTTCAGCTTTTAAGAAATGGAGATTTTATAGGTATTAAAGGACAGGAAGCTAAGGGATGGAAGTGGAGCAGAGGTACAGATCACTAATGAATCAACCAGCTCAAGATGCTGAATCCTCTACCTCATCTCTCTTTCTGACTTGCTTACTTCAAAATTTCTGTCAATTCATATCTTTCAGCATAAATTGCAATTTTGTTGTTATTTGCATTAATTCAATGTTAAATACAAATCATTAAATGACCAGAAGATTTTCATTAGCGTCTCAAAATACTTCATACTTAGTGAATTACCTCAGAATTGGGAGACTGATGATACACAGAAAAATGCTGAAGACCTTTTGCATACAAGATCTTGCGTGTAGCAAGTAAAGTAGGTATTACACAACGGATCGAATCTAAGCTCTGTGAACCTGCCATATTCAGCTGTGAATGGTGGTGGACAATTAAACAATTCACTGGAAGAACAGGCTCCACAAATATCCCCATCCGCAATGATAGGGGAGCCCAGCACGTCAATTCAAAAGATAAACCTGGAGCATTTGTAACAACCTTCAACCAGAACTAGTTAGTGGATGATCCATCTTGGCCTCCTCCAGAGGTTCACCCAATTCAATTCACTCCAAGTGGTACCAAGAAATGGTAGGAGGCACTGGATATTGCAACAGTATTGAAGAGTTGTGCTTCAGGACTGAGGGAACCCCAGCTAAGGTTTTCCAGTACAACTATAATGCTTGTTTCTACATGTCAATATTGCAAATTGCCCAGGTGTGTCCTTGACACAAAAAGAAGAACAAATCCATCGGCCGGTTATTGCCCATCAAGTTACTCTTGATCATCACTAAAGTGATACAAAGTGTAATCAACAGTGCTGTCCGACAGCCCCTGCTCAACAATAAGCTACTCAGTGACGCCCAGTTTTTAGTTCTGCCAGGAGTACTCAGCTTCTGACCACAATCCAGCCTTGGTACAAACATGAACAAAGGAGTTGAATTCCAGAGGTGAAGTGAAAGTGATCGCCTTTGGCTGAGAGTGGCATCAATGAGCCCTAGCAAAACCAGAACATTGCAAATCAGGGGAAACCTCTCTGATAGTTGGAATCATATCTGGCACATAGGAAGATGGTTGTGGTTTTTGGAGGTCATTCATCTCAGCTCCAGGACTTTCTGCAGGAGTTCTTCAAGGTTGCGTACTAGACCTAACCATCCTAAGCTGCTTTATCAATGGCCTTTCCTCACCGGAAGCTCAGAATTGGGGATGTTCGCTGCTAATTGATGCCTAGCATTGCACATTCGTGGCTCCCTGAGTACCGAAGCAGTGTCTGTCCAAATACAGAAGACCTGGACAATATCCTGGTTTGGACTGACAAGTGGCAAGTACCATTTGTGCCACACCAATGCCAGGCAATGACCATTTCCAACAAGAGAGCATCTAACCATCTCCTCTTTTTATATTCAATGGCATAATCATCTCTGAATTCCCCAC
Organism: Ginglymostoma cirratum; assembly: GCA_024137785.1. Classification (NCBI taxonomy): domain Eukaryota; kingdom Metazoa; phylum Chordata; class Chondrichthyes; order Orectolobiformes; family Ginglymostomatidae; genus Ginglymostoma; species Ginglymostoma cirratum. The sequence continues at coordinate 13,033,969 of JAHRHZ010000274.1, forward strand.
TATCAACATCCGGGGTGGGGGTCACCATTCACCGGAAACAGAATTGTCTACCAGTTAAATACAGTAGCTACAAGAGCAGGTCAGAGGCTGGGAATTCTGCAGTGAGTAACTCACCACCTGACTCTTCCAAGCCTGTCCACCATCTACAACATACACTTCAGGAGTGTGATGGAATGCTCCCCACTTACCTGGATGAGTGCAGCCCCAACAACACTCAAAGCTTAACACCATCCAGGACAAAGGACCTACTCGATTGACACTACATCCAAAAATATTTAGTCACTCCATGATTGACACTCAGCAGTAGTATGTACTATAAGTAAGATATAATACAGAAATTTGCCAAACATCCTTAGACATCACCCTCCAAAACCCAAGATCAATTCCATCTAGAAGGATAAGGGCAGCAGATATGTTGGAATACCACCACTTGCAAGCCACACGCTATCCTGACTTGGAAATATATCAGTGTTCCTTCACTGTTGTTGGGTTAAAATCCTGGAATCCCCTTCCAAATGGCATTGTGGTTCTACCTACAGCATATGAACTGCAGCAGTTAGGGTAATAAATGCTGGTCCAGCCACTGGTGCCTAAATTCCACATGTGAATAATAAAAACAAATGTGAGTGCTTTAAGATACATCCTTCCTTGGGCTTTTTCATTATCATTCCCTCTCATGTACTTGCCTGCTAGCAATGGACAGGAGGGCACTTTTCTGAATCCATGTATGTGCCAAGGTTGGTGTATCATGAATCCTATTTAGGGTGACATTCCTAGTGTACAGAGGTAGCAAGAACTGCATATGCTGGAGTCAGAGATAACACAGTATGGAGTTGGAAGAATAGAGCAGGCCAGGCAGCATCAGAGGAGCAAGAAAATTGATATTTCAAGTCGGAACCCTTCTTCAGAACCCGAAACGTAAACTTGCCTGCTCTTCTGATGCTGCCTGGCCTGCTGTGTTCTTCCAGCTCCATACTGTGTTATTCCTAGTGTACAACTCATTGATGAAAGTTTACTTATTGGGTTATCACATGATGATCGTGCAGGTGGCCACTCTTTCCATGGTTGAAGGCATAATTGCAAAGTTCATGCCTCCTATTCCTGAAATGAACTGTTCCAGTCTTTCTGTAAGCTTGCTCAGTGTAGCAGAACTGTTGTGTATTCTTTGTTGCTGCTCCATAGCTAACCCGTTCATCAATTGCTGACAAGACACAACTCCTGTATCCCACTGAACAGAGCTTCTGTCTTGAATGCAGACTCTCTACCATCCTTGCTTTTTCTATGACGTGGGAGTCATCGAAAGAATGCCCAAATATTTTCCTTACCAGTCTCCTCAACATGAGAATAGCATGGGTGGAGGACGATCTGTTTGAATCCTACAACAGTGTAGTTTCAGAAGGAATAACCTCTGACAGGTCGTTATTGTCCTCCTGGATCACTCATACAAGATACTTGAAACCCCTATATGAATTCAGAGTTATGTGCTGCAGCAATCAAAGCAAGAATGTTTTATGTGATCAGATCCATTCTGTGGGAAAGGCTATAAATCAACAAAAAGTCGGAGCATGTGAAAAGAATAGAGCAATAATAATGGCTGATTTTAATCCTCATGTTGATGGTTAATCAAATTGGAAAGGGTAGCTACAGGAAAAATTTCATAGGGTGCATCAGGATTAGTTTGCTATAGCAATATGGCATGGAGCTAACCAGGGAGCAGACTGTCTTGGATCTAGTAATGGATAATGAGACAGGTTTAATAAATGAGCTCCATATAAAAGATCCCCTAGGAATTAGAAATCATAACATGATCAAATTTAACATTCAGTTCAAGAATGAGAAAGTTGGGTGGGAAACACCTGTGTTTAACTTAAATAAAAGGAATTTCAATGAAATGAGGAGAGAATTAGCTGAAGTGAACTGGGCAGATAGATTAGCAGAAATGTCAGTAAGCAAGCAGTGACAGACATTTAAGGAGGTAATTCATGACTCAGCAAAAACACATTCCAGTAAGGAAGAAGGACTCTCAGAAAAGGATAAACCAATCATGGCTAACCAAGGAAGTTAAGGAGAATATTAAGTTCAAAGATAAAGCATATAAGGAGGCCAAAGTCACTGATAGCCACAGAGACTGGGATAAATTCAGAATCCTGCAAAGATAACGAAATAAAATAAAGACAGAGAGAATAAACTACAGGGGCAAACTAGTGAGGTACATAAAAACTGACAAGAATTTCTTGAAGTATGTAGAAAGGAGAGAGGTCAAAGTGAATATGGGTCCCTTAGAAAATGAATCTGGGCAGACAGTTTTGAGAACAAAGGAAAAAAGGCAGAGGAGTTAAACAGATATTTGCATCAGACTTTACGGTGGAAGATTATTCAAATATTCCATTAATACTAAAGAATATGAAAGTGAAATTAAATACCATCACCATCACTAAAGAGTATTAGACAAGCTAATGGGGCTAAAGGTACAGAAGTCCCCTAGCCCTGATGCATTACATCCTAGGATCCTAAAAGAAGTAGTAAGGGAAAATAAAACAACAATATTATTTAAATAGAAAAACACTGCAGAAGGCTGCAAGTCAAAGGGACTTGGTGGTACTTGTACATGAAATGCAGAAGGCTAGCATACGGATACAGCAAGTCATCAGAAAGACTAATGGAATATTTTCCCTTATTTCAAGGATGTTGGAGTATAACAGTAGGGAAATCTTGCTGCAATTGTACAAGTTTTGCACACCTCATTTAAGGAAAGATATTTCATTGGAGGCAGTTCAGAAAAGATTCACTGGGATGAACCCCAGTATAGAGGGATTATCTTACGAGTAAAGGCTAAACAGATTGGGACTCTAGTCACTAGAGTTTAGAATAATGAGGGATGATCTCACTGAAACATACAGGATTTTTAAAAGGCCTGACAGGGTAAATTATGAGAGGATATTTCTCCTCATGGGAGAGTCTAGGATCAAAGGGCAAAGTCTCAGAATAAAGGGGTGTCACCTTAAGACTGTAATAAGGAACAGTTTCTTCTCTCAGGGTGTTATAAAGCTTTGGACTCCTTGTCACAGAAACCTGTGGGGACAGAGAACTTGTGTATATATAAAGCTGAGATAGATACGTTCTTGATTAGTAGGGGAATCAAGAGTTATGGGGAAAAGAGCAAGAAAGTGGGCGTGATGAATGTCAGATCAGCCATGAAAGTCATAATATTGAGTGCTGGAGGAGGTCAAGGGGCCTACTGCTGTTTCTATTTCATAAGGTCTTATAGGTTATTTTATTTTATTCATTCACAGGATAAGGGTGTCACTGCTAGGCCAGCATTTATTGGCCATCCCTTTTTCACCCAGAGGACAGTTAAGTGTCAACTACATTGCAGTGGGTCTGGAGTCACATATAGGCCATGGTTATGTATTAAAGGGAGGCAGTGACACAATTGTTATGTGACTGGACTCGTAATCTACAGCAGCTTATTGAACTTGTTTTCATTTCCAGATTTATTGATAAGATTTTAGTGTCAAAATGGAGATTGTGAAACTATTGTTGATTGTTCTAAAAACCTATCTGGTTCACTATCATTCTTCAGAGGAGGAAATCTGCTGTCCCTGCCTGGTCATGACCACATGTGACTCCAGACCCACAAGAATGTGGTCGATACTGAAATGGCCTCAGCAAGCCACTCATTCCAAGGGCTACTAGGGATGAGCAGCAAATTCTGACTTAGCCAATGATACCCACATCCCAAGAAAGTCCAAATAAAGGAACATGATCGTAGTAATATCATGCCAACGTGTATAGTGTGTGCCATGCGGTTGCCTGATATTTAATTCTGCCATCAGGCAGCTGGGAGGTCCTCTTCTTCCCCCAATTGCAACAGGCAAGCATGATGATACTTGACTGATGTTCAGTGCTGTCTCCTCTCCAGTTGTCAGCTATAAAATAGATGGGGGCCCACTTACCGATCTCTGCCTTCTGTAGTGTTTTGTACTGTATTCTCTTTTCCCGCAGGAAGGGAAAGAAAGAACTTGTGATTGAGTGTCGTGTCATTTGTTGAACAGATGGATGGAGAATGTTTGTTTGTGGGTGACTGGTAGAGAGATGTGAAAATGCTTGAAGGTTAATTGTTTCTGGTGAAAGAGCAGATGGGGAATGTGAAGAAGTGTGGAGTCAGAGAAACATAGATGTATTTTCAATGTACATTGGTGTGAGAAATGAGGAGCTATAATAAACCTGACAAGACAAAACACTTAAGGTGTGGCACACATCAGGATGTGGGGCAATGTGTCATTGTACTCACATTTTTTACCCTGCGTGGTTCATTCAAACTGCTTTCAACATTAAGTCCACTCTCCTGCCTCTCAGCTGGTGAGAACCTGCCAGCCTTCTTTGTTTCACCTGAGGGCTTTTCCCTCCCATCAATAAGGATGAGTATCCGCCTGATGGCCCTCACAGTCCCAGCAACACTTCCCAGAAGGTTTCTGTAAAAAAAAAGTTCAGCCTTTGAACTTCTTCCATTCTGCCAATTCATTTTATTACATCCTCAACAGCAGAATACATTAAATTGCAAGATTGAAATATTAATGGAATTGAAATCATCCTATTTGTGCCAGCATGCTCTCTCTAGTTGTAAAGTCCAAATGATATAGCAGTGTAGTGCCTGTAGTTAAAATCCACTGATGGGCACACATTGTTTATTTCTCCAGAGGGCTCCTGAACCCCTCTGTCTGCACTTTTCAGTCGATATAATTCAGTGCCAAATCACCACCTGTCGTTGCTCACTTAACCTTTTGGAAAGCTTTCATTTAAATTAATTTAGACTGACTTTTCCTTCAGTATGCCTTGGTGTTTATACATTGCATAATCACATAAATGATGTTTAATACCAAGCGCACATAGAATTCATTCATATGCAAGATCCTTGAGATGAACTTGAACTCTGGCCAAGGTGCTGGACTGCATTGACCAAAATGCTCCATACTTTAAAATAGTTGCAGTATAACTGGAAACAGCATTGTGTGCTAAGTGCACTCGATATGCAAGAGCACTTATGACAGATACCCAAAATAGCTGCTGTCCTTGCAGCATAAGTGCACTGCTTCATTTTCCTCAGCATTCTCTCGAATTGTAGAACCCCTACAGTGTGGGAGCAGGCCATTCAGCCCATCAAGTCCGTACCAACCCTCCGAAGAGCACTGCACCCAGAACCTATCCCTATAAATCTACATTTCCCATCGCCAATCCACGTAACCTGCACATCTTTGCACTGTAGAAGGAAACCAGAGCACTCGGTGGAAATGCACACAGGGAGAATGTGAAACTTCCACACAGACAGTCGCCTGCGGGTGGAATCAAACCCAGGTCCCTGGCACTGTGAGGCCACAGTGCTAACCACTAAGCCACTGTGCGGCCCATAAAATTGAGTAAAATTTTAAAAAACAGATGTTTATGCCCTTTTCACTATGATTGGTGATCCATCATTGTTCAGAACGCCCTTCCTGCATGTGATGCATATGATGTGTCTGTAAAGCAATTGAATGTGCAATCCTTTTTACTTGTATCATTTGCAAAGTGCAGTTACAAGTTGGTAAAACTATGTTTAAATGTATCTATTTCTGCATGGGATAGATATTAAATCCAACTGGAGCAAGGTGTTAACAGTTTCTTTTAAAAACTATATTCAGTTGTGAGGCAGAATTTCTTTTGCACTTTATAGAGCACAAGATACATTTTATGATGATTTTGTTAATTTTTCGATTGAAGCTAACTTTTTAAAAAAAATTCAAACCTTTAGTTCATAGCTGAAAGAGTGACATGTCAAAATTCATCACTTCATGATTTAAACCCTTTACTAAAACAAATGACTGAAACTAAAATTGCTAGAACCTTGTTTTGATTTTGCAAACAGTTTGGGCTTTAAATTATACCAATATTATACTTATTGTAGATTACACTCTTTATGGAACTACAGTCCTTGTTGCAAATAGTTCACTGTTGCTCTTAGTTTCCAATAGTTTGTATTTCCCCATCTTGTTGAGTGGTGACATTGAGTGACCACTCCAGGCATTTTCTTTACTTTTAAAGTCAATGTTCTAAAGCTGTACTGAGAGTAAAGTCTATTTGGATGCTTTTTCTCCAGATCATACCAGAGTGAATTTCCTGAATCCTTAGTTGACGATAAAATATGTCATTTGAACTAGAGAATACCTTCCTTCTGCATTTGACAACGGTAGTTCACAAAGCCAATCTGCCCTTTGTTCTGTTGACCGCATTTCTGACAGATCCAGTTTATAAGGTTTTGGAGTAGATCTGCAGCTCGGGTTGTGGGTGTTAAGGTTGGTTGGCTCGCCGAGCTGGTTTATTGTTCCGCAGACGTTTCTTTACCGTGCATGGTAACATCCTCAGTGCAGCCTCTGGTGAAGCGTCGGTGTGTTTTCCTGCCTGGTCCATCGCAACGGACCCCAGAGTTTAAATATAGCATTATTATTATCTGCCTGCCTCCACAATCTATCATTATCACAGTGGGTGCTACAATTTCACAGTTTGGTTAGCAGCTCAAATTGATTATCAAGGATTAACTGTCTTTAACATGGGGTTATGATTGCAAATGGAACAAAGATTCCACCATTCAGGGTACTTTTTCTTGAGGCAGGTGATTCAGAACATTTTCTGAAAGTGCTATATATTTCGGATGTAAAATTCCATGTCTTAGAATCTTCTATAATAAAAGCAAAATGCTGAAGATGCTGGGTATCTGAAATAAAAATAGAAAATGCTGGAGAAACTCTGTAAGTCAGGTACCATCTGTGTAGAGAAACAGAATTGGCTTGCAACTCTACCATGACTTTTCTTTGGAATTCAAACATTTAACTACATTACCTCAGCAACCAGCATTAACTGCCTAGATGTGTTGTCAAGCAAACTCCAGAATAAGTTACATGACCTCTTCCATCTTACCTCGCATCAAACACAGTTTCAAAACATCATAGCCGTGTAAACCTTGTAATTGTAACAGTATCTACAAAAATGATTTGAAACATCATTTATTATTACATGTCATTTAAAGTGCATAAATTAAAGGACATTTATCTGTGTTTCTCAAGTAACAGCAGCTTTTGAGTGTATTTTATCACTTTTTTCACAAAGGTGTCATCTTATTTCTTCTTTCTTCTTCCATTTTATTCAAGGTCACTGTAGTGCCAGTTGATTACCCATCTCCAACTCTTTCTGTTACCCATCCTATCTTTTTCTAATCCCAATACATTGAAGCCTTTCATAACAACACCCTTCCATCTAGTTTAAGACCTTCAATCATAAGCCCAGCTGATGTCATAACTGGACAAGTCTGATCACAGACAGAAATCTGGCTTGATAGATCATATTTTGTTACTTTAGTTTTAACAAGATGGTCTTTCACTGAAACATAAGCATGCAATGTTGCCGATTCACTTTTAAAAGTTAGGTGCAGAAGATAATATACAATTAAACAAGTTATTTACATAAATACAAGTTTGAGGATTTTAAAATCCATTGTAAAAATATTATGCCACTAATCCCAAAAGCTTTGTACGGTACTCACACCAGAAATAATTCCCTTTTCAATCACATTTATAGGGCTCAAATTAAGTGGCTTCCTGTCACTTAATCTGACTGCCTCTTCCTGTAGGCTTCATTCAACTGGACCTCAACTTTTTAGATTCAAATAAAACCCTCAGAGTTTTAACCAAACACTTCAGGTCTGGAACTTTTCCTAAACACCTTACATTGATGTAACAATTTCCTTCCTTTCTCAGGAGCAACTGCTTTACACATCCAACTTCAGCTAAGAACCCTGACAAAGTTTTCAAACTGAAACTAAGCAAAGCTGTCTTTTCTTCACCCAAGATTTTTTTCATTTAACCAACAAAAATACAAATCGCCTTCTAAACTGGAGACTAATGCACAATTGTTTACTTTGTCCGCTGGTAAAATTCTCCCAATGTAAACAAAAACCCATTATTTTCCAGGAAGTCTTTGTCTTATATTGTTTTAAAATAAATTACCATGGCTACAGAAATACAAGTTAATTAGCAAATTTGTTCTAATGCACAGAAAACCCGCATGCTATTAGTTCAAATTGAGAACTTCAAACTCAAAACTGAATTATATTAAAATATATAAATTAGACATTTTACATGACAGCTCTTCAAGTCTTTCCTAGAAGACCCCTGCCATCACTTACCTCACTACATTATCCTTTTCTCAATCTCTCTCTCCCTTCTCGCACTCATGACGACATCATTTCAATTTTTTATCAGCTCTGTTTTTCATTGGTTCCACAATCTTCACTAACTCTAATTTGCTAGTTCCTGATATTTTCCTTCTTTTTTTACTGGATATATCTATCTCAGCATCAGCATCTCATAACTAACCAGTTGTTGTTCCTCTCTTCCTAATGTTGTTTCAGCTTTTTTCCTGTAGCAAAGCTGGTTTCACAAATACCTTGTAGATTTTTCCATTCATTTTCAGCAATACTTTTCCATTATAGAACACGTTGCTGCACTTCTTTGATAACTCCACTCAGTGCTAATTAATTGCTTAATTTCCATTCCATGCGTCATCTTCTGCCACTACTGACAAAGAGGTACTTGAAACGACACACAACGTCACCACAGCATTCAAGTTCATATATGGAGTCAAATCTTGCTAACATGTTAACAATGCTCTACCTTTCGATGTACACGTTGTTCCAAAAGTACAGAAGATTAATAATCTGCAATGAGATAAGATTCTCCAGCAATTACTGGCTAGTTTATGTGCTCGCCTGTTTGCCCTGTAAAAGTCATCTGCCCCTTTGCTTCCTCTTTGGTTGGAAGAGCTTGCTGTATTTGCTCATTAAATGTCCATTAACCTCATTGCAGAGAGTTAGGTCTCATAATTAATGGCACAAGGTACCCTTTTAACAGCATGGTAATTGTTAATACAATGCCAACCAGTCTCTTGAAAGGAAACAAAACAACTTAATCCATGGAGTCAAGGATCGATGTGGTGCAATGGACCAATGTGGTGCAATGGTAGTGTCCCTATGTGTGGGCCAGGAGACCTGGGTTCAAGTTCCACCTGCTCCAGTGGTTTGCAATAACATCTCAGAGAATGTTGATTGTAAAATATTTTACTGGTGGAATTGTATTTCTGTGTGTAGTAAGTTAGTATGAGAGTTTTAATAACTTGGATTTTTAAAAAAAACTTACTCTTTCTTTCTCTACTCTCTTAATCCAACCATTTCCCACCCTCTTTACTTCTCTTTGACTGTATGAATTCATTCTGATTCAAAAGCATTGTTTGTCCATCCTGTTTTTTTTAATTCATAAAGTCATGTCAATTTGGACGAAGCACAGTGGCTCAGTGGTTAGTATTGCTGCCTCACAATGCCAGGGACTCAAGTTTGAGTCCAGCTGCAGACAACTGTCTGTGTGGAGTTTGCACATTCTCCCTATGTCTGTGTGGGTTTCCTCTGGCTGCACCAGTTTTCTCCCACAGTCCAAAGATGTGCAGGTTAGGTGGACTGGCCACGGGAAATTGCCCATAGTATCCAGTGATGTGCAGACGAGGTAGATTAGCCATGGGAAATGCAGGTTACAGGGATAGAGTAGCAGAGTGAGTCTGAAATGCTCTTTGGAGGGTCGTTGTGGGCTCGATGGGCCAAATGACCTGTTTCCACACAGCAGGGATTCTGTGGTTCTAAGGAGATACATTGTTGGTGCCACCATTTACTAATCTCTGAAATATACCATTATCCTCACTATGCTGTTAACAGGTCACACTTCCAGCAAGTTAAAGTGCAAAATATTTATAATTAGCAGTTCAACTAATAATCATGAAATCTCTCACCCAAGCAAGCTCTGTCCCTTAATTGTAAACAGACAAAATGAAGAATATGCCCTGAATATAACCAATAAATCAGAGTTTTTGAGGAATTAAGTAACCTGATTGACAAGAATTTTGGATTTTCTGAGTTTGTCATAATGCTGGGAGGCTCCAAAAAATACATGTCACTCCAGCTATCTGTATGACTGCAATTGTCAGCTATTACTTGGAATTAGTTAACTAAATTGAAATTTTTACAGAATAGATATCAATGTTTTAAAAGCATAACTTGTAAATAGTGAGTAATCTTACTTTACAATGTTCTTGTTTCTTAACTCTACTTTGTATAATTAAATGTGAGCTGCAGCATTACGTTTGAAGATTAGAAATGGATCCATGTGCAGTAAAATGATGGAACAATATAACAAAGGAATAAGACATTGGTGATAACAAGCATGGGGCTGGATGAACACAGCAGGTCAGGCAGCATCATAGGAGCAGGAAAACTCGACGTTTCGGGCCTAAACCCTTCATCAGAAATG
>JAHRHZ010000274.1:13044750-13146247 GCA_024137785.1 Ginglymostoma cirratum
CCTTCATCAGAAATCTTCATTTCTGATGAAGGGTTTAGGCCCGAAACGTCGAGTTTTCCTGCTCCTATGATGCTGCCTGACCTGCTGTGTTCATCCAGCCCCATGCTTGTTATCTCGGATTCTCCAGCATCTGCAGTACCTTTTATCTCTAATAAGACATTGGTATTGATTTAATGCTTTGAAATTTATATTTGTATTTTAAACATCAACTTCTGTGCTGCTAGGCAAGTCCTATCGAAGAACTAATTTATATTTATGTAGCTCATTTTATGACCTCAGGATCCTTCAGCATGCTTCCCATCCAATTAACCATTATTTTGTCAGTAAATGCAGCAACGAACTTGTGCAAGGTGAGATTGCGTTAACAACAACAAAATAAATTACCATAATAATACAAAACAAAGAACTGCGGATGTTGGAGATCTGCCACAAAAACAGAAACTGATAGAGAAACTCAGCAAGTCTGGTAGAATCTGTGGGGTAAAGACAGATTGAATGATGAAGAATCACTGGACTCAAAACATTAACTCTGCCTTCTCCTCACTGGTGGACAAGACCATTTTTTTATTCAACCTTAAGGTGGAGTTGTCGATGGTTAGGCCAGCATTAATCGCCCATCTTTAATGTCCAATGGGCGGTTAAAAGTGAACCACATTGCCGTGGGTCTGGAGTCACATGCAGGTCAGACCCGGTCAAGATTTCTGTTCCCTAAAGGATATTAGTGAACCAGATGGGTTGTTTCTGACAATCAACAGCAGCTTCGTGGTTGTTATTATACTCTTCATTCCAGAATTTTAAAGAATTCAAATTCCACCATCTGTCATAGTGGGATTTCAACCTGGGTCTCTTGTTTATTAGATTAAGGTAATCAATTGGTGATAATCATCAACTCATAGAATCCCTACTGTGCAGAAAGAAGCCATTTGGCCCATCGAGTCTGCACTGACCCTCCAAAAAGCATCCTACCCAATCCCCGTAACCTTGCATTTACCATGGCTAGCCCACCTGACCTGCATGTTCCTGGATGCTACAGGGCAATTTACCATGGCCAATCCGCCTAACCTGCACATATTTGCATTGTGAGAGGAAGAGAAACCACCTGGCAGAAACCCACTCTGACACAGGGAGAATGTGCAAATTCCACACAGTCACACGATGTTGGAGTCAAACCCAAATCCTTGGCGCAGTGAGGCAGCAGTGCTAACTACAGAGCCACAGTACTGCCCACACTTACTGTCCTGTTGTTGTCTGAGGAATAATTTTGGCCAAGAAAACAGGCAAACAGGGGTTGGGGAAGCAGGCGTTTGTTATGCTTGCCTTTATTGATCAGTGCATTGAGTATATGATTTGGGAGATCATGTTGCGGCTGTTGGTTAGGCCATTTTTGGAATACTGCATTCAGTTCTGGTCTCCCTGTTAAAGGAAGGAGGTTGTGAAACTTGAAAGGGTTCGGAAAAACTTACAAGGATGTTGCCAGGGTTGGATGGTTTGAGCTATAGGGAGGGGCTGAATAGGCTGGGGCTATTTTTCCTGGAGGGACAGAGATGAGGGGTGACATTATTAGAGGTTTATAAAATCATGAGGGGCATAGTTAGGGTAAATAACCAAGGTCTTTTTCCCAGGGTGGGGGACTCCAAAACTAGAGGGCATAGGTTTGAAGTGAGAAAGGAAAGATTTCAAAGGGACCTAAGGGTCAACTTTTTCACACAGAGGGTGGTGCATGTATGGAATGAGCTGCCAGAGGGAGTGGTGGAGGCTGGTTCAATTACAACGTTTAAAATGCATCTGGATGGGTACATGAATAGGAAGAGCTTAGAGGGATATGGGCCAAATGCTGGCAAAAGGGGCTAGATTTATCTAGGCTATCTGGTTGGCATGGATGAGTTGGACCAAAGGATCTGTTTCCATGCTGTAACTCTATGAATATGGCTCTACATTCGTTTTGTTTCATTTAACATTCCATCTAAACAGTTTAAATCTGACACAAAAACAGAACTGAGGAAGGGTCATCGGACCTGAAAAGTTAACTCTGATTTTTTCTTCACAGATGCTGCCAGACCTGCTGAGCTTTTCCAGCAACTTCTGTTTTTGTTCCTAATTTACAGCATCCATAGTTCTTTCAGTTTTTTTTTGGTCTAAATCTAACAATTGGATGCTTATTTTAACATCTGTATGAAACAGAGGAACTTACAGAACTGTGGGAACAGTAGAATGAAATGGATTGTCTCTATTTACTCTGGGAAAGTGGAGATGTGAACTTAATTGGCCATTTTGCTTATTGTGCTGCAACACTCCGTATTAGTGATTATTTATATTCAAGAGGTTAGGGATGCCATTCCTTTAATTAGCCAATCTGGGCTGGATTCCAGGCCAGACACCAGAGATTCCAATAAATAGTACCAAAAGGTCCATAAAAGGGTGGATAGTCTATTGATTTAGACATAAGGCTGGTGCTTTGGGCTTCTGCGCCCATAAGCCTGGTACTTCCTGAGATTGACACAATTTTTGAAGTATAGTGACGGTAGCAATGTAGGGAAAGTAGCAATCAATTTGTGCATAGCAAGATTTTACATCAACAAGACAATAATGAGCAGATAATTTGATTTAATTATGTTGGTCGAGAGATAAATACTGAGCAGGACACTGTCGAAAGTTCCTTTGCTTTGAACGCTAATTGAGTAGATAATATTTCCTTTCCTCTAGATTGGACAGGATACTTAGTAATGATATCAAGACTAAAAGGACAATTCCTGAACTCTCTTTACGACACAACACCATCTAAGAGACACTTGTAAAGTTTTTAATTTTTTTCAATTCACTACTTGAAACAATCAAAGTCAAGATCCCAATCTTGTACACGGTGCATTTCAGAAGCATATGACAGTTTGGGAAATCTGATCATTTGAAGCTAGATGTGGGTACTTCATTACTTACAGCAAACTAGCCAAATAGTATTAGGGAAACAGTGAAATTATTGACTAGAGTAATTCAATGTATTTGTAGAGCTTCCAGCAACATTCTTTGTTTCTCTTTGGTAAAGCCTGTGTCAGTTTTTTTTCAGAGGAATAAATAGTTCAAATAACATTTATCGTGTGAAAATTAATATTATTGCATTTATTCAAATCTAGGATGGTTATTATTACAAGGAAACAGGAAAACTGAGCCAGACAACCTGATGTGCCGGAAATGAGGCTTCAAAACATGACTGAAGTCATTATGCCAAGAAAATGTCAACGAATTGAACATTCCACCTGTCACTAATTAAAGTGAATTTCAATAAAGAAAGATAAACATGTACGTAGAGCCTTTTGCAAACACAGGACCCCTTAAAGCTCTTCACAGCTAATGATGCACCTTTTGAAGTGCAGTTGCTGTTGTAATGTGAAAAACATGGCAGCCAATATGCACGCAGCAAGCTCCCGAGAGCAATAATGTGATAATGACCAGATATAGAATGATAACAACATAGAAAATAGAAGCAAGAATAGGTCATTTGGCCCTTCGAGCCTGCTACACCATTCATTATGATGATGGCTGACCATCCAACTCAATTCTCTGTTCTACTTATCCCCTATTTCCTTTGATCCCTTTAGTCCAAGAACTATATATAACGTCTTCTTGAAATCATAGAATGTTTTGGCCACAACTTCTTTCTATGGTAGTGAATTCCACTACTTGCCACTCTTGGGGTGAAGCAATTTCTCCTCATCTCAGTCCTAAATGGTTTAGCACGTAACTTTAGACTGTGGTTCTTGTCCCTGTCATTAAAACATCCTTCCCACATCTACCCTGGTTCATCTTGTTTGAATTTTGTATGTTTCTATGAGATCCACCCGCAACTTCATTTTTCTGAAATCTACACATATATACCTAACCAGTACAACCTCTCCTCATATGGCAGTCCTGCCATTCCCGGATCAGTCTGGTAAACCTCTGCTGCATTCCCTCTATAGCAAGAAGATGCTTCCTCAGATAAGGAGACCAAACTACACACAGTAGTTTGATATTTATCCCTTAATTAACATTGTGCAGAGCATTTGGATAATTTCCTTGCTTTTCTTCAAAATGGTGCCATTGGAACATTTACATCCACCTGAGAAAGCAGACAGGGCCTCATTTAAATAATATCCAAAAGACAGCACCTCCATCAGTGCAGCATTCTCTCAGTATGACAGCAGAATGTCAGCCTAGATTCTTTTGCTCACATTCCTGGAATGAATCCCAGTCTTCTAAGTCAGAAGCAAGATTGCCAAATGAGACATTGCTGATACTTTAGTCAAACTGTAATGCCACTTCAGAGTAATTTCTCATAACAATGTAGATAGAGTTGTCAACAAAATAATGAATGTTAAAAACTTTCAATCACATGGAGTAATCAGGCGATCTACAAAGCCTGTGAAAGATGTTATCTAGGAAAAATGAGCATGATTAAATTGAGGACAGCATGCAGGTTTTGATACAATGAATATATCCATTCAACATAATTCAGCTGAAGTCCCCTGGGTGACATGCAATAACCACAAGAACAAATAATTGTTTTTCAAGCTTTCCTGCAATTGGAAAACCTCTTCAGAAAGGAAAAACAATCATTGATTGCACTCCACAGTTTGTGATGATTATGCAGTAGAGACAGAGTTATAGTATGAGGGACTGAGTAATGGGTTTGGAAGTATTCCTTGAAAGAATTCATTTTTTGTTTAATTGTCATTATTTCTTAGTGAATTTAGAAATAGTTATGCTATGCAATTATTTGTTTGATGTCTTAATGAGGAAATGTTATAACACGTTCCAAGTGATTATTTATGCCCATCAATGTGTATTTGGCAGAAAGCACACAAGGGTTAACTTTAAAAGGGAAATCCTAGCAGGAGTTTCCCCACATGCAAGTGAAGAAAAAAGGTTTGATTAAAATTTAAGAACAGTATAAAAACTTGCATATCAATAAGACCAGTTGCAAAAATATTGCAAAGGAAGAAAACCATTTAGTTAATTGTGTTTTTTAGTTATTGATTTTTAGTGTGGAAAGTCATGCTGTAGCTTAGTTTTTCATTGTTTGATTTTCATAGGTAAGTTCCATTTTATTCATTGGTGTGTAAGATAATTTGTGTTAGTTTTGTGTTACTAAGAAAAGTTTTGTTGAAGCAGACACATTGAGCTTTTATTCATTGAGCTCTTAGCATTTCACAGTAAACAAATGTCTAATGCAGGAGTCCAGGTAGCCAATCTAGACACATTAAAAGTATTTATTTGCAGCAGTCTGCAGGAGTTAGATCAATGCAACATGCAGTGTGAGCCCTGAGTCATTCTATTGCTTCTTGGTGCTCCATGAAACTGACAATGGTGCTGCACATCCAGGACACTTTGGCGTCATCATGAGATTAAGCCACAGGCAGAGTAAACTGGTGGCTGAGTGCTATCGTAAAGAATAATGAAAAAACTCAGCAGGTCTAGCAGTTTCTGTAGAGTGAGAACAGAGTTAATATTTCAAGTCCAGTATGCCATCATCTCCATTTCAGAAATAAAATCATCACAATAGTTTTTTAAAGCAAATATGCCAATATTTCAAAATGTTTTAATAAGGCTAATTCAAGATCAAAATGATAGAAGTGTGAAATAAAGGTAGAAAATGTTGGGGGTATGCAGTAGGTCACAACGATGACCTTTCCTCTGCAGGTTTTTTCAAAACCCTGTGGACCTGAGACATCGAGCTGGGTTTTGCCTCAGGCTTTGAGACCTCGGTTTTGGTCAGTCCTGAGCCCACCCTTGTCAGAGGCAAGATTGAAACACCAACTTGTTGGGGACTGCTTCCTAGCTCAACCCCTCTAGCATCCCATCCAAACACAAATGATGGGGGAGTGGGTGCGGGATAGAGACTGAAGAAGGTGACGCAGCTGAGGCAGGTCATGGATTATGAGGGCACCCCAATATGGAGACATAGATATGCATGAATAATTCAATGGGACAAAATTGTAAGTCCAAGAGAGTGAAGGGGAATAATTTCAGCAAGATAGCATGACTTGGTGGCAGGATCTTTCCTGACCATTGCTTCATCATTGGGACAAGGAGTGTGCAATTTCAGTGAACACTGCCCCTTCCCCACCTTCCACAGCACCTGCACATTTAGAGGCATATCTGTTAAGTGATAGAGGGTGTTCCACCATTGACAAAAATCTGATGAGTGCACAAAGTTGGGAGGTTGACCAGGTTACTTAGCAACTCAATTCTGTGCAGTGGATGTTAAGTCCAGTTCCATGACCACTCCGGGGAAAGCTCCTCAACTGGATTAATGCAATGGCAAGCTGTCCAGAAGTGGATCCTCACTCCAACTCCAAATCTGCCACCTTAGGGCTAGAAAAATTCAGTCTATTCAATCTCTTTCTCTGCAGATGCTGCCAGGCTTGTTGAATATTACCACATTTTCTGTTTTATTCCCTCAGAGCAAAGCATCCTGAATTCAGACCAGCTTTTTAAAAAGTATTCTGGTGCAAATGATAGTTTAAAGGTTAATGATATTTCTTTGATGTTTCCTCAGATAGTAGTAAGCAATTTGTTAGCTTGATTAATGTTAGCTCATAATTGATAAACACCTCGCACCCACTGAATTAAAAAGGCTTTGAACTCTAATTGTGGCTAAGGACAGCGAGTGATATAAAACAGAAATAAGCACAAGCAGGCACGGACGCTCTTTAATAAAGGACACTCATATCACCGTTGGTGTCTTAAAGAGAAAGTTGCTGCAACGGTTTTTGGAGCTAAGAGGTCAGCAGTTACTGGAGAATAATTAGAAGTTATTGTGTTTGGCAAATTAGATCATTCAATTATGTTAGGAAGTCTGGAACAATGTTTATTTTCTATCATTTTGAAAATAAGTTGAGCTTTAATGTTTGAATTAAGTGTGTTTGATTATAGTAGCTGTTCCATATATTAGTATGAAAGTAAAAAATGTTATATATTCATATCAAATCTTCTCTCATCAAGTGTTTCCTTGGTTCATCTTCAGAGATGTTGAAAACACATTTGGGTGACAGCCATAATTACTCAGGTCAGATCACAAGGTAATGATATTGGCACACCCATGGTTTACACTCTTGTAAAAGTAGATACAAGGTAGTGAGTCAAGCATAAATGTAAGGTGCTCATATCATGATATTGTTAAACCCTAAACAACACCCATGGCAGTGGAATTAGCATTAAACTGTTTCTATCACAAGGAACCAATCTACAACATTAGTTTTACAATGGATGGCCCATTTAGTATCTAGACTGTGATCTGCACTGTTACTGTTCTCATCATGGTGAAGGAGTTTAATGCTGGGGAATGGAACTCTTCCCATTTTAAGCCACCAGCATCAGCATTAAACGTTCCCTCATGTCAGGTATAAGCAAGCAGATATGAAGGTCCGTTTAATTTCCCCTAACCATATACTTCAGCCCCAAACTGGGGTGAGATAGTGATGCACCACCTTTGACATTAATTTTTTTCTGCACCTCCCATATCAGATATCCTGTTACCCCTGAATGAGATTGTGCTAATTACTGCCTGAATTAGGCAGTGTCATTGTGTCAACCCATTACACCCATACCATTACAACATTCATCGCATGAGCCAGGTCCCAAAGTGAAAACCTCAGCATTGGCTGTCATTGTGGTTGCACTGTAGCTCGTAGAAGCTGGTTGTATATCTTTGCTGTCCCTCAAAGTCAAACATAAGTCGTATTCTGGACCTGCTGTTCTGGCATGTCAGTGGAAAAATTCCTTCCTATTGTGATAGACATAAGATTATTGATAAATACACAAATAGTTATAAAGATATAGCCAGTGATGCTTTGTATTGTGGAAAAAAATAGTAATTTGCTAAAGTGTATCAGAGATAAAAGGTACTGCAGATGCTGGAGAATCCGAGATAACAAGGTGTGGGGCTGGATGAACACAGCAGGCCAAGCAGCATCATAGGAGCAGGAAAGCTTGACGTTTCGGGCCTAGACCCCTTCATCAGAACTAGACCTAAAACGTCAAGCTTTCCTGCTCCTATGATGCTGCTTGGCCTGCTGTGTTCATCCAGCCCCACACCTTGTTATCTCTAATTTGCTAAAGTTTTGGCTGCTACAGGTGCCTGTTGAAGCATGGACAGGATCATGAGTAAGCAAATGCTGTTTCTGTGGCCTCCTTAATGCGGAAGTCGAAAATTATTTTCTGATCTCATTGAAATTGCCTGTTTCTCCTGTTGGCTTCTGCAGGCCTGTCACGCCCTGTTTGCCATTGTTATGAAAACTTGCATTCAGCTGCAAGGTTTCATTATTGTTAACCACAGCACAGATACCATATTTTAGATACAGTCATCTTTCAAACTGAGTTTCAAATGGACAGTGGTAGGGAGCAGGCAATGCCTGCAATGCAGAAAAAGTACTTGACTGAGAAAATCCATGTACTTAATCACTGTGAAGAAAGAAAACTGCATTAATATAGTGCCTTTCATGAACATCCTAGAGGACTTTACAGCTAATGTAAACTCCACTCGAAGTGTTGTTGCTCTGTAATGTGGAACACAGGGTAATCAGTTGGTACAGAATATGGCCCCACAAGCAGCAATGAAAGTAATAGCCAGATTGTGTTAAAGTGTTGGCTGAGGTGCGAATGTTAATCAAGACACCAGGCAAATTTTCCTGCAGTTCTTTGAACAGTTCAATAAGATCTTTTTCATCCACCCATGAATGCAGAGGAGAACTGATCTCATTCTCATTTAATGAGAATTTAATATTTGATGTGTAGGATGGCAAATATATGGCAATCTTTCATTGTCTCAATACTGCACTGTAATTCCAAGCTAGATTCTGTGCTTAGGTTCTCAAGAGGGCTTGAACCCAGAGCAAATATAGGGAAAAAGTCATACTCCGAGTCATTAGTGACACCATCTGAAATAAATGTCTACTAACCTAAGTCTGAGAGGTTGCCTCCATTGTGCAGATAAAATTCATCTATCAAAGAAGGTTGATCACCCCCATTGAGAATCTGGGGTGCAGTGGTAGTGTCTTTATCTCTGAACTAGGAGAGCTGGGTTCAAATCCCACCTGCTCCAGAGATGTGTCCTAACATCTCCAAACAGGTTGATTGGAATATATTGGAACATCCCCATTCCTTCATAAGTAACAACTGGCCAAAAAAATGAGAAGTTTGAAAGCTGAATGTTCCCATGATTTAATGGCAGTCATTAATTACAGAGGGAAAAAAGAACCCTCACTTTTGTTAGGGTTGGAATTTCAACTTTTTACTGTGCTGTGTTGAATAGCTGTGAAAGAATAGCAGTAACATCTAATATATAGGTTTGGTGTTCAGTTTGCTGGTGGGATAATGTCAACATCATTTGGCTAATCATAATTACAACAGAAAGAGGCACCAACAACAGAATTGCACTTTAATTACAACATATAAGAAGACTGTTTGGTATTTTGTGCATCTTTAATGTTCCATTGGGTGGCACAATGGCTCAGTGGTTAGCACTACTGCCTCACAGCACCAGGGACCCAGGTTCAAGTCCAGCCTCGGGTGACTGTCTGTGTGGAGTTTGCACGTTCTCCCTGTGTCTGCGTGGGTTTCCTCCAGTTTCCTCCCACAATCCAAAGATGTGCAGGTTAGGTGGATTGGCCATGCTAAATTGCCCATAGTGTTCAGGGGGGTTACAAGGGGACAGGTGTGGGTGGGATGCTCCGAGGTTCAGTGTGGACTTGTTGGGCCGAAGGGCCTGTTTCCACACTGTAGGGATTCTAGATTATTGTGCTTGGTATGATGGCTAGAGCCAGGAGAGAGTTTTAGAAGATGGAAGATAGAATCCCTACAGTGTGGAAACAGGCCCTTCAGCCCAACAAGTCCACACCGAACCTCAGAGCATCCCACCCAGACTCATCCCCCTATAACCCACTTAATCTACATATCCCTGGACACTACAGGCAATTTAGCATGGCCAATCCACCTAACCTGCACATCTTTGGACTGTGGGAGGAAACCAGAGTACCCAGAGGAAACCCACGCAGACACAGGGAGAAAGTGCAAACTCCACACAGACAGTTACCTGAGGGTGGGATCGAACCCAGGTCCCTGGTGCTGTGAGGCAGCAGTGCGAACCACCGTGCCACTGCGCCACCCGAGTTCTCCCTGAGTTGTATCGACGCCAGTTTTGCTCAGGTTCCTTGATGCCATAATTTGTCAAATATTGCCTTGATGTCACCCTCACCTCACCTCTGGAGTTCAGCTCTTTTGACAACATTTGGACTGAAAATAAAAGAACCCAAACTGAGCATTGGCAAGCAGGTTATTCCTTTGCTAGTACTGCTTGATAGCATTGTTGATGACCCTTTCCAACATTTTGCTATTGATTGAGAGTAGAATGATGCTGTGGTAACTGGCCAACATGCATGTGTCTTTTTTGTGTACAGGACGTACCAGAGCAGCATTTCACATTTCTGAGGAAGTGTCACTGGACCCGAAACATTAAGTCTGATTTCTCTCCATAGACGCTGCCAGGGCTGCTGAGCTTTTCCAATTATTTCTATTTTTGTTTCAGTAATTCACAATGTAGGGAAGATGTCAATGTTGTGGATGTACTGGTTTGGCTAGGGGCATGGTTAGTTCTGGAGCATGTCTTCAATACTATTACTGGAATAGTAACAGAAGCCACAGCCTTTTCAGTATCCAGTGCCTTCAGCCATTGCTTGATATCATGTGGATTGAGTCAAATTTCCTGAAGGTTAGCATCTGAGATGCTGGCGACCTTGGGTGGAGATCAAGTTGGATTATCTACTTGTCACTCTTCTGACTGAGGATGGATGGTATTGATAGTGATGAAACTATTCTCAACGATTGTAAAACCCATCTAGATCACTATTGTCGTTTTAGAGAATGAAAACTGACATCCTTTCAGGTCTGGCTTGCCTGTGATTCCAAAACCAATTTAGTTGTCTCTTAAACCATTGAAATTGTTTAACAAACTAATCAGTTCAAAGGCACTAAGGGATGGACAACAAACATTGCCTTGCCAGCGATGCCACATCTCATCAAATAATTTTTAAAAGTAAACTTCAATTATCTAAATAATTTAATTATAAATTCCAGATAATGTGAAATTTCCAGCACATAATGTTGCTGTTTCCTAGATCCAAATTTTATCTTGCACATTTTATGAGAGATAAAATGCACAACAGGGAAGTCTTGCAAGTATTGAGTTTATGATTGGGGTCAATTAGCTGAGTTGGCTGGATAGTTGGTTTGTAATACAGAATGATGCCAGCAATGTAGGTTCAATTCCCACACTGCCTGAGGTTACCACATGCACTCTTCTAAACCTCTCCCCTCATCTGAGGCATGGTGACACTTAGGGTAATCTACTAACAGCCATCTCCCTCTAATAAGAGAGTTGGATGGTGGCAAGCTTACCTTTATCTTGAATTCATGGTACATGATTCAACAGTTTCTTAATTTTACAAGAACTTACTTTATGATTATTCTGAATTTTAGTCCACTTTCATAATGCCTGCACATTTCCTTATGCTCCTGTATTTAAGGGACCTAAATGATCAATGAAGCCAGTGCCAATATTCTGAACTAAGAATATGGTGAGGGTTGTCTTTTCCATCTGGAACCCTTATTGAGAAAGCCATAACTATTTAGGCTTTCCCTGTGGGTGAGAACCCTCACTGATATCATAGAATTAGTCAAAATACCTTTGTCTTTTTTTTATTTTATGAGACTATCAGAAGATGATAGCATTATTGTGTTGGTGGCACTCTTGCTACCATTTGAAAAACACAACATATAGGACAAACAATACTAGTACAAACATTTAGTTGGAATCATGCTGTGGTGAATTTTAGGAGCCTTAAGATTTGGTATGGAGCAAAACGTACCAGAAAAGTAGCAATGGACTAAATGTTGACTGCTGTAGTGAATTTTTAAAAATAATTCTGTCAGTGGATGTGTACATCACTGGCTAGCCAGCATTTATTGTCAATCTTTCATTGTCCTTGAGAAGGTGATAGCGAGCTGCTTCATTAAATTGCTGCAACCACATGCAGTAGGTATATCATGTGCTTATGAAGGGTCTTCCACAATTTTAATTCTTTGATTTCAGCACAAATATTTTAATTCATAACAGATATTTGGAAAATGAACTCCTCTACACAAATGCAAAATACATCAGAAGTGAATTATGATAAATTACTCTAAATGCTTAAATATGAATGTTTCACTACCTTCTGTTCTGTATGGCTGACACATTACAGGCATACATGCATATATGTATTATTGTTTGGTGTTTATATTGAATCATGACTTAGGCTTATATTCGCCAAGCTATTAGCAAATGGGTTGCTTATTGTATACCCATTGACAACAGATCACTTCAGTCATAAGATCATCTTTGTTTCTGATTTGATACATACCTGTCCCCAGTAAGAGTGTTTCATACTCAGTAACTTTACATTGCCAATTAGCAATATTTTCTATTTGACTGAAACTATGCTGTATCCAATGACAGGCTTTCTTTCTGTACAGTACAAGCAAGTGGAGCAGTACATGTCTTTTCACAAGTTACCTGCTGACTTCCGGCAAAAGATTCATGACTATTATGAGCATCGTTACCAGGGGAAAATGTTTGATGAGGACAATATACTGGGAGAGTTAAATGAACCACTTAGAGAGGTAAGTTGAAATTATAAGCACCTATGCCTTGTAAGCCATTAAGGGTCATCTTACTAGTTAATCTGTTAAAACACTCAATTAAATATTGCATGAGTCACTTATGAGGCCAATCTGCAAATAAGTTGAGAAAGAAACTTGCCTTGACAGCATCTGGTGCTAAATGAGGCAATGCTGTTGTTAATTTCAACTGCTGACAGTCCGGAGCATTCTAAGGTAGCTCTTGTGATAATTTAACAAGACCTGTGCAAAATCCCTGGGGTCCCCGGTTCTCTGTAACTTCTCACTATGTGATGCTATTCGTATCTATCTTGAATGAATGATAAACCAAGTCAACTTTGCCAACTTTGCCTGAGTAGGCCTTTAGTTCTCAATCCAAAATATTGACACAACTGGACTAGCCAGCACACAATTATGATAAGGAAGGGATAAAATAACATTCTTGAAAATAGTAAAGTAAAACTAACAAATGAGGGGTGAATGCTTGGAATTGCTGGAAACAAGAAAATTGTGAAAATGCACAGCAAGGTGATGAGCTTATGGAAAAGGAAGAGAAATCAACACAAGCCGTTAACCTAATTTTCTCTCTCCATAATTCAGTTGCTATATATTTCCTCTATTTTCTGTTTAACTATTAGCTATTCAAACTTGAATATTTGTATGAACAAATCTCCACTGCAGCACAAAAATAAGATAGCTTTGGTTGCATATTGGATGAACTAATTAAAAATAAGATATTTGGAAAATCAACCTTAATTAATTCACATGAGCTGTCATCTTGGTATATCCTAGATAGGTTTAATTGCAATGGAGAGAGAAAAAAGAAGGATGTGGACATACAATTTGCATAACAATATATGTCATTATTATTCATAATCTTACTTAAATATTCAGAGATGTCCCAGCAGGTCAAATGCCAAAAGTGAAGTTAGTTGAGTGAAGGGTTAGGCTGGTAAGGGTATAAAGCATAGATGAATAAAGATATTGAGGCTCTGGTTAAGAATAAGAAGGACGCATATGTGAGGTATTGATAACTGAGATCAAGTGAATCTATTGAAGAGTATAAGGGGTGTAGGGGCATTCTTAAGAGGGAAATCAGGAGGGCAAAAAGGGAATAAGAGATAGCTTTGGCAGATAAGGTTAAGGATAATCCAAAGAGATTCTACAAGTACACCGGAGCAAAAGAGCTAGTAGGGAGAGAATAGATCCCCTTAAAGATCAATGAGATCATCTAAGTGTGGAACCAGAGGAGATGGAAGAGATACTAAACAAATATTTTGTGTCAGGCTAGGGAACTTGGGAAAATAAATTTGATGTCTTGAAAACAAGACATCATCAGGGCGGCACGGTGGCACAGTGGTTAGCACTGCTGCCTCACAGCGCCAGGGACCTGGATTCAGTTTCACCTTTGGGCGACTGCCTGTGTGGAGTTTGCACATTCTCCTCGTGTCGGCGTGGGTTTCCTCTGGGTGCTCCGGTTTCCTCCCACAGTCCAAAGATGTGCAGGCTAGGTGGATTGGCCATGCTAAATTGCCCATAGTGTTCAGGGATGTATAGATTAGGTGGGTTATAGGGAGATGTGTTTGGGTGGGTGCTCTGAGGGTCAGTGTGGACTTGTTGGGCCAAAGGGCCTGTTTCCACACTGTAGGGATTCTATGAAAACAGCCCACGTTACAGATGAGGAGGTGCTGGAGGTCTTACAAAATATAAAGGTAGATAAGTACCTGATAAAGTGTATCCCAGGACAATTTGGGAAATTAGGGAAGAAATTACAGGGCCCCTAGCAGGGATATTTGTATTATCTGCAGCCACGAGTGATCTACTGGAGGACTGGAGGCTGGCTATTAATGTTGTGTCTTTTTTTAAGAAAGGCTGTAAGGAGAAGCCTGGGAACTATAGACTGGTGGATTTGATATTAATGGTGGGTAAGTTGTTGGAGGGGATTCTGAACAATAGGATTAACATGCATTTGGAGAGGCAGGGACTGATTAGAAATAGTCAGCATGGCTTTGTTCGTGGGAAACTGTGTCTCACAAACTTGATGACGCATCTCACAATTGTGTCTCACAAACATTTTGAGGATTTAACCAAAAGAAATTGGAGAGGGCAGAGTGGTAGACGTTGTCTACATGGACTTTGGTGTGGTAGACTAATTAGTAAAGTCATGTCACATGGAATTCAGGGAGAGCTTATTAATTGGATACAAAATTGGCTTGACAGTAGGAGACAGAGGCTGGTGGTAGACAGTTGTTTTTAACACTGGAGGCCTGTGACCAGTGGTGTTCTGCAGGGATTGGTGCTGAATTCACTGTTTTTTGTCATTTATATAAACGATTTGGATGAGAATTTAGGAGACATGGTTGGCAAGTTCGCCGATGATACCAAGATCAGTGGTGTAGCTGACAGTGAAGAAGGTTATGTGAGGATACAAAAGGATCTTGATCAATTGGGTCAATGTGCTGAGGAGTGGCAGATGGCATTTAATTTGGATAAATGCAAGGTATTGCATTTTGGTAAAGTGAACAAGGGCAGGACTTATGATGTTAATGGTAGGGCCCTGGGTAACATTGTCAAACAGAGACCTAGGGGTCGGAATACATAGTTCTTTGGAAGTTCCGTCGCAGGAAGATAGGATGGTTAAGAAGGTGTTTAACACACTTGCCTTCATTGCTCAAACCATTGAGTATGTCATGGAATGGCTTGGAATGTTATGTTGAGGCTATTCAGGATGTTGTTGAGGCCTCTTTTGAAACACTGTGTACAGTTCTGGTCATCCTGCTATAGGAAAGAAAATAATTAATTGGACAGGGTTCAGAAAAGATTTACAAGGATTTACCGGGCATGGAGAGTTTGAGTTTTAAGGAGAGGCTGGGATTTTTTTCACTGGAGCATAGGATGTTGAGGGGTGATGTTATTGACGTTTATAAAATTATGAGATAAGGTGAATGACAAGGGTCTTTTTCTCTGGGGTGGGGAAGTTCAAAACTAGTGGCATATTTTTTAAGGTGAGAGGAGAAGGATTTAAAAGGGACCTGAGGAGTAAATTTTCACACAGAGTGGTTCATAAGTGGAATGAACTGCCAGAGAAAGTCATAGATGCAGGTGCAGTTGCAACACTTAAAAGACATTTGGATAAATAAATAAATAGGAAAGGCTTGGAGGCATATGGGCAGAATTGGGACTCGTTTAGTTTGGGAAACTTGGTTGGCATAGCTGAGTTCAACTGAAGGGTCTGTTCTTGTGCTGTATGACTCTATAACTCTATAAATATTTGGTTGGTAGGTGATGTGTTGCATGTTGAGCCAAATCACCAATCCAACGCATTGACATGGTGTTGCACCATCAGTTTTTTATTGCGTGGCGAGTCTCTGGTTACTGTACTCTGACCAGAGTGGAGCCAAAGCATGAAATTTAACTTCTGAGCTTTTCCTCCAAATGTGTCCATGCAAAACCTGGCCAGTATTAATGAAAATCAATTCCTGCAGAACCACAAAGTTTGCAGAGGCAAAATTCTGGAAAAAAACATTGACTAAAGGATTATGTGTAACTGAGTAAAAACTTTGTCATCCATTCAGGAAAACAAACTTATATTTCCTGGTTTAAATTAAAGTGATGGCTGTTTGAAAAATTGGACTATGCAGTTGAAAAAAAGAGCGAGGTTTTAATGCTTGTGTGTAAATTTTGATCTGTTAATCTGTGGACTGCTGACTATCTCTAAGATAACGTAGGCTAATAAGGATAGTTGCTGGATGTGGAGACCAGTGATGCCTCAGGGAATTATAACACAAATTAAGTAGAACATCAAGTATGGAGTAGATCATTTGCCACTGGAATAATTGTCTGTGTTCATGCTATTTCTGTGATACAGCAGGCACAACATGATTTGACTTAATTGTCATTATTCTAATGATGGGAGCAATAAGGCCTTTTTGTACTTTATTTTTATATCCAGGAAATAGTGAATTTTAACTGCCGGAAACTAGTAGCCTCTATGCCACTTTTTGCCAATGCGGACCCGATTTTTGTGACAGCAATGCTGACCAAGCTGAAGTTTGAAGTTTTCCAGCCTGGAGATTACATCATCCGTGAGGGGACGATTGGAAAAAAGATGTATTTTATCCAGCATGGTGTGGTTAGTGTCCACACAAAGGGCAACAAGGAAATGAAACTGTCAGATGGCTCATATTTTGGAGGTTAGTCTCTAATCTTATTCTTGCTTTTTGAGGCTACCAAATGAACTGCATCTCATTGGTATGATAATGCAATGTTTTAGCCCTGGTTAGATCCTGATTGGAATTTGTGTTGTACAGTCAGTATTCCACGTTGCTCAATGACTATGCCACATAAACGGCCCTAAATCCATAATTCGTCCATATTTGTTTGTATAATTTACCCCGTTGCTTTTTGATCAAAAAAGGATGTAAATTTGGACAAACGAAACCATTCCTAGTATTTATTGTTAGTGAAATTTTCACTGGGCCACTCAGGAAATGTGTGGACTTTCTTCATGAAGAAAGCACAGTAATCACTTTGTTATTTCTTTGGAGTTTTGTAAGACCTTAAACAAAATGTATCCCCAAGGCATGCATTTACTGAATAACAAGACACCAATGTAGATAATTTCAGTTGCTTCTCAGCAGCAACAAAAATGGCTTTTTAAAAACCCTTAAATTGCTCAGGGTTAGATTTTCATCTTAACGACCTTAGTGCTGTAAAATTCCCGAACAAAGCACAGGAAGGAGAATCTGACATAGGTTTGACAGAACTCTTGGATTTTTGCGTGATTAGCTGGTGAAGACCTCCCACTGCAGTACCTTTTATCTCTGATACAAAAATAAAATCTGTTGGTTTTTGTTTTATTGATAGTGAAAGACAAAGTAGTGACATTTCCATTTCTGATGAATCTTGAAACTATATTTCACTAATTATGCTAACCAACAAATGCTAAATGATAAAATGCTAATTTAATCCATAGAAATTAGTGATTGTGTGATTTTCTCAAACAGAACATTGCCAATGTTAGTACTTGTAGGGGAGAATTTTCCCTTTCCTGTACACAGTGAGAGGGGTAATAATTAGGTGAGTTGGCACTGGACAGATAATCACATCCTTTTCAGCACCCCACCAATTAGGTGCTAAGTGAGAGGTCTGTTGTGGACTTTGATTACTGCGACTGCAGGTGCTTTCAGCAGATTCTGCCTAAAGTGCTTTGAAAGTAATTGTTTTGACAACTGAGAGCGTCGGTTAGGATGAAAATATTGCTTAAAATAAACCTAATCTGAGTGCAAAAGAGGTCAAAATCTTTCAAAAGTAATTTAACATGACACATTCAGCAATATGTGCAACACCTCGAGAGAGTCAAAAGCATTTGTGAAAAGCATTCATTTTTGGTTATTAAGGTGTTAGGACACGGGCTTCTGTGTTTCTGAAAATGCCGGTGCTTGCTTCAAAACATTAACATCTTGTGACTTTTGATGGTGTCACAAACTGGCAATGACAAGTAAATGAATCACACGGCTGGGGCGATGATGCATAGCCAAAACCATTCAGTGCAAAAGTGGTTGCTATGCGTGTTCAAGGACCGTAACTACTCCCCTTCGGTGGTCGAAAATGCCCTCAACCGCATCTCTTGCATTTCCCTCACCTCTGCCCTCACATCCCCAACCCCCTAACAAAAATAAGGACAGAATCCCCCTTGTCCTCACATATCACCCAACCAACCTCCGCACCCAATGTATCATTCTCCGCCACCTCAGCCACCTGAAATCCAACCCCACAACCAAAGATATATTTCCCTCCCCACCCCTCTCTGCCTTTCGTAGGGACTTCGCTCTCCACGACTCCGTCGTCTGCTCCACACTCCCCACTAGCCTCACCACCCCTGGCACCTTTCACTGCAACTGCAGGAGGTGCTACACCTGCCCCTATGCCTCCCCCCTTACCTCTATTCAACAGAGAAAACAAACCTTCCATGTTAGACAGGGGTTCACCTGCACATCTGTCAACTTGGTCTACTGCGTCCGCTGCTCCTGATGTGGCTACCTCTACATTGATGAGACCAAGCGGAGGCTTGGACAGCGTTCTGTAGAGCATCTGCACACTGTTCATGACAAACGACAACACCTTCCGCTTGCGAAACATTTTAAGGCTCTCACCCACTCCCTGGGTGACATGTCCATCCTGGGCCTCCTCCAGTGTCACAATGACGCCACCCGCAAACTGGAGGAGCAGCACCTCATTCATCCTGGGGAGCCTACAGCCCAATGGTTTCAATGTGGACTTTACCCGTTTCAAAATCTTCCCATTCTCGGCCTCATCCCATGAGCAACCCTCCCTCTCATCCCCGCCTCCTTGACTTGACATGCCTGTCCATCTTCTCTCTCACCTATTTGCCCCCCACCTCGTTAACCAATCCCCACCGCTCTCTACCTGCACTCACCTATCACTGTCCCACCTACCTTCCCCAGCCCCACCCCTCCTCTCTATTTATTTCTGAGCTCCCTTCCCCCTCCCCATTTCTGAAGACCCAAAATGTCAACTTTCCTGCTCTTCTGATGCTGCCTGGCCTGCTGTGTTCCTCCAGTTCCACACTGTGTTATATGCGTTATCCATGTTCTGTCTGCTTGTACTCAATCTTTTTTTTCGACTTGGCACTAGTTGCCGCTTGGTTGCAACTGGTGCAAAGCCAACTCTTTGCTCTGCTTCCACTGTGCTTAATCATTTGTTCATGACTTTGGTGTGGCTCAGGAATACTAATTTATACTTGTGAGAAATTTCCATAAGTCTTCCAACAGCCTGCCTGATAAATCACATCTTCAAATTTAAAAGATAAATTATTATGTTTAGTTTCAACTATTGATGTTTATTGATTATTTGGAGTCATCCTCTTGCTGACTTGAACTTGAGTACTAACCAGACTAAGATGTCATAATCTTATTGCAAGGTCAAATTAGAGTGGGAGTAAAAAGAATAGTAATACTATTGTTTCATTGATTTCCTCCACTTAAAAGAAAGTATTCATGACTGTATTCAGACAAATAATAATTCCTCACCTGTTTGACAAAATATTTACAATAGTGTAACAGCCATTCTGCCCACAAGGTCCATGCTAGTATTTATTCTTCAAACATTCCTCTTTTCATTTTCGCCTAACCCTATTAACATAATCTTCTACATCTTTCTCACTCATGTCTATCTAGCTTAGTCTCAAATGTTAATCTCAGCTGTTCCCTATGGTTGTGATTTCCATATTGTAGCCACTCTTCAGGTGGAGAAGCTTCCCCCTAAATTCTGTACTGGGTTTATTATTGACATCTTATATTTACTGCCTCAGGTTGAGTTCTTAACAGCAAATGGAAACACTTTCTGTATGTCCGTTGAACTCACACTGTGGTGCACATTTGTGTACTCAAAGTCACCTTTTTTAATGCACAGACAGAAAGAACATGTACACACTCTGAACCTGTTACAACACAAAACTGGTGACAATATTCTCAGGTTCATTGTACAAATAAATACTTTGTACAATCAGACTCAATGGGTCTTTAAACAAAGCTTGATAGTTAACTGTCAATCATCATCTAATTGGTGTATTCTCCACTGCCTCTACCAATCAGAGTCCACTTGCCAACCGACTTGCACACTCCTCTCAGACAGATATATGTTGTTTTCTCCATAAGTTGGTATTCTGTAAAAAAAACTTTCCCATTAAAAGGCATCTGGATGGCTACATGAATATGAAGGGTTTAGAGGGATTGGGGCCAAATGGGACTAGATTAATTTAGAATATCTGGTTGGCATAGACAAGTTAGACTAAAGGGTCTTTTTCCATGCTGTACATCTATATGACTCTCTATGACTCTATAGTGTGTCCTTTTTCAGCAGTAACCTTTGAATTAAAAAAATTACATCAACAAATATAATTAGTTGTAAACAGTTGTACCAACACCCATGTGCTATGTCAATGTATGCATAGTAGTTCATACTGGAATCAATTATTGAAGGATCATTGGAAATAAAATGTAAGAATTTTCCTTTCCCATATCTAACATATCCTTTCCCATATCTGCTGAAAACAATCCAAGAACTTTTTCACAAGAATAAAGGGTCTTGCCAAAGCTGAAACATTTACAGGCCATTATTTGGTCAATGAATTTTAGGGGGTAAAAATCAGATTTGTCACACTGGTGCCAGAAGCACAAGACACACTATTTCTTTAGGTTGTTACTAATGGCTGAGGAGAGAGAATTTAGTAAAGAAAACATAGTCTATGTTTGGTGTCAATCTGCAAGCAACCAGAATGTCAGGTCACCATATAAATGCAGAGACTATTCCTTTCAAATTCCTTCTACTTTATCAGAATCTGATGGGCTTCACATACAGATCAATCTTGATCATGTTGCATGATGGAACAAGCTCAAGGAGCTGCATGATCCATTCCTGTTCCTGAGAATATACTGCCAGCAATATTCAGAAGTCATTCAAAAACAATGATACCATTAGAAAGGTGTACCCTTCTCATAACATAGATTTGGGCAATGGATGGTTTATGGTTCCATTTGCAAGCTACAACTATGATCAGCTTACAACTTACTATTCTAATTTGCAGAAATCTGTTTATTGACAAGAGGCAGGCGAACCGCCAGTGTTCGTGCTGATACCTATTGTCGTCTGTATTCTCTCTCTGTGGATCATTTTAATGAGGTATTGGAAGAATACCCCATGATGCGAAGAGCCTTTGAAACTGTGGCCATCGACAGACTGGATAGAATAGGTATGCATAGTATCCTTATAACACTCCTAAACATTATCTCTTCTTTCTTCTAACCATAATTCACCCTAAAGGTCCGAATTTTTTTTTTCATACTGTAGTGAAAGATTAGTAATTACTTGGTGCAGTTAGATGTCTGTTCGGAGCTATGCCCTTCAAAATTGTATGTATCCTAGCAACAGACAGCCTGTCATAGATAAACTACAATTCTTTACAAGGAAGTATTCCTCTTATACCACATCATTTTTCAATAAATTATTGAATGTATATACATTATTAAGTATTGCATAACATTGAGTATTATTCTGCATGATAGAAGCACCATGTAATTACTTTGGTACTGAATATTGTGGTAGTTAATGCAATATAAATTGTGAATAAATGTAGAACAATTATTAGTTGAATTACTTTTCGTAGAAATGAAAGAGAGCATGGAAAACTGAATAGTGATATTCACTGATTAGCTGATGAAATCTTACGTAAGGTTTGCTATTTTCTAGCCTATTTCATTACTAATTGACTCTCTAAATCTCTGCATCCACTTCTGTGGATTTAGAATGAATCATTAACTAGACAAGATCAGTAATGTACAATGCAAGATGAATTTATTTGGTATAGATTGCATTAATTAATATGTTTTAATTCCTTCACAAACAAAGGATTATTAACATGGGATTTTCAACATAATATTATCGTTGTCTTATATGCCGCTATATCGATTTTCTTACTCCTGAAATAAGTTATCACATACTTAAAACAATCAACTCAAAGTTTGCAACATCAATGATTGTTTTTCTTTTATTCTTCATTTGAAAGGTCACTTCTGAATTTCACAGTAATCTTCATGAATTTATTATACCATTATCAATTATGCGCAGTTGTAGGCCATCCAGTCCTTTGTGCCTGCTCCATCATTCAATGAGGCCATGGCTGATCCATTTGAATTTAAACTTCCATAATCCCATTTATTCCCCATAATCTTTGACTCCCTTACCTAATAATAACGAATGGAGTTCTGCTTAAAAATACTTCAATTACTCCACTTCCATCACCTTACAAGTCAGGGTGTTCTAAAATTGCACACCCTTCTTAGAGAAAACATTTCTTCACATCTGTGCCCAATTTATAAACGTTGCACCCAAGTTCTCAACTCAGCCGCAAGAGGAAACACCTTTTGCCAGTCCATCTTATAAAGACTTTACTGCCACACTCTTCTAAAGTCCAGTGCAATCAAGCCGATTCTGTCCAAGCTTTCATCAGAGAACTTGGTCATTTGAGCTATCGATGTATCCTCTGACCTGCCTCCAACACACTTATATTCTGCCTCTCAACTAGGGGTCCAAAGCCACACATAGTATTTGAGATATGGTTTCACAGATGTCATCTATGACAGAAACATACCATGCTTACATTTGCATTCAATTCCTCTCATCATAAAGGATACCATTCCATTATCTGCTTTATCACTTGCTGTACTTACATTTTGTGACTCAAGCATGAGAACACCTAGATTTGGAATTCTCTACATTTCCATTTTTCTTGCCAAAGTGAACAAGTTTACATTTTCCCACATTATACTCCATCTGGTAGGCTTCTACCCACTTATTTAACATATCTATACCTGTCTGCATCCTCCTTTCGATACCATGCCTTTGTTCCCCTTGTCTAAGTCATTGATAGAGATTATAAAAGAAACTGAGGCCCCAGCACAAACCCCTGCAGGACTCCATTCATTATGTCCCACCAACAGACGAAGACCTACTTAATTATACTCTCTACTTTCTGCCAGCCAGCCAATCCTATAGGTATGCTAGTATGTTAAACGATACACTCCCACATCAAGCAATAACCTTTTATATGGCACTTTTTCAAAGGCCTTCTGGAAATCCAAGTCCAGTGGAGCTGCAGACTCCCCTTTATCCACAGCGCATGTTACTCCTTCAAAGAACTCCAATAAGTTGAGAGAACCTTTCCAAAATCAAGGCAAATTAACATCAACACATCTACTAGCTCATAAGACACTTACTTTAAGACCCTGGGATGAAGTCTTTCAGGACCTGAAGGCTTGTCAACCTGCAGCTCCATCAGTTTGCACAGTACAGTTCCTTAGAGATTGTAATTTCAGCCAATTCTTCTCTCCCTTTCATCTCCTGATCTATAGATATTACTGAAATGTTACCTCTATAGTGACGACAGAAGCAAAATATCTGTTTTTTTTCTGCTACTTCTTTATTTAATTCTCCAGAGGATCAACACTTACTTTTTTTTCCTTTTATATATTTTTGGAAACTTGGATATCCAATTTTACATTTCTAGCTAACTTCCTCTCTTTATAATTTTATCTCCTGAAGAATCTTTTAGTCATTCGCTGACATTCTTATATTAAGACCAAACATTGGACCTATCACTCACCTTTGCCCGATTATTCTTTTTCCTTAAGTTTGACGCTCTTTTTAGTGTCTTGAAGTAACCATGGATGGTGCACCCTCCCTTTAGAATTTCTAAGTATTGCAGGAATATATTTATTCTGAGTATTCTGAAATATCCCTTCATTGTCTTGCAATGCCTCTCTATTGATTTATCCCCTAGTCTAGTATCCAGTTCACATCAGCTAGCTCAATTTTCATGCCTACCTAGTTACACTTATTTAAATTTTTAAAAACTAGTCTTAGACCTACATTTCAAACTGAATGTAAAATTCAGTCATTTTGTGTTTGTTGTTATCTAGGGGTGCCTTTACTCTGAGGCAGTTCATTAATCCTGTAGCATTATGCAGTGTTATATATAATATAATCTGCTTTCTGTTTGGATTGCAGAGTGTGCTACTCTAAGAAACTATCTAGATACCATTCTCTGAACTCATTCAGTCTACTCTTGCCAATTTGGTTTTTACAGTTTATAGACAGATTAAACTCCCTTGTGATTATTGCCATCCCTTTATTACCAGCACCCAATATTTCTTCTTTTATATACTTGACCCTACTTTGAGGTTACTGTTAGAAGGCATTTAGACTACTCCTACTAGTAACCTCTTTCTCCAACTTTTCCTCATTTCCACCCAAACTGATTCTACATCTGATCTGAGTCAAGGTAATTTTTAACTGTTGTGTCAATGCAATCCTTAATTAACAGTGTTACCCCCCCACCATTATTTAACTCTACTAGAATGTTCTACTTGAATGCCTTATACCGTTCAACATTCAGAACCCAATCTTTGCCAACATGCATCTACATCTCCTAATGCCATCAGACCAAATTTATTTACATCAATATGTACTGACAATTATTTTAATTTTTTTTAATGAATGCTATGCATGTTCAGATATAGAGCAAAAACAAAACAAAGAACTATAAATGCCGGAGATCTGAAAAAAGAACTGAAAGTATTGGAGAAACTCAGCAGGTCCGGTAGCACCTGGAGAGAAAAACAGAGTTAGCAATTCAAGTCCAGTGGCCCTTTATTAGAACTGTACCCCTTGATTTGTTACATCTACCCAAGCTTCATCCCTTACTCCCATTGTTTAAGGCCCTGTTTACTTCCCTAGTTGTGTGGTTTGCTAGAACACTAGTTTCAGCACAGTTCCAAACTGTCCCACCAGTACAGTCCCCACTTTCCACAGTACTGATGTCACTGCCCCTTGACCTGGTGAACCACGTATTCACTTCAATAATTTTATGTGCCATCTGTCAATTGACAAGTGGCTCAGGTAATAATGCAGACATTATTATCCTTGAGGTTCTGTCTTTTTAATTTTTTTCCCTAACTCCTCATATTGTGAACAGAGCATCCTACCTTATCCTGGCAATATTATTAGCATCTATATGGATCACAATCACTCCAAGCTTCTGACCAGCCCTGAGCAGATGTCCCAAAATGCTGGCATGAAGTAGGAAAAATAGATTTCTGCACTCATGCTCTTCATTGCACAGAATAGTCTCTATCCCTCTCTTTATAATATCTCCTACTACCACACATTCCTTTTTTGCTCACCAATTTGAATGGCTTCCTGTGCCACAGTGCCTACCTCATCCACCCTGCAGCCCTCATGCTTATCTAGCCAAGCAGAAAGAATGTCAAACATGTCAGATCATTTCTAGGGTCCTGCAATCCCGCCCTCTGTACCTCCTGTCCTGCTTCATTTGCAGTCACACCCTTCCTTCCCTAACCACTGACCACGTCAGAAGTCCCTACCCTAACGGGTGTGACCACCTCCCAGAATGAACTATCCAAGTAATGTACCCCCTCCCTGATTTGTTGCAATGTCAGTTGTTCATAAACTCTGAGCCAAAGTTACTTGAGCTATAACCATTTACTACAGACATGTTTGTCCCCTGGATTACACTGGCATTCTGGAGTTCCCATCTGCTAAGTCTGTGACCAGTTCTGCCATCCTTCATGTGTCTCTTTGATTTAATGTATTTGTTCCGCTTCTGAATAATTAATACACTTCTTTGTTTCCCTCTCTCATGTATTTTGTTAACTGTACCACCTGTAGGTTTAATAATCTCATGAAACAATTTGTAAAAATGAATTTGAATCCATTTATCAAATAGAAACCAGCAAGTGTTTTTGAGTATAACAAAAACCTCCAGGAGCTTTGTCGAATTTGCATGATGTAATTCACTTCCGGGCAGTCAATCCTAACCTTAAACATTTTAAACATTAATCGTTCCTTTTAAACCATCTGCTGTTCAAAATCTCAAGCTAGATGTGTTTTTATAATCATTATGGCTATTCACAAAAGACCACGTTTTCCAAAACCTCAATTTGAACAATGGACCTACGATTGGAAGTAAAAATAAGTATTGAAATAAGAAATACGTAGGATGGTCTTAGAAATGGAACAAACATATTTGGAATAAAAAGACCTGCAATCATATAGCACCCTTCATGATCACGGGATGCCTAAAGTATTTTACATTTAATTAAGTACTTTTCTGAAGTATAGTTAACCATTGTAATGTCAGAAATGCAGCAGCTAATTTGCACACAGCAGGCCCCAAGTGCTGAGATATGAAGTTGGCCAATAATCTGTTTTGATTTAAGATGCTGATATGAGGGATAACTATTAACAGGGATAATAAGGAAAGTCCTCTTGCACATCCTCAATACAGTGTCATGGCATTTTTTTAAATGCATTGGAGAGGGGAGACAGTTTAACATCTCTTCTAAAAGAAATCATCTCCAGTAGCGCAACACTTCCTCAGTACTGCACTTGAATGTCGGCCTTGATTTTATTTTTCTGTAGCTGTACAGGATTGG
The DNA here is from genome assembly GCA_024137785.1 of Ginglymostoma cirratum. Lineage (NCBI taxonomy): Eukaryota > Metazoa > Chordata > Chondrichthyes > Orectolobiformes > Ginglymostomatidae > Ginglymostoma > Ginglymostoma cirratum. The sequence goes on from JAHRHZ010000274.1 coordinate 13,071,471, forward strand.
GACTTAGCACCACACCCTTCTAAGTCAGAAGTGCAGTGCTCCAAAGGGAAACTTGACTGAAATAATGATTTAAAAAGTATGCAAAATACTGTTAAAAGACTGAGCAGTTCAGGTGCTCATATCGCCATAATCTTAATGTTGTGATTTAAGGGGAGACTGGTCTCATTATAAGTCATTATTTCATGTGAATTTCTAAATGGGAGACAAAGTATAAAAACTTCCAGATCTTGTGATGGATTGGTGGCTGGAGTCATTTCTGATTAGTAAATTTAGGCTTGATGTTTGAAATGTCATAAAAATAATCTTGCAATTCAGGCAACACTTATCCCATGCCTTTCACGTAGATTGATGACAAAGTGAGAAAGTGAAAATGGTTTGAATGGATCCTGCTTACTTTAAGCCTACTTTACATTCCTGCTTCATATTTCTACTATATGATGATGTGCCACAATTACTCATTTTCCCCGTGATATTTGTCATTATCATCATTATTTTTTTCAATAGTTCGGTCAGGTTCTCAGGTTGAAGCATTCTTCGTGGCAGTCGAGAAAGTTTCAATATAGGACCCTCTCCTATTAATGATGGTGCTCTGCAAAATATTGACTAATGATAAATGAGGAGCCATCATTACAAGATATATAGAAACCAAAAGAACTGCAGATGCTGTAAATCAGGAACAAAAACAAAGTTGCTGGAATATTCTGAGGAAGGGTCACTGGACCCGTAACGTTAACTCTGTATTTTCCTTCACAAATGCTGCCAGACCTGCTGAGCTTTTCCAGCAACTTTGTTCTTTATTACAGGGTATATTGCAGGATATACATTAAGCAAGCAACGGTCATTTGAAAAATAATGCAAAACTGTAACAAACTGAGGTCTCTTTGACACAAAGCGTCATGATGGTGTGTTTCACTTGTTTCCAGGCCATGCCATCAATCCCAGCATGCTAGCCAAATGTGACATTCCCCTGAATGCATTTGAAAAGGGAGGGAGAATTCAGATTTAATTCCTAATATAAAGTTTAGGAAGAGAAGGAAAAAGGCATGAGCGAGTTTTAAGAAGGGTACCTTCATATTATCACGGTGGATTTGATATTTTATAGAACAGAGATAAACGTCAAGCCAAGCCAAGATGGGCAAAAGTTCAGATACTTGGAAAAGGCAAAAATCACTTTAATTTAGACTCAGATTTTTCTGTGTATTTAATAAGATTGGATAGTGTAATAACATTTGCAACATTTGGAACAAAATTGAGTGTGGGCAGGATGAGCATCATGGAGTGGGACTGTGGGGGCATGGTACTTGGAAGCCAGGGCAGAGGCTTTTGGCTGCTCCCACCAAATCCCCCTGATGCCAGGTTTCTGAATTGTATACAGAGTCTGTGATAATGAGAGACCCCATTTCCAAGGCATAGGAAAGCATTGTAGCTCTGATTTACTCCCTGAGCTGCCACTGAACTGTAGTCTCATTAGACCATTAGACAGCTCAAATGACATCTTGCTGAAAGTGGCCAGGAATTTTGTATCCATCTTTTTCTGCTGATTTAAACATGGAAGGTTTTTCTTTCGCTGGGAGATTAGGCAGGGCTTTTCCAGCGATTCAATGGACCCCCACCATAGTTCTGCTATTTATTTATTTAATGAATGTCAATCCCCAGATTTTACTGATAATCTCCTCATTTGCTGAGTTTCAGGTGATTAGTCTATCACATAGCTTGTAGAAGGGACACTCCACAGTACTGTGCAGTGTTGTTTGTGTGTCTCCACAAGTGTGTAAGGGGTTTGGAGTGAGGCCCCAGTGGTAGAGGGTAGCTGGGTAGGGGCTCTGGCTTGTCCTGTTCAGCAAGGACCACACTCGTTGTTGCAGTTCAAAGGTTGCCTTTCGACAGATTGGGTTTATCATAATGGACTTGTCACTTCCCTGGTTTCTTATTCCTTGATGCACAGAGTATATGCTGATGGATTTTGCTCACATGGGCTATTCCACATCGGATGCTGGAATGGAAGGCAGGCAGGAAGTTGATGAAATATGTCAATACGGATTTTTTCAACCAGCTTGTATGTTTTCATCATTCGGCAGATATGTGGGGGAGTGTTGCTTGCAAGGATAAAGCCAGGGGAGCGGTGTTGGACAGAAGGTTCACATGACCATGTATGATGTTGCAATCCATTGAGTACCTGATATTTGTGTATGATAAAATGTGCCAGACAGTCTGCTGTACAGTATGATAGGACAAGTGCTGTGGCCCAGAGTGTTGTGGTAGCATGACCCATTAGATCCAACAAATTTAGTTGATAGATTGTTTCCACATTTGGCCTTTGCTGGTGTTTTCTTCAGATGCTCCTAAAGTCCTGTCCAGAGACAAACCCGAGAATGTTGGGTTGAGATCATGTTTTAACTTCAAGCCGTCCATGTAGCAACACAGTTCTTGACTTTGTGCAGGTGGAATACATTGCATATTGTTTTAGAGGGATTCAGTAGGAGACACCATGCTTTGTAGTAGTCCATCAATTTTGTAATGTCTTTCAATGATTGTCTGATCCGGGATGCAAAAGGACGGAACTTGGATGGTACAACTTGGTGTGAAAGGCTGCATTAAATTCTGCCCTTGGATCTTATGATGTTAGTTATAGCCAAAGTATGAAATTTACTTTAATTTGGGAAGTGGAAAGTGATTGAAGGAGAGAAGTTTCTGTGCTGAAGAGCAAGGAGGTGTAGTAATTAAGAAATACAGCCACATCACAAGTGAGAAGGTCATAGAGATCTACAGCACAGCAAAAGGCCCTTCAGCCCATTGCATCTTTGCCAGTCATAAACAACCACTTAACTATTCTAAGATAACAAGGTGTAGAAGTGGACGAACACAGCAGGCCAAGCAGCAGCAGAGGAGCAGGAAGGCTGACGTTTCAGGCCTAGACCCTTCTTAAGAAATTTCTGAAGAAGGGTCTAGGCCGGAAACGTCAGCCATCCTGCTCCTCTGATGCTGCTTGGCCTGCTGTGTTCATCCAGCTCTACACCTTGTTATCTCAGATTCTCCAGCATCTGCAGTTTCTACTATCTCTGAAACACTTTTAACCACCTAACTATTCAAAGCCCATTTTTCCAGCTCTTAGCTCATAGCCTTGTATGCCTTGGCATCACAACGTGTAATTACATTGTGGTAGGTTTACATACGCAATTTCCATCTTAAATATGGATATATGTATTTATAATTGGAGGAATTGAATAAAAAAATTGACAGTGGTAAGTTTTAGAAGATTATATTTTAATCTTTTCTACAGATAATGAGGTCTGTGATGCAAAGGATAGTGTCCCTCCCTCTAAGCTACAAGCTCTAAGTTTGAGTTCCTACCTCCCAGGAATGATGGACACGGAAGGTGCCATCATAATGCATCCAAATATGTTGAGTATCACCTGGCAAATATTTCCAACTCATGCCAATGACATTTGGGTGAGAAATGCCTAGAAAGTTGTGTGATGTTAAGAAATTTGGGGCCTTGACCATCATTAATCATAGCTCTAGTCTACAGCATGCATGTAAATGTGAGAATTGAACACATGTAAACGTGCTTGTTGCCACAGTAACTGTGAGTGCTTATGTGGTGGGATATATCATTAGTTAGCTCAGTTGGCTGGAAAGCTGACGTGGATTGGATTAGTGCAAATTGATCCCTATTCCATCTGCAGTGGGTTTGGGTTCTCCCTCTTTGCCCTATATGTCGTCGAGGTTGTCACGCTGTGTATCATCAAAACTTCTTTCAAGCAGAGAACTTGAGGGGAGACGTGGATAAAACAATGCACACCATGAGTGAAATTTGATGATTATGATGGTGACCCTCTCCGTCAGCTGGAGAGTCAGGTGCAACCTCACTGCAACCTTTCTGAGCCTCAGCGACCTGATTTAGTGTCCTTCAGGCAGGAATGGTGGGATGAGGAGCAGGGTTGGGGAGAGATGTTTGGCTACAGAAGGAGGGAGTTAAGAAGATGGTGGACTCTCCACCCAACTATGCAGCCAACCTACCTCCAAATTACACCCTATGTGACAGGCAAGTCATGGATGAAGCAAAGCAGTATATATTTATGATGTCTACAATTGTATTACTGTGGTTAGCCAAATCTGTCCCTCTAGAAGATGCATATATTGCTCTATGGTACTCAAAGAGCCATTCACTGAAACACCTATGAATTTTGTTAAATAACCTCAAAAGCTACTTAACTTTACAGTTTGTTTCTGTTTTTTGTGAACCTGCACAAAAGAATCAGGGTCTCATATTGAAAACTCCTCTGATAATTTTTTGTAAGGGCAGAATCTATATACTCATGTCAGAATAATTTGCTGTATGCCTGAAAAATAGAGCCTTGCAGTCTAGCCATTGTTTTCAGAACTGTGTAACAGATGACTATATTTTTAGAGATGCCATTATCAATTTTTGTTAAGTTTGCCCTGTTTATTTATTTTTATCCTTTTTATTTATTTCGTTCGTAGGATGTGGGCACTGTGAGCACTTTATTGCTCATCCCTAATTGCCCAGACTGCAGAGAAGTGTCAACGACAAAATTGCTATGGTTCCAGAGTCACATGTAGACCAGAGGAGATGAGGAAGGCATATAAGGAAGACATTAGTGATCTAGAAAATTTTTTAAACAGCAATGCTAACTTTTTATTCCAGATTTGAATTCAAACTTCACCATGTCTCATGGTGGAATTCAAACTCATGTCCTAGGACATTTGCATGGGGTTCTGGATTACTAGTCCACTGGCATTACCACTATCCGTCACTGCCCTAAATGTCAATGATAATTTGTTGTACAGTTCCTTTATTTCATTCCTTTAAAATTATCAACTTAATGCATTGATAGATTAATACAATAACTGAAAAGTAAAATACAAGTGAAAGATATTGGAAATACTCAGCAGGTCAGGCTGCATCTTCTCCTTGTTCAGAAGCTGAACTTGCAAGGAGAACATTAAAGGAAGGGTCATTGACCTCAAACATTAACTCTTGTTTTTCTCACTACAGATTCTTCTGACCTTGAGTATCTCTAATATTTTCTGTTCTTATTTTAGATTTACATTATCTGCTATATTTTGTTTTTGTGGTTAATAGTTGGGGAATTTATTGATTTTCCACCTGTGGAACCTGAATTTGAATCAACTCAGGCTAATAGGAGAAAGTTTCCTCTAAATGCCTAGGTCTTAAGTGAATTAACATGGGGTATTTTCAGCCCAGGTGTTGGTGGGCACAGCAGAAAAGCTCTCATAATTTGGCACCAATTCATACTAAATTGGTAATTTTATCAAGAGAGTTTAAGGAATGCTGAATTAAAATAAGGCATAGGCCTGCAATGATTTGGATACTGGAAGAGGCTCAAAGGGTTGAGTTGTCTATTCCAGCCCCTATGCACAGAAGATTGAAAAATGTCACACTGATCCATCAAAGGTGTTATTCAATATTTGCAGCCAAATAGTGGTTCTGCAACTGACTTTGTTACAGGTGACCTGGGAGTGTGTGATGACACTAACACCACTACCTTCCTATAAACTCGTTAAAAAAGTGAACGAGAAACAACAGTAAAATTGGACACTTTATTAATTATAATGTTTCCCCACATGGTAAGATGGAAAGACTACTGCCCATGTCCTGTCTTGGGAAAAATCAAAATTGATAATTTTCAAACTTATACACACCCCTTTTCTTAGGCACTCAAAGCCAACTTTTCCAATTCTCAAGCAGACCTTCAAATGGACGTGCAGCATGGTTACCTGCTTAGATTAGCTTGTCAGAATCCTGCGCCAGTTGCAGGAACAATTTGCAATTTTCGTGACTGCATGCTGCTCATTTTTGCAAGATGTTGAGTTGTCTGATCATGGTGGTTCTACCCTTAAAGAGCCTGCTGACAGCTCCTGCTGACAACACTCGTCAACATTTTGGGAGTGAATTGGGGAGGATATTTGTGAAGCTAGGAGAATTCAGAATGCTGCACCTGGCCCTGCAAATATTGCGGTTTCTGACTCCCATGACATTCTCTCTTCAGATTTTACTGATCAGGTATGGTTCAGCTCACTCACGGAGCTGCTGGAAACCCTGCTTCACCCCCTGAACTGCTTCCAACCAGTATACAGTGCCAGTTGCTGTTGAAGGTAGCTTCCCAAACCCATGATAGTGGTGGCCATATTTGAAAATGGTTCTGCTTCCAAGTCCTGGTTTCAAGCAGACATGTGCCCACTCTGTCAAAGTTAAGAATCAGTACACTCTTCGTCCACTATTTTCCCAGAAGTTGACACAGTTCTGTTTGGCATAGGGTACGTTGCTCAGTTTAATTAATTTAAAAGAAAATTGATACCTTGTACATGATTAATATCATCAAACTGTTCTGAAGTCTAATTTGTTGTTTCTCTATAGGAAAGAAAAACTCTATTTTGCTGCACAAAGTCCAGCATGATTTAAACTCTGGTGTCTTCAACAACCGTGAGAATGAGATTATACAGGAGATTGTGAAGTATGATAGAGAGATGGTTCAACAAGTGGAACTTCAAAGGCCTCTTGCTATGTCTCACACACCTCCATTTCATGGAGGTTCCATGTTCAATTCTCAAGGCCAACTTGCTAACAATTCAGCAATTGCTACTCTCCAGCAGGCTGTAGCTATGAGCTTCTGTCCTCCATCTACAGGCCTTTTTATTGGGTCTGTAGGTGTGCAATCACCTAGGACAGTCAGGCGGTTACAGACTGTTCAGAGTGCAGCAAGCCCACTTTCAGTGTCCCCTGGTCAACAATCGCAGACACAACAACAAGTGGCATCAGTTTCACCATATCCTTCAGCTGTCTCCAGTCCTCCAAACCAAAGCCCATTAACAAACCGAACTTTCCAGTATGGATCACAGGCTCAATCAGGCTCGCAGCTGTCACTAACACAGCAAAAAGCACCCAGCCCTCCCCAGCGTCCTGCAGCTCATAAGAGCACACAGGCATTGCATACTAGCAGCTTATCCCAAGAGGCAAGGCCACTGTCTGCTTCCCAACCCTCATTGCCTCATAATATTTCCCAGACAGTAACCTCAAGTCCACCACAATCAACCAGAGAATCAACATCATCGATAGGAGGTCAGATGTCTGTGCAACCAAGTACAGGAGCTCTCCAAGGATCGATTCGAGGACCTGTCCCACCAAGGATGGCCCTGACGCACCAAATGTCCACGGGTGCAATGTTTCAAGTGTCACCAATGACCAGTACACAACAGGACTCAGGTGTTCCCAAGAAAGATTCTGTTGTATGTGTTACAGATATGGACACAGGCAAATCAAGGCTTTCCTCCAACTTGTGATATACGTGTCACGATGATCTTTTGTGGTGAATAAGAAGAGGATTAAGTTTGAGAACAGTTAACAGTTGGTTGTGTGATTGAAAAAAGAATTGCTGCTGGTTACTGCGCATTCTAAATGAACTGCACATTCTGCCCTTAATTGCCATTTTACAGAAATTCTACATTTGTGCAAGAGTTCAAAAATCAAATGTCTGACAAATGGAGATGTGCATAATTATATCAAAGGATGCTGAGCTTATCAGCTTTTATTTCTTTTATCAATTTGTCTGTAATAGATGCTTTATAGGTGTTTAAACGCAATATGTGATTTTCTTCAGAAAAAGATCTTATTGTGGTATTTGGTGTGATGATGTCGTTTTATGTATTGTTGTATAGTTAGACGTAAATTGTTATCCCAATGCAAATAATTTTAATGTCTTAAGAAATTGCTGCTACACTATAATACAGCAAAACAACCAGCTTTTAACCTCCATTCTTTTTTCAGGGTGTTTATGCTGGAAAACATTTTTATTTTAATACTAAAAATGAAGAGTGTTTCTGATATGGTTTTCCTTGCGTGATGTAGCAGAAATATACAGTAATGCAATCTGATTTACCCCAGACTGTAGGAAACAAATTCAACTCTTAATTTTCTGTTGAATATTTTTGAATATATTTAGTATCTCAATAGATGTATTTCTATTTAATTAAAAACATTGTCCAGTGTTACTGTAAATGGAAATGATTAATTCCTGAATCTGGACACTGAAACAGAGATTATGTATATATCATTAGGACCAAAAGTAGTTTAACATGAAAATGCATAGAGAGTTGCAATGGTGGAATTCAAATAGCATTCTGGACTTTACCAGCCGCCGATATTTTCCTCACTGAATGAGCGTATGATTTAAGAACATCATCCAACAGCCCATTCAGGGCACTGGCATTGCTGTAAGGGAGACATAATGATCATCAAGTATTAATGATAACCTGATGTCTTCTCAGACTTTAAAGCGCAATACAACAACTGAATCAATTAGCTGAGTCGTCCCTTTTTATATGTTAGTTGAATTGAACACATCACTGCAATAAAAACTTTGATTAACTTCACAGATACTTCCCATGAGGCTTGTGACTGGCATCACAAAGTTTGTAAGACATTGTCATTTTATATTGAGCTGTAGTCAAATGCAAGCACAACTGTACCTTTGGGTTTGGTATTATCACTTCCAATACCCAGAGTCTGGAGTAATTAGAAAATAGGTAAGTGCTTTAGTTGTCCAGTGTAGTTCTGTAAGATCATTCTGGTAAGGTATGATCAGTTCATTTTTTTTGACAAGATCAGCATTGTCGTAGTTAACTTATTGAAGACTGCAATTACTCCAAACTACACCAATTACTATTTTGTGATGTATTTATTAATCAAAAACATATGTATTAAGAAATTTCAATGTTTCTCTAGTTGTATTCTATTACATTCTTATAGATATTGCAAAAGGGAATGGGTGTACTTAAAATACTGGAAAAATCTTTCAATATTTCAAGTGTTTATGAAATCTAGAATCAATTGCTTCTCTGAAAGGAGAAGAAAATAATTTCTTTGCGATAGAAATGAAATGAAACCAATCTGGGAGGCATTTAGATATTTCTTTTTTCAGATGAAAGATTTAACACACTGGTAAAATTGCAGCTTATAATCTTGCTGAGCTATCATGGCCTTTATTGAGAATGTAGCTGAATGCAGATGATCATGTTAGTTTACCTCTCATAACTAAACAGTCTATAGTCATTGCAGCCATATCTTTAGTATAGAAAAAAGTAACCACTGGGTACTTTTTTTGGAATGTATAAATGTAAATGGACTAAGATTGTTCAATAGCTAAAATGGAAAATGCTTCAACTATCATCCCTTCCTTAGAATGACATACTATTGGTGACATAAGTGCTCCATTCTACAAATACTTTTTAGCAATCTTTATGCAATAAATATTTCAAGCTTTTTTCTAGTGCTTCCATAAAGTACTAGAAATATGCTGTCTTTCATATATTGTACAGTAATGCAAAGCCATTATAGTACTGTCCTCAGTAATCTATAATGTGTTGCCATCTGCCTTGTTCTTTATTCCAAATTGTGTTAAATTACCATTCATTCACAATTCTCCACAATGGGATCTGGCCTGGGACAAGCCCTTTAAAAAAAAGTTAAATCAAAGGCAGCTATGCGCGACATGGAGGAATGTATGATGTTGGCTGTAGGTGATGAAAGAAATCCCTTTTTAGAGGGTTTAAGCTGTATACTTTATTGTAATCATTCATACTGTGTGTAAAACAGCTCAGTTAATAGGAGAGTCAGTTTGCAGTGAAACTAATGATGTGAATTCTTGGCTCAAAAAAATTCAGAATGAAATAACTTTCCATTACTACTGAATTCAGTTTCTAAAATTGTAAATTAGTCAGTCACCATTCGCACTAGTAGTAATGCATACACAATGAGCAGTCATTTCAGTTTTTTTCTTTCGCTGTAGTATTCTTGTTGTCTGAGGGTTGCTAATTGTACTTTAGCTAATCCAATAATCATATTATGAATATTTAATAATTTTCAAGCCAAATTAAATGGCATGCTTAATTTGTAAAATGATTGGAATTGTTTGTTGACCAGCTTGTCTCATTTTTAAAAGGGTAAAATGTTGGGTAAGAGAAAACCAATATGCTATTTTCACTCCGAGCCAAGCTTACAGTACCAGGTAGTAAATTACTTTTAATTTGAATCCATAATTCTTGATTGTATATGTGCATAGTGTCAATTGAAGGGTAATCATGACATTTTTTTCATACACTGCACGTTGCATTTTCTTCATGACTGCAGCCCATGTATATTTATTTTTATAACAACAATTTCACTTTATTTTCAGTGATTAACTGCTTTGAGGTTCAAACAGCCATATTTGGTAACTTCTTTTTAATATCACTGTTGAAATTCTGATCTTAATTTGTTTTTGCAATCTAATCTATTTATATGCAACTAATTCAGAGGCAACTTCCTCACCTAAGTAAATGGCAGGCACATGTTAAGCTTAAATTAATTGTTTCATGAGGGCAGACACTTCACCACCTATAGCAACTCCTTAGCCTTAAACTGCTAAACCATGTATCGCACCATGTATGCACTTCAGGTACATAAAAGGGTAGAGATTTTATTAAATGCTTAAACTGGCAATCTTTTCTTGCAACCTTTTTATTCATTTTCACAGATTTTTTTTCTAATATTATGCTTTGTCGGTGTGCTCTGTGATTAACCAATATGTAATTGTGTAACATTTAATATTAATGCCTGCTCAGGAGTTGCATTGACATCCAGTAAATTCAATAAATTCAATCTTGTGTTGAGAAATGCAAGTCTGGACACTGAGAAACTTGCAGAATCGTTACTGAACCTTTCATATTTAATAGAACGTCTTTTCTTGTTTTGTCGGCCATACAGGCACTCAATGTTATGTACACTATGTCAAGTTGTTAACTGTCTGCAACACAAAGTGTAAGAAAGTTTGAAAGAGTCATCTTATCCATGTTAGAGTCTGCATAAAATGTAATAATGCAACAGTATTTCTGGAGTGTTGTATGTTTGACTGTAAAATAATGTATAAACTAAGTGCATTGTCCTTTAGTTCCAACAAATGACATCTTTTATGCATAGTTTTCCAGCCAATGGAAGAAAAAAAGAAAAAAAAAATGTAATGTGGAGTGTTTATATTCCCAAATGCAGGTAATTTCTCACTGCACTTACAAAATTTCAAGTGTTCATGTTGCTTTTGAATGTCAATGAAGTTTTTCAATTATTTCTGTGGATTTAGTAGACTTAAGCTAGTGCCTGGCAAAATCAGATTATCATCAATGACGTAAACTTAGCAATGGGGTGAATGTATATTGCAGCGACATGATCTTTTCTTCTGTATGCTGTGTTTTATTTTTCTCCCAAAGAGATCCTAGTTGAACCCGTTAGAGGTCTTGACTTAGCAGAGGTCCACCTTGGCTGCATTCCATATTGGCAGTTGTTTAACCAGATTACACTTGTTTGCCACCTCAGAACTTGGTCCAATACTTGTATGCATGTTACATTCCTTTGTATTTTTCTAAAGTGTATTAGATAGGGCCCCATTTTGGTAACATGTACAATCTCCTATTGTTTCCAACTATGTTTAACAGCTCTATAGTTTTATGTCTGGGGAAGAGGAAATAGAGCAAATTCAAAATGGTAGTGTTTCCACTGAGTTAGTTTGGGCCCCGCTTCAGACCGTCATGACTAGTGGAGATTGCAGTACCAGTTCTAAGTAATGGATTAATGTCCTGCAGAGGCTCTTATACCTGATGGGCACATGTGGCCTTCTTCATTTAAAGTAGGTGGGCTTGTTAAGCTTTGTTATAGAGAAATAGGCTTGCATTTGTGTAACACCTTTCATGACCTCAAGAAACCCAACAAACAACAGTTAAATACCATCTCCAGCATTGGAATAATGCAAAGTTAAAATCCTAAAGAAAGGGAAAGCATTTTAGTTAGAGTAAGTGGTACTAGATTCTCATGTGTGAGCCTTGAGTTATTTTTACCACCACCAACAACTTGTATAGATAATTAACTTAATAAAATGTCACAAGGCACTTTGCAGGACCATGATCGAACCAAGCCACATAAGTAGGTCCTGGGATATATTGGCCAAAGAAGAGTAAGGAAAGATAGAGAGGCAGAGAGGAAATCTCATAGTTTAGCAGCAGCTACTATCTGAAAGTGTGGTCACCGATGATGGAACTATTAAAATCAGGGATGCAGAAGAGGAAGCCATTGGATGACTGCAGAGATTTCGAACAGTTATAAGACTGAGGACGGTCAAGATATACAAAGCAGCAGAGCCATTGAAGGATTTGGTAACCAGGATGAAAATGATCAAGTCAAGATATTGCTGATTGGGTGCCAATGTGAACAACATTAGCTCCAATTTCTTTATGTTGTGCATGGCTACTCGTTTCAGTATAAATTTTTTGAACGATATCTTAAAGGGGCCGTCTTATAATCAGAGATAGTAGGAACTGCAGATGCTGGAGAATCTGAGATAATAAGGTGCAGAGCTGGATAAACACAGCAGGCCAAGCAGCATCAGAGGAGCAGGAAAGCTGACGTTTTGGGCCAAGACCCATCTTCTGAAGAAGGGTCTAGGCCCGAAACATCAGCTTCCCTGCTCCTATGATGCTGCTTGGCCTGCTGTGTTCATCTAGCTCTGCACCTTGTTGTCTCGCCTTATAATCACCTTGTTCAGGAACACTGCTAGGTTGCTGCATAGCCATATCGTCGCAAAGCTGAGATGGTCATTAGTAACAGAAGCATCAGACTTGATGCAAATTAGGATACAGGCAGAACATACTAGACAGGGGTAGTATGTTCTTTATGAGTTACATTTTATGGGAATAAACAATTTAATGGATATTTTATTGAATTGTGGAGGAAATTCTTAGTGGTATCATCAGATTTAATGCACAATTTGTCAATGCGGTTCATTGTTTAAAGTAGCATTCACACTTCATGAGCTATATTAAAAACAATTGCATATTATGCTTCACAATCATTGCATTTGAGAGCTATTACTGTAGTGGTCTCATATTTAAATGGAATACATTTACTTTTAACTTTTGCTATTGAAATTTTAAGTACTTTTGTGTGATGTAAATGCAGAATAAATGATGAATTCTATCCCATTTTCGCATTAAGTCAAACTTGTTCCTTGTGAACCTTCAGGATAGCTTGTTTCAAGAAAGTAAACCATTCCTGCATGCTTCATCACATATCTTCTATTTAGTGTGAACAATTAAAATATAGGGCAATAGAAGTATATTGTGATGAAGATTTTATTTCAGTGGAGATGTTAATATATAAACAGACTAACACTCCAATTAAGAGTTCAGAGAAAAATTGAAGCAAGCCCATTTGGTGTTTTAATATGCTCACCAAACGGCATAAATTCGGGGTTTAGATCAACAGAAAAAGCTTTGCTGAGGCTTTGCTTTTGTAGTACTAATTAGAATTAATGAAAACAGTAATACTTTCCTCATCCAAATGGAAGCAATTATCTGAAAATATGCACTTTAGCAAAGAATGACTCGGTTTTTAGTTTTATAGTTTCAAGGGAATTGTTTTATTTAATTTTTATTCATTGATAGGATGAGGGAATTTCTAGCTAGCCCAGTATTTGTTGCCCATCCCTAGTTTCCCTTGAGAAGTTGGTGGTGAGCTGTCTCCTTGAACTGCTGCAATCTTTGGGGTCTAGGAACACCCATAGTGCTGTTAAGAAGGGAGTTCTAGGATTTTGACCCAACAACAGTGAAGGAATGGAGATGTAGTTCCCAAGACAGGATGGAAGGGATGTTCTAGGTGGTGGTCTAATTTCAATACAGAATGTACACAATCTTGCTCACGGAATTCGATCAACGTTTGCTCAGCTAATAAGTTTCATGAATTTTAAAATGTAAGAAAAAAAGTAATTTTTAGGCACATTTCTTTGTAAATAGATTACAAAGCAATAAAAGTACAACAATACTGACTCAAAACAAATCTTAGTGGACTTCAATAACATCCATCTCATTACAATAACTTCTACCCAATCATAAAATTGAATGTGACATGGGGTTTATTGACTCTATTGTCAAAATTACAGAGTTACCATTGAGAGTCACTCCACTATCAGCCTCTGAGAAAGTAAGTCCAATCCAACAGTATGGCATTCACTGACAGTCATATTTCAACCTCATTTCTTTTCCTGCTGGCTTTTCAAGTTGCATTACGATGATGATGAAATTGTATCAAATATTACTTTTTGCATTTGGAGTGGACTGCACTTTTATTTTTATAAAGTGCAAACCTACAATCACGATCTTTTAGAACTTGGTAAATGTGAACAATTATAAAAATCAGTCAATATTATTGAATACTAATTTAATGAGCTGGAATTAACTAACATTAGGGTTGGTGGAAATGTATATGTGCCACCTCTTTGCAAATGCCTCCTTATTAGTCCCGCTGAACTGCACTTCCCCACAGCAATTAAGGAAATAAAAAAACAGAGGTCAGTCAGCCCATCAAACTTGTTCAGTCACTCAATTTGATCGTAGCTGATCTGCATCTTAACCTATCCACTGACCTTGGTTCTACAACCCTTAAAATGCTTGCATAACAAAATCTGTCAATCTCAGTTTTGACAATCTTAATTGATCTACGCTCTAATTATATTGGACATGCTGAGGACCACCCTTCTAATGCCCTTAGTATGATGGAGTGATTTCTGATATCATCACTGAATGAATTACATTGACATTTAAGACTGTGTCCCCACGCTCTTCTCACCAGAGCAAACAGTTCACTCTCTGCCTTTATAAAGTCATTTAGTCTTCTTAAATTCAATTCACTTTGACTATCCCCAATCTGCCCATATACTCCTGATGTCTGCAACTAGCCTTGATATTTGTTCACTACATTTCCAAATTTTGTTCCATCAGCAAAGTTTGAACTGTTGTCCTTTTGATCCAAATCTCGGTCATTTACATTTGCAAAAATTGACCCTAATGCTGTACAAAGCCCCGGAGGGAACTATCTCTCTCTATCTGATAAACAAAAATGCAACACTACTTCTGCACTTTGTCATTCAACCAATTTCACATTGTTCTTACTCCTTAATCTCGTTAGTTATCAAACATAATGGACCACACTTTGCTCATTTCAGACTTTTACGTTAAAACAATAACAAAAGAAAAGGGTATTCTCGAATAATATTGTTGGCAGAATTCTGGACGAAAAGGACCTGGCAGCCAGAGCTTCTCATTTATACAGACCTGTAATAAATAAGCTGGGTTGTTTATGGAGGATGCAATCAAAGTCACAACTACTTGTAGGAGCTATGGTTTAAAATAAGAAAGTGACACTCATTTGAAACTGTAAAAAACATTATCTTTTAAAAGATATCATGGTTTTAGTAATAGAATGTTTAACTTTCAGTCCTGGAATGTCTGAAATCTTTCTTTAGATCTTAAACATGAAGTATATCTGCTTATTGGTTAACTTAGCTTATTTCTGATTGCACTGCTAAGTGGACAGCTCTGTATGGCAGCAAACATCACAAACAGAGAACGAATAAGGCTACTCTGTACTTCACAAATCCACATTACCTGCCGACTGTAGGATTGACAGCAAACCCAGTAAAGTCTTCTCCTCAATCAATTCTGCCTTCTTAGCTGAAAGAGTTAATGTAATATGGAAATCTCAGTGGGAGAGAAAAATATAACTGATAAATAAGCCATTTCAGAAATGAATTTAATGTAAATGGTCTGCAGTTGACTATCTGTCTGAAGACCAATTACATCGTATAACTGATTTTTGAAGATAAACTATCTTCTTTGAATAAAATGTTTTGCTTTCTATTTCTCAATTTTTGATTTGAATATAATGTATCTTTTAGCAATGATTAAATACAATGAGAATTAAGAACGTAGGAAATAGGGCAGGAGTAGATCTTTGATTCCTCGAGACTGCTCTGCCATCAATACAATCATGGCTGATTTTCTGCCCCAACTTTGCTTTTCCAACTCCTTCGCATATCTCTTCCATAAAAGAGATCAAGAATTTAACTATCTCAGCCTTAAATCTACCCAACAATGGAGAAACAATAACCCTCAGGTATAGACAATTCAAAAGGTTCACAACCCTCTAAATAAAGAAATTATTCCTCATTTCGGTCCTGAATATTCTCATCTCCCCTTATCCTAAGTCTGTGTGCCTATGTTTACCCAGCAATAAAAACATCCTCTCAATATCTACCCTGTTAAGCCCTTCAAGCCCATCTTGTATGCATCAACAGGATCAACTCTCATTTTTCTAAACTCCAGAGAATACAGGACCAATTTACTTCCCGTCTAAGGAACCACTGTCTCATTACATAGGAACTAGGTGCAGGAGTAGGCAATCCAGCCCTTTGAGCCTGCTCCGCCATTCAAAATGGCCCTGGCTGATCCTCTGTCTCAATGTCATGTTCTCACATTCTCCCCATAACCCTTGATGTCTTTAGAACTAAAAATGTATCTATCTCTTTCTTGAATTTATTCAGTGACTTGACCTCTACAGCCTTCTATGATACAGAATTTCATAGGTTCACTACCCTTTGAAGATATCTTTCCTCACCTTAGTCCTAAATGGTCTACCCCATATCCTGAGACTGTGTCACCTGGTTCTAGTCTTCCCAATCAGGGAAAACATCCTCCTTCTAATCTGTCCAGCCCTGTTAGAATTTTATATATTTCAATCAGATCCTCTCTATCCTTCTCAATTCTAGTGAATACAGACTCAGTTGAACCACTTCTACTCATTGGACAGTCCTGTCATCCCTGATATCAGCCTATTGAACTTCTGCTGCATTTACGCTATGGCAAGTATATCGTCTCTTAGATAAGGAGATCAGCCCAGGATCCAATCTGGAGAATGTCTGTTGTACCATGCCAGTGTAAACTTACTTAGATATGGAGTCCAAAGCACACAGTCGTCCAGATGTGGTTTCACCAAATACCCTATTCTTCTACTCTAATACCCTTCCAATGAAGGACAGCATGCAATTTGACTTTATAGCTTGCAAGTACAACAAACAATTAACTTATGTTCTTTGCAATAGCTCTTGCAAGTGTAATTAAACATCAACATTTAGAAGTTTCACATCTTTACAAAAAAATTCTGCTTTTCTCATATTATCAAAGTAATTAACCTCATACCTTCCCACATTTTACTTCATCTGCCACCTTGTTGCCTAATTGCTTAACATCTTTGAAACCTCTTTTTTGCGTCCTGACAACATCACATGTGCATGGGTAAGAAAGGGAATTTTAGTATCCGGTAAATAAAGTAACACGATAAACGTGGTGGAAATTTATATTAATGCAATAAAGAATGAAATATTTGCATTTGAATAGCGCCTTTCTTGACCTCAGGACATCCTAAAGTGATTCACAGCCAATGAAGTACTTTTGACGTGTAGCCACTGTTTCTAATGTAAGGAATACGGCAGCCATTTTTCACAGAATAAGGTCCTACTGCCAGCAATGTGATAATAACCAGATAAACTGCTTCAGATATAAAAGAAACTTCAAATGCATAAGTGTCCCTCCACTCACGCTCCTTTCCTGTTTCCCTTAGAAATAATGACAAAAATATAACTGCCCACTGTGAAATATGCATACAACTTTGGGTCAAAGTTCAACTCCTAAATTGTTTAATCGTCATAAATCGTAATGTGGTTTCTTTTTGGTTTATCATTTGCCTCTTCACAGAGTTTGAGTTCATAAAGAAGTAAATATTTCCTATGTTTATTTATTTTCTAACTGTTGTTTGAATCAAAAAACATACCATCTCCCTCCATGATACAATGCTTGCCTTTTATGTGTTGGTGCAGAACACTGCTGCTGTTAGATTTGTGCCTGAAGTATGTCTATGGTGTTACAGATATAATAGTAATGGATAAAACCACTCATTAAAAGTCTGTTGAGAATTCCAAAGAAAAATAAAGTGTAACAATGTGCACAATGTATGCATTCTTAGTGTTGTTCAATTTTTCCAAGCCAAACATTAAATTGCGACTTCATTCCTTCAATTAATGTCTACTATGACAAACTAATGGGGCAAAATGACATTGATACCAGCCTGCAAGTGATTTAAAATAAAAGAGTATGCTAAGCTCAAACAATGTGATTTCATTCTGTAGGGAATGAGGAAGTAAATGTCTTACACAGAATGTGGCAATTTAACTCAGGAGAATGAGTAGGAATTTAGTAATATGGTAATAAAAGTTGTGATCAAAATTCCATGTGACTGGGTGTTTCCTATTTTTTCATTTGCAAACATGGTTCACCCTCTTCCAAATTAATTTTGTTCTCCTGTAGGTGATGGCTCATGCCCGGCAAAGTTGTACAGGCAGCAGCCTGTCAACTCTCCACATATCAGTCTTTGGGTGGACTATTCAATCACAGTCAGCATCACAGCTCAGAACACTATTCTAATATTACTCAACATCTGCACAGGCTCTCTCTGGATGTTATATCTGTATAACAATCATCTCTCTGGGTGACTTTTGGGCAATGTGTTTCAGCAAAGATACATTGGAGGAACTTCAGTTATGTGGAGAGACTAGAGGAATTGGATACTTAGATTTTGGAGATATTCAAAATTAAGAGCAACCTTAATGGAGTAAAAACAACATTTTTTTCTACTGACAGGAGGGTCAGTTAACTGAAGGCGAAACAAATATTTTCCAAATTAACTTGTTCAAAAATGTTCAGATACACCTCTGGAACATGAATCTTCGCATCCCAGCTCAGAGGTAGGGACAATATCACTGCACCACAAGAGTCCTAACCAAATGACACATATTGAAATAGTTGATGAAAGACCTAGAATGAAGATGATTGAATTTTTTTAATGCAGCAAATTCTGATCTGGAATGAACTATCTGCAAGATTGGTAGAAAAAGGATTCAATAGAAACTTTCAAAAGTGAATTAGAGAAACATTTGAAGGAGGAAAGTTGCAGGGCTTTACAGCAAAGGCAGGAGAGTCGGACTAAATGGGTAACTCTTTCAAACAGCCAGCATAAGAACGATTGGGCCGAAACATGTCCTTCAGTGTAGTACAATTCATGACTCATAATTGTAGACTGCAAATGCACCAAATTGGTATGGATTTATGGATCAGAAATTGATCTGAATAATGACATTCAAGTTGCTGTACATGATTTTAAAGTTTTCTTGCACTTTTTAAAAAAATTATATTATCAGTATGCAGTTTTCAATCACCATTTTCACTGATGACTGATGGTGAAAAGTTGTTATGAAGACACGTTGCATACATGACGCACAGATTCTCCATCTAACTGAGGAACCATCTAATTGAGGTTTTAACATGTTAACAGTGCTTGATTGTGTTGGTGTACATGGACTGATACAGTAAAGATCTGGCGTTCTCTTCGTCAAAGAATGTAAACACTCTTTCCAAGCTTTTCCAAGAAATTTCCAAGCTTTAAAATGATTAGACTTTTGTTATGTAGGGAAATCAAGTGAAACTGACTAAATGCAGTGGAGGTGCAAGTTGGTCATCATACAATAGCAAAACTTGATTGTAGGGCTGAATGGCCGACTTCAGTTTGTACAGTTGACTAGGGGACAAGATCAGCTTCTCAAGGTGCATTGGGATGCCTTGATGCCATATTTTAGAGCATAATGAATGAATCAGGAACATTTTGTTAGATGATGCATTTCATTCTCATTTGGACTTGTGTAAAAACTTTCTGGTTTCCCCTTACATAAGGTGCAGGAGGTTTAAAAATATCATTTTTCAAACTATTTTAAGAACCCTGTTTATTTAAAGACACACATCATTAACATTTTTCATGACAAGGACAAATGTTAAGCATCTTCTGGATAACTGGATCACTTCACAATCAGTACTCAGTCAAATATCAAATTCTGAAAAAGAAATCATTTTCTGTGATTTGTTGAGTGTAATGATTGAACTTTCTGCCTTTGGGATTCTAAGTATTGCGATTCTACAACTTGAACTAACTGATACAATGCAAAGATCAGCAAAATAATTTGCTTTCACATTGGAATACGGACTGTAGCGTGAATTTCTAATTGGTATTGGTGCGTGCATTACAAAAATAAGGGCAAACAAGGATATTTCTGGTTGATTTTAACATTTCAAGTTGTATCTCCTCTGTTCCTAACAAATACTTAATTGCTTTCAATATGAAATAAAAGATCTCTGTTTCTAGCTCTTCAGTTACCATGCTCCATCTAGGGCATTGGTCACCGTAGACGTTCGTTGTATTTATATGGTTCCATGTTTATGTTTGACAATTTGGCCATTGCCTTCTGCAGGACGTCTGACCAGAAATCTTTCCTACTTTTACCACCCAACATTAGTCAGATGGATTATAGACTGATAGTTAATCTGTTTGGCCACATTGTGAATGCACTTTTCACCAAGTGGCTACCAAATCCTTGAACGGGACTCAAACACAGGGCACTACCACTGCACCACAAGACCTCCTAATTGCAGGTGGGTGATAAGGTTTACCATCCCAACAATGAAAATGCTCCTAATCGCACTCCAATTAAGTCAATTATGACTCAGCCTCCTTGGATATGTTAGAATGACACATTGAAAAGAGGCTGAGAATAAATCTGCAATGTTACTAACGTTTGTTTATATGTAAAATACATATATGGAATATATGCACAGACAGAGTTACTTAATGACAGGCTCCTAAAATCCATTTAGATTTTTTAGAAGACGAACTGTGAAGCAAGAATTAAATTGTGAGATTTAAGATCTATATATTCCATAATTACTCCTTAAAAACACAGGATAAGGCAGCTCAGAAAGAGAATGATTGATCCATTGAGTCAATGCTGCTTTTCAAAGATAATACAGCTAATCCCACTCTCCACTCCTTCCCGTATTCCTGTAATTGTTTTCTCCTTCAAGTACATGTCCAATTCAATTTTTAAAATGATGTACTGTGCTTTCATAAAGTACAATCCAAATCCTCATCATTAATTGTGTTTAAAGGTTCTTCCTCATTTTCATCTGATTATTTTGTCATTCACCTTAAATCTGCCCTGTGGTTATTTACACTTTGGCCACTAGAAACCTTTCTCCTTATTTGCTCTATGCAACCCGTCATAATTTTAAACATCCCTGTCAAATCAGAGGCCCTCTACTCTAAGAAGAGCAATTCAAGTTTCTCAACTCTATCCATACAAATGTAATTCCTCATCCCTTGAACGGTTTTGGTATATTTCTTCTGTACACTCCCCAAAGTGGTCACACCCTCTCTGAAATATAGCTGCTAGAATTGGACGTACTACTCCAACAGAGGCTATAATTCTGCATACATTCAGCATGGAGGCGGTCATTCACAAACCTCCTGGGCTTTTCATGCTGTGCTTCTACTCATGAAGCCAGATCATGAGCTGCTTTGTTAATCTGTCCTACCACCTTCAAAGATTCAACAAGGGTAACAGATATGGATCGAGTGGCCCATCCACTCGACTAGAATCAGCTGCAGATGTCAAGAACCAAAATGTGACATTAGAGCAGGGAAAGCAGTTGATTGGTGAGTAGGATTCGTGAATATTTCCATTTTTAAAGTAAAAGCAAGGTCTTCGATTTTTGTTTGGAGCTCTAGTCCTTTTCTTTTTCCTTCTTTAATAATAGCTTGTCAGGCATAAAGATTGGTGCTGGTGTTTAGGAAAATCATTACAATGAAGTTTAAAGAGCAGGAATGCTGGAGTAACTAATGAATACATTAAATAAAATGCTATAATGATGCCAGAACAGATGAATGTGCTGCTGCTACAACATGTAGAAGCTGCTGGCCATTAAGGTCATTGCAGTTCGAAAAATTTCGGATCCACAATTAGAAGCTGAAATCCGAGCTCTGGATATTGAACCACATCAGGAAGGGGACAAGTTGCCCTGGCCACTTTGCTCCAAGAGTAGGTCATATCCCCCAGATTAGGTAATTCAAATACAAACACAAATACAAATTCAAGTTTGGTCTTTGATCAGGGATAAGGGTGTGTGACTACAGGGGAAACAAGTATAGGACCCAGGGATAACATTTGAGGAGAGGGCTCTTATGGCACAACGGTACTGTCCCTACTTTGGAGAGTTGGGTTCAAGACCCACCTGCTTCTGAGGTGTATCATAATACTTAAGGACAAGTTGATCAGAAAATATCTATGATGTGGAGGTGCCGGTGTTGAACTGGGTGGACAAAGTCAGAAGTCACACGACACCAGGTTATAGTCGAACAGGGATATTTGAAATCCCAAGTTTTTGGAGCACTGCTCCTTCGTCAGGTGAAGTCACTTTACCTGACAAAGGAGCAGCGCTGTGAAAGCTTGTGATTTCAAAGAAAATATCTAGCATTTGAGGAGGCTGAGCCTCAGCAATTGTCCAACAGTTGCAAAGTTTTTGTGAGCTATATGGACCAGAGACAGGAATCCTTGTCCAGGAAGGATGAGTGAACTGACCATGATACAGTTGCACAAGGAACCATTCAAGTGGGAAGAGGAAAGAGGAACAGTAGGGAACAATACAATCAGAAGGATAGATGCAGCTCTAAGTAGGGCTCCCAAAGGTTGTGTTGTCTGCCCAGTGTCAGGGTTAAGGACCTCTCCTCAGGCTGGAAAGGAACATAGAGTGGGAGAGGGCAGATCCAGTTATTGTTGTTCATATCTAGGGAAGGAAACTATAGGCCTTTTATCTTAACATCTGCCATTAGGAATATTTCCTTTTAATGCTGTCCCCTTTTTTTAAGATTCCTTAGACAATCCTAGTACTGCAATCAGTATTCCACTTAACTTCTAACAATTAGCTTTGGTACGTGTGGTCATGTTACAATGGAAGCAAATTAATTTCTTTATATCACTTTTTGATTCTAGCCTTTCTTCTTTTTCACTTTGGCATCCTTCTGTCTGATCCCTAAAACTGGTACCTCTTCCACCTGCAGATTTCCATTCTTTCATTTTCCTTGTGGATTTCCAGGTGAACATTTTTATTTTATTTATTCATTCACAGGATGAGGGCATCACTGGCTCAGTAAGCATTATTCGTCAATGCCTATTTGCCCAGAGTCAACCACTTTGATGTGGGTCTGGAGTCACATGTAGGCCAGACTGGGCAGGATGGCAAATTTCCCTCCCTGAAGGACATTAGCAAATGAGATAACAAGGTGTAGAGCTGAATGAACACAGTAGGCCAGGCAGCATCAGAGGAAGGGTCCAGACCCGAAATGTCAGCTTTCCTGCTCCTCTGATGCCGCCTGGCCTGCTGCGTTCATCCAGCTCTACACCTTGTTATCTTAGACTCCAGCATCGGCAGTTCCTACTATCTCTTAGCAAATGAGAATTTTCTTTCCCCCCAACAATTGGCAATGGTTTTATGGTCATCAATAAACTCTTAATTCCAGACTTTTATTGAATTCAAATTCTACCATCTGCCATGGCAGGTTTCAAACCTGGATCTAAATCTCTGGATTAACATTCCAGTGATAATACCACTAGACCATTACCTCCCCATTTCCCTTCTGCAATTATCTATGAGAGATATCATGGGTATCTGCCAGAAATGCTACTTATTTTTAATACTTGACGCTTATCTAAATAAGCTTTTAATTTTGCAGGAATGCTATTTCTGAATGCTTCTATGATCATAATTTTCCTCACATTTTCAATTTTTTTTTTGTGCAGATTATAATGCTCTCCAGCGGTGCAGCTGTCTATTTGGCAATTCTCCTCTCCAGGGAGGCATGGAGATGTTTATTAATTCAGGTCCTAGATACGTAATAGTTGTATTCAGCAACTCATATTCTCATTTCCCCTATGAATACTACTTCCTTATACCAACTGCGTCATGTATTCAGAACCCCCAAAGGAATAACCAGTTTCATCTCTGGAGGATATTATTACAAAACCAGCTACAACCAATAATAATATTAAATACTGATTATGGGAAAAAATTTGCAGAATCATAAAGACCACCCTTTAGAACCAACTAACGGCAAGGGATGATTAGAACTTAGAACATAGAACATAGAACATAGAACATAACAGCGCAGTACAGGCCCTTTGGCCCTTGATGTTGCGCCGACCTGTGAAACCAATCTGAAGCCCATCTAACCTACACTATTCCATATCATCCATATATTCATCCAACGACCATTTAAATGCCCTTAAAGTTGGCAAGTCTACAACTGTTGCAGACTAGGCATTCCGTGCCCTTACTACTCTCTGAGTAAAGAACCTACCTCTGACATCTGTCCTATATCTATCACCCCTCAATTTAAAGCTAAGTCCCCTCGTGCTAGCCGTCACCATCCGAGGAAAAAGGCTCTCACAGTCCACCCTATCTAATCCTCTGATCATCTTGTATGTCTCTATTAAGTCACCTCTTAACCTTCTTCTCGCTAACAAAAACAGCCTCAAGTCCCTCAGCGTTTCCTCATAAGACCTTCCCTCCATACCAGGCAACATCCTGGTAAATCTCCTATGCACCCTTTCCAATGCTTCCACATCCTTCCTATAATGCAGTGACCAGAACTGTACGCAATACTCCAAGTGCTGCCGCACCAGAGTTTTGTACAGCTGCAACAAGACCTCACGGCTCCGAAACTCAATCCCTCTACCAATAAAACCTAACACACTGTATGCTTTCTTAACAACCCTATCAACCTGGGTGGCAACTTTCAGGGATCTATGCACATGGACACCGAGATCTCTCTGCTCGTCCACACTACCAAGAATCTTACAATTAGCCCTGTACTCTGTATTCCTGTTACTCCTTCCAAAGTGAATCACCTCACACTTTTCCGCATTAAACTCCATTTGCCACCTCTCAGCCCAGCTCTGCAGCTTATCTATGTCCCTCTGTAACCTGCAACATCCTTCCGCACTATCCACAACTCCACCGACTTTAGTGTCATCCGCAAATTTACTAACCCATCCTTCTACGCCCTCATCCAGGTCATTTATAAAAATGACAAACAGCAGTGGCCCCAAAACAGATCCTTGCGGTACACCACTAGTAACTGAACTCCAGGATGAACGTTTCCCATCAACCCCCACCCTCTGTCTTCTTCCAGCTAGCCAATTTCTGATCTCAACCGCTAAATCACCCTCAATCCCATGCCTCCGAATTTTCTGCAATAGCCTACCATGGGGAACCTTATCAAACGCTTTACTGAAATCCATATACACCACATCAACCGCTTTACCCTCATCCACCTGTTTAGTCACCTTCTCAAAGAATTAAATCATTAAATCATCATTTTAAAAAAAATTAAAATTGATTTCCAACAGAAACCATTAATCATCTTCTAAAGGCTTACTTGAGCCAACCAGTTTCAATGTTTCAGAAGAATGTTGATCACAGTCATCATTACAACATGGAGAAGGAGGGCCGAACCAAATCAGCCTTGCTACCTCTCTATTCACAACACAGTAACATTAAAACCTGCAAAGACCCTCAAAATTGACCCCAATGGTTCCTAACCAGACCAATAACCAACCCCAGACTTTGCAAATAAACAATTTTAGACACTGGTTTGTACCTTAAACAAAAGACTTAGCAATTTATTACCAATGTAATAACTATAATAGGGCAAAATTTTTTAAAAATCTAATTGTGCTTTGTTGTAATCCCAAAAACCTATGTTTTCAGTCTCATTCAGACAAAAGGCAGACTGACAAACAAACACAGTTAAAAGATAAATACAAGAAAACAACAAAACTGGCCAGATTACTTCAGTGCTTTCCATGGTGTGTTGTTCCATAGGCATTGATGATGGTTTTTTTGGTTGATTTTTTGAAGATGTTGATCAGGTTCACCTTTACAAGACACTCAGATAAAAGCAATAATACTTCTAACTTAGTTCTCCTTTTTCAACTTCCAAAAGCTGCTCATGGGAGGTTGGACAGGGAGCTTTCAAATCTTCACGCTGTAGGTTAAACATGGTGACACAGTGGTTAGCACTGCTGCCTCACAGCACCAGAGACCTGGGTTCAATCCCAGCCTTGGATGACACTCTGTGTACAGTTTGCACATTCTCCCTGTGTCCGTGTGGGTTTCCTCTGGGTGCTCCAGTTTCCTCCCACAGTCCAAAGATGTGCAGATTAGGTGAATTGGCTGTGCTAAATTGCCCGTAGTGGCTAGGGTGGGAAATGCAGGGATAAGGTCCGGGTTGGGTCTGGGTGGGATGCTCTTCGGAGGGTCAGTGTGGACTCGATGTGCCAAATGGCTGGCCACCACATTATAAGGATTCTATGAAAACACAGTCCAATACCCAATTCAAACTCTGACCACTCCCTGAAAGACTGTCTGACTGTCTTCTCCATGAGGTCCCCGTTACCATTCAACAGATGCCAACGTCAGGCAACTATCTGTGTGGGTTTCCCCTGGGCGTTCCAGTTTCCTCCCATAGTCCAAAGATGTTCAGGTTGGGATTGGCCATGCTGAATTGTCTGTAGAGTTGAGGAATATGCACGCTAGGTGGGTTAGCCATGGTAAATGTGGGATTATGGGGAGAGGGTGGGGTTTGGGTCTGGGTAGGATGCCCTTCAAAGAGTCAGTACGGACTTAATGGGCCAAATGACTTCTTTCCACACTGCAGGGATTGTATGATTCTATCTGCTTGGGCACAAGTTCTTTTGCAGACTTGCTGGAACCAATTCCCAGTTACTGACCTCATTACTGGTCAACTTTTGCTATTTGTTTAAACATAATGCTCTTCCCTGCTGATGAAGCAATGGCAGATACATTAGTAATTTTGGCTAAGATCATAATAATATGTGTATGTTTGTGTGTGTATTTGTGCATGTATGTATAGATATCTGGAGCTGTATTGAATGGCATGCAGCCTGAGTACTAAGAGATCCAAACCTTTAACACAATTCTCTACTTGGAGCATACCATTAGTGGACTTGCACATGCAATTGCAGAAGTGCAACCCCAGGCTGCTACCAAATTTTTATTAAGAATAATTAATAATAATCTAAGCATTTCAAATAGGTTTTATATGCTTTCAAATAACAAATAACCCACTGATGATTCCTGAGAGGCGATCGACATATTTCTACTCTTCATGTTCTTTTAGATGTAAGATGCATCGTAGAGAAATCAAGAGAAATTTTATTTTTTCAAACCACTTGGCTGTTTAAACAGCAGAATCTGCAGCATCAACCAGTTTCAAATACTATAACCAAAATGTGTGTCTGATAGCCTGACTGAAATTTTTCTCTGATGAGTCCTACGGCAGCACAATTATTGTCTGTTTAGAAAGCCCTGAATAAAGAACCATTGACACTATCAACTTGTCTTTTAAGATAGATAGCGTGTAATCTGCACTTCATGTTTCAAATGTTAAGAGGTTATTCTGGGGCCACACAGCCCCTGATTCAATTCAGCATTATTAGAGGAAATCTATGCACATAGCCGCCTGGCAGTCACTTGCAGTTAACTTATATGGCTGTGCCCTCATCAGGCATAGGCAAATGAAGGAACCAGAAAGGTCATACTGCGAATTTAAAGGCAGCTTCAGGCAGAATCAGAATGATGAATTAGCATCCTTTTTTAGGCACTCTTCGAGTATGGGGTACAGAAGAAACAGTACTTTTAGCTCTATACATCCCTAGGGGGCCATAAGGAAAAATTCTATGAACACAACATTATAAAAATGTTTGTAATGTTTGTTGTAACCATTGAACACATTTCTTTTTTTCTCTGTTTCTTCTTTACATTTCCTCTTCTGTAATTCATTACTTTCTCTTTTCATTAGTTAACAATCACATTGTGCAGTTCTGTTTGCCTGAAATGCTCCATCACATTCCATCAGTGTTTCACTCTCCGTTACTGAGTAATGTGATAAGCCAAAAACATACATAATAATTTACCAGGTTAGTAACATCTTATAAAGCAATTCTTTACCAGAGTTATTCTTGTCAGAAATTTCATTATCGTTGTTCTTTAGATTTCTGGCTTTGTATGTAGCTCCACTCCTTTTCAAAAGTGAAATTATCATTACTCACATTTTTCTGATGGGTTCATTTGTATGATAATTGATACTTCTTTTAATGGAGCCATGTTATTTTAAAGTATGCATCATAGTGGCACACACTATGGAAAATCTCCAGCCACTTTCTGTACACTTAAATATGATTAGAGCCCATTAGACCCTAACAAGGGTCAATCTGAGATCCTCAATTATTTCAGGTTGCAGAACCTTTATTGTGTTTTGAACAGATAGTTCAACTGTCCACTTAGCAAGGAAATAGCTCGAAGAACAATTTCTGATTTTTCCAGTGTCCATATTGCTTTGTAAATTGGACAGAATGGTAAATTAAAGTGAAGTATTGTGCAGTATCCATCAAGGTGTATGTGCAGAAGACAGCAGTGAAATCTTTGCTGAGGGACGACTACAGACTATGGTAAAGGACACCTCTTTGCAGATTTAATAAAGAACCAAAATAAAGTGTATGCTCCAGGAACTCGCTAAAGTCACTGGCTTTATCATTCACCTTCACCAAGTGGATCACTCACCTTGATTAACTCAATTGAATGAATTCATGAGGCAAAATGGAAGGTTGTTAAAAGGTAGTGTAGTAGATATCTCATATTTAAATTTTGGAAGGCGGGGTGTCAAATTGTGACAGAAGAGGTTTATTTAGAAGCTTGACACCCAAGGAATTCAATCAGATGCAACAGTATGGATGTGAAAGTTGCTTAATGACAGGTAGAAAACTATGGTGATATTTTTTCCCCTGACTGGGAGGTCATTGCATGGATGTCCTTCAAGGACCAGTAGTGGGTGCATTTCTCCTTGCAATCTTTATAAATGCCACATGGTTAGGATTGTGTGCAATATTCCAGCTGAAGCCTAAGCAGAGATTTACAAACTTCTAACACGATTTTTTTGCCTTTATATTCTATTCCTTTCGAAACCTAAGTTATACAAACAAAATACAAATTTGGGGCTCAGTGGTTAGCACTGCTGCCTCACAGCGCCAGGGACCTGGGTTCAATTCCAGCCTCGGGCGACTGTGTGTGGGGAGTTTGCACATTCTCCCCATGTCTGCATGGGTTTCCTCCGGGTGCTCCAGTTTCCTCCCACAGTCCAAAGATGTGCAGGTTAGGTCAATTGGCCATGCTAAATTGCCCATAGGGATGTGTAGATTAGGTGGGTTATAGGGGGATGCGTCTGGGTGGGATGCTCTGAAGTTCGGTGTGGACTTGGGAGCAGAATTGTAAAGTTTGTAGCTCACACAAAAAATGGCAAAGTAGCAAATCACAATGAAAATAGTTGACAACATCAGGATAAATAGACAGGACAGTGAAACTGATCAAAACATGATAGAGTTCAGCATGGAGAAGTGTGATGTTGTGCACTTTCACAGAACTACTATGGAAACATGATATAAGTGCAACAATTCTGAAAAACGTAAATGAACAGAGATCTCTTCATGCACAAATCCTGAGAAGTGGCAGGTTAAATTGATAAAATGGTTATTTCATAGAATCCCTGCAGTGTGGAAACAGGCCCTTTGGCCCATCAAGTCCACACCGAACTTCAGAGCATCCCACCCAGACCCATCCCCCTATAACTCACCTAATCTACACATCCCTATGGGCAATTTAGCATGGCCAATTCACCTAACCTGCACATCTTTGGACTGTGGGAGGAAACCCACGCAGACATGGAGAGAATGTGCAAACTCCACACACACAGTTGCCAGAGGCTGGAATCGAACCCAGGTCCCTGGCGCTGTGAGGCAGCAGTGCTAACCACGAGTCACCGTGCCGCCCCAAATTTGTATTTTGTTTGTATAACTTAGGTTTCGAAAGGAATAGAATATAAAGGCAAAAAAATCGTGTTAGAAGTTTGTAAATCTCTGCTTAGGCTTCAGCTGGAATATTGCACACAATCCTGGACATCTCCCTTCAGGATAAAAATAAAAACATGAGAAAAGGGTCAAAAGGGCATTACCAGGGATAAAGAGTTTCAGTATGAGAAGTTGGAAAAGTTAGGACATCTCCCCTTATAACAGGGAAGGTTAAAAGGTGGCTGAAAAGGGGATTTCAAGATAATGAGAGTTCTTCAGAGTAAATAGGAAAATAAACTTTTCCTGCTGGTGAATGGGCCAATAATGAGAGGTAATGGATTCAAAATCATTGAAAAAGATCTGGAGGGGAAGTGAGAACATCTTGTCCTCAGAAAGTTGTCAAGATTTGGAATGCTTTATCTGAAAATTGGTGAAAACTGATTCCATAAAGAAAGTTTATATCTAGCAGTAGAAATTTTGAACTATGTTCCATAAAGCGTTGAACAAATACTTGAGGATGGGAAGATGAGAGTGATAATAACAAAAGTTGGCGGTGTGTGACTAAGCACAAAAACCCATTCAAAGAAACAACATAGAACAAACAAGCCAAATGGCTCCTTTCTGTGCTGTCTGGTCCTCTGTTTCTTTTTCTAAATAAGAAACTGGCATTACTTAAATTTTAGGTTGCCAGAAAGTCTGCATGTCTAGGTGACAGATGATTCATTTCTACACTTCACAAACATTAAGTTGGCATTTGAAAAACACATTGTTAGGAGAAATTATTCAAAGAGACATCAGTCTTAATGATTTGAAATACACAGAGTCATAGAGTCATAGTGTCATAGTGTCATATAGCATAGAAACATGCCCTTTGGCCCAAACTGGTCTATGATGACCATAGTGCCCACTCAGCTAGTTCCAATTGCCCAGATTTGGTCAGTATCCCTCTAAACACTTTCCATCAATGTACCTATACAAATGTTTTTTAAATATTACTATTGTACCTGCCTCAACCTCTTTCTCTGGCAGCCCATTCCATACATCCTGCTTGGTGAAATTGCCCCTCAGGTCATTCTTAAGGCTTTCCCCTCTCACCTTAAACCTATGCCGTCTAGTTTTCAATTCCCCATCCCTGGGAAAAATACTATATGCATTCAACCTATCTATGCCCCTCGTGATTTTATACCCCTCAATAAGGTCACCCTTCATTCTCCTACATTCCAAGCAATAAAGTCCTATCCTGGCCAACTTCTCCCTATAACTCAGGCCAACTAGTTCTGGCAACGTCCTCATAAATCTTCTTTGCACGCTTACCTGTATTGAATTGCATTTGCCAATCCTTAGCCTACTTCCCCATCTGATCAAGATCCCTCTGTAATTTTTGATAACCTTCCTCACTATCAACAATAATGCCTATTTTTGTATCATCCACAAACTCACTAATCATGTCTTGTACGTTCACATCCAGATCATTTATGTGAATAACAAATAACAAAGGTCCCAGCACCAACCCCTCTGGCACACCACTAGTCATAGACCTCCAGTCCGAGAAACAACCTTCAACCATCACCCTCTGCTTCCTACCACCAAGACATTTTTGAATCCAGTTAGCTAGCTCTCCCTGGATCCCATGCAACCCAACCTTCATGAATAGTCTGCCATGCGGGACCTTATCAAAGGCCTTACTGAAGTTCATATAGACAACTTCTACTGACCTAACTTCATCTATTCTCTTGGTTACCTTCTCAAAAAACTCTAAGATTTGTCAGACATGACTTCCAATGCACAAATCCATGCTGACTATCTCTAATCAGACCTTGACTATCCAAATGTTGGTTGATTCTGTCCCTCAGTATCCTCTCCAATAATTTACCTACCACTGATGCCAGGCTCATTGGCCTGTAGTTCCTTGGCTTGTCTTTGCTACCTTTTTTAAACAATGGAACAACATTAGCCACCCTCCAGTCTTCTGGAACTTCACCAGTGGCTAAAGATGAAGCAAAAATCTTTGCAAGGGCCTCTGCAATTTCTTCCCTAGTTTCCCACAACATCCAAGGAATGGAATTGATCAGGCCCAAGGTATTTGTCCACCTTAATATGCTTTAAGGCTGCATACACCTCCTCTCTGATAATATGTATATGGTCCAAAACATCCCCACTTGTTTCCCTTATTTCCTTAGCATCATGATTCTCTCATCAGTAAACACGGAGGAGAAATAGTCATTAAAAATATGGGAGGAGTGTCAATATTCCCAACGTTTTTCAAAAATAGAAATAGTCTTAAACAGGAAAACAAATACTCTTTTATTGATGGGAAGTAATTTTGTGCATTGGAACATTGCGGCAGTCTTTACACAAGTACGAACTTTTAGAATGGTTGTGTTGACTGGTAAGAATCAATTCATTGAGAAAACACAAGGCCAATTATAGATTGTTGAACATTTACAATTCAGTACAAGTAGATTCCACCTTCTGACTGAGTAGAATTGATAATTCTCCAAAAATTAGAGAAGAACACAGCTGCAAGAAACTCATGGGGACATTTAAGAAAAGATAGTGCTTATTTTCATTTTCTTTGACTATTTTTCAAAAAAAAATTACAGGTGGAGATTAAAGATTAAGCATGGTGGTTAGAGGCAAGTAATCAGGTTTTGAAATGTCATGCTACAACATTACTGAATACCACACAATTCAATTCGGTCATATGCCACATATGCATACACAAACACAACAGAAATAAATAGAAGACCTATGAAGCGTTTAATTTAGATGATCACCCATGATCATCTCAAATGTCAGAGCAGGCTTGAGGAGCCAAATGGCCTACTGCTGCTCCAATTTTCTATGTTAATTGGGAAAACTGATATTAGCACGCGGCAGTGCAAGATGCAATGGGAGAAATAAAAAGAGGCACATGAGATACACAAAACATTATAACTGTTAAAGAGCTGGGTGATCAGCAGTTATGCAAAGCATAGAAAATTACCAAATTGAAATGAATGCTCATGGCCAAAGGGTTGGCAAAAAGAATAAAAGCTGGTCAATGCCATTGTTACACTATAGGTATCTACTCTCCTTGGAGAGAAGGCTGAGATTTGATAAAAGTTCTCAAAATCATGAGTTGGCTGGATATAGTAGATAGGGAGAAGTTGCTCCTGCTTGTGAAAGATTTAAGGTATTATGTAAGCAAAGCAAGGGTCATGACAGAAAAGATATTTTCAGACAGCAAATAGTTAGGGTGTGGAATTCACTGCCTGAAAGTGTGGTGGAGGCATATCCAATTGAAGCATTCAAGAGGGTATTGAATGATTATTTGGATAAAATTGGGTGTGCAGGGATATGGGGAAAAGGCATGAGATTGGCTATAGGTAATAGAACTGGAGCAAGCACATTCTGCTGAATGGCCTCCTTCTGCAATTTAACAAATCTGTGACTCTGTCCTTTACCACCATTATCACCTCCTATCACCTTCACAATCTGTTTCACTTTGCTCTTCCTCCTTCCTCTCCTTTCTCCCCTTCCCCCCAAAAGGTAGAAAGGAAAGGTAGAAACACCCTACTTCTCTGATGCTGTCTGACCTGCTGTGCTCCTCTGGCTCCACATTTTATCATTCTTGAGAAGTTCCCCTGGTTGTAGCTGAACATGTACATGGAGTGCCAGAGAAGACTAAGAAGCAGTGTGGAAGAGAGTGAGAGTTTTGAAGCCAAAGTTGGATTATTCTGACGTTCAGCACTGAGCCTGCTTCCTGCTTGCTTCTCCTCATAGTTGTGGATGTTCTAACTGAGAAAGTGAAACAAGAAGTTCTATGGTCAATGATGTTTGCGGATGAAATTGAACGATGTTATGAGTAGGAAGTGAAGGTGACCAAGTAGCTGGGGAGTCAAGCTGCAGAGATAATGAGTGAAAAATATATTACTTCAAGCACCCGGTGTCAGTGGTAGCAGAAGATGGAAGTACGGAAACAGAAATGAAGCAATGATTAGATCTGATTGGAGTAACTAAATTGGAGTAATTGTACAAAGTGCAGTGGAGTGTTAAGTGATAAACAATTTTCACTGACATTGAAAGGAAGAATCTGGGACATGATTGTAAGACAAGCCTTGTTATAGGTTGAAACATTAGCATCAAGAAGAAAAGAACAATCCCTGGTTATGAATGTGATACAGATGTTGTGAAGAATATGTGGAGTAATGAGGAACTGCAAAATCAGGAACCACTATTTCAAGATTCAGTAAAAAATGTGGGCGCATTGAATAAAGTATCTAAGAAGAAATTGAAATTGTAGTGTCATCTGTTTCAGAAAGAGAAAGACCATGTGATGAGATGAATTATGGAAATGGACTGTCAGGAAGGAGGAGACAAGATGGGCCTAAAATTGAATGGAATGTTAGGGCAGTGAGAGACTTAAATGTAGTGGGATCAGAACAGGATTGTGTGACTAATAGGAGGAGATGGAGAAACAAACAACAGGGACCCTAAGCAAAACAGTCTCTGTCATGCATCTACTGGAGACACAGGTTCAAGGTGGAGGGGAGTTGTTTAAAAGAGATGAGCGAGGCAGGTTTTTCACACAAAGGGTGGTGAGTGCCTGGAACGTACTGCCAGGGGATGTTGCGGAAGCAGACACAATAGCAGCATTCAAGAAACACCTGGATGAATACATGAATAGGAAGGGAATAGAAGGAAGACAGTTTCAGTATCGAAGGGCAAAATGTGTTGGTACAGGCTTGGAGGGCCGAAAGGCCTGTTCCTGTGCTGTATCGTTCTTTGATCTCTTTGTTCTGGTGAAACTTTAAGCCAGCTTGAATTTCTCCTTTTTTCTTCTTTCAACTTCTCCCATTTTGCTTAGATTTAAGAGGTAGATAAAAGAAAGAATATCTCCCCGATTTTCACTCCTGGGTCAGGTGGGACTTTTTGTGGATCCATGAACCTGAAATTTAAAAATGGCCACCCAGACTCTCCCTTTTTGATCTGGGGGTGGAAGATGGAGGTGGACTGGAATGGAAGTCAGGCTGGGGTCACTGCCAAGGTGGACTGGTGGAAAACCTGCCTTGAAACTTCAGCACTGTGCTCAAAAATTAAAATAACAGATTAAAGTATAAAATATTCCTCCATTCCTCGCTCTTCATACACTGTCTCTCACCCTTGATCCTACACTTCCCCCATGTCCTATTATATCATCCCAAACCAACTGATGACCCACACCAGTCTCCCTTAACCACAAATATTCTCCTATACCACCCATAAGGCCATTAGAAATAGGAACAGGAATAGGCCATTCAGCCCTTCAAGCCTGCTCCTCTATTCAATAGGATCAATGTATATTTTTCTGCCCTTTCCCCCAACATCCCCAATTCCCTCACTGATGAAGAATCTATCTACCTCAGCCTTAAATATACACAAGGACTCTGCCTCCACAGATCTCTGTGGCAAATAGTTCCAAAGACTCTCAATCCTCCGAGAGAAGAAATTCCTTCTCAACTCAGTCTTAAATTGGTGTTTTTTTAATTTGAGACTATGCCCTCTGATCTTAGACTCTCCCATGAGGGAAACATCCTCTCAACATTTTCCCAGTCAAACCTCTTATGCATCCTACATCTTTCAATGAGATCACATTTCTTTCTTCTACTTTCCAGTGAGTAGAGTCCCAACATGTTTAATCTTTGTTCATAAGACAATCCCTCCATACCAGGGATCATCTAGTGAACATTCTCTGATGAACTATTATCTTTCCTTAAATAAGGGGACAAAAATTGCTCACGGTACTCCAGATGTGGTCTCACCAGCACCTTGAACAGTTGCTGAGACTTCTCTACTCTTATACTCCAGTCCCCTTGAAATAAGGGCCAATATTCCATTAACCTTACTGAATATGGCTGCTCCTGTGTGCTAACTTTCAGTTTCATGCACATGTACCCCAAGTCCCTTTGCGTTGCAGCATTTTGCAGTTTTTTTCCTATTTAAATAATGTACTGATCTTTTGTTCTCCCTTCCAAAGTGAACAACTTTGCATTTTACTACATTATATTTCATTTACCAACTTTTTGCCCATTTACTTAAACTAGGCCCGAAACGTCGAGTTTTCCTGCTCCTGTGATGCTGCTTGACCTGCTGTGTTCATCCAGCCCCATGCTTGTTATCTCTCGATAAAGTGTTTGTTTTCCTCTCACAACTTGCCTTTCCAGTTATTTTTACGTGGTCTGCAAATTTGGCTGCAGTACATTCACTTCCTTCATCCAAGTCATTAATATATATTGTAAAGAGTTGCGGTCTCAGCACTGTTCCCTGTGGAACCCCATAAGCTACAGGTCACCAATGTGAAAAGGAATCCCTTATCCCCACCTCACTGTTTACTCCCATGAGCCAATTCTCTATCTATGCCAATATACTACCTCCAACACCATAGCTTTTATGTCAGGACTTTACCTTTTTTTGAGGTATCTTGACAAACACCTTTTGCAATTCTAAATACAATGCATCGCTGGTTCCCCTCTATCCAATCTAGTTGAGACATTATTGAGAAACACTAATAAGTTAGTCAGACATGATTCTCCTTTCATGAAGCCATGCTGACTCTGCTTGATGAGATTATGATTTTCCAAATGTTCTGCTATTGCTTCCTTAATAATCAATTCCAACACTTTTCCAATAATAAATTCTAGGCTAATCAGCTTATAGTTACCTACTTTTTGCTTTCCTTCCATTTTTGAATAGGGGTGCCACATTAGCAGTTTTCCAATGCTCTAGTACTTCTCCAGAATGGAACGATTACAATCAATGCATCCACTATGTCTGTAGTTACCTCCTTTAGGATCCTAGGATGCAAACCATCAGGGCCAGGGGACTTGCCTTCCTTCGGCCCCACTAGTTTGTCTAATACTAGCTCTTTAGTGATGGTGATGGTGATGGTGATGGTGATGGTACTTAAATCCTGCTCTGTTTTCTTTAGTATTAACGGAATGTTTGAAATATCTTCTGCCCAGTACTCACCTACCTAAACCTCAGACCCAAATGCCAAAAGTGCCAAGACATAATTCCACCCTTTTCCTTTCACATAACTCAATTAGCATCCACTAGTACCCAAGCACACAAAGATAAAAAAAAGTTTGATTACTGCAAGTTCTAAACTACAGATTGTATTCTGTTAAGAAAAGCACTCTTGTTCACAAGGACATATATCTTAACAGCTCTTGCCAAGTTTGACAGGTCCTGACGGTTGATGGTTTTTTTAACATGTTTGACATGTCCTGACAGGTTTGACACTTCTTGACAAATTTGATATTTCTTGACAGTTTTTGACAAAATTCATATTTATTTGACAATCTTACAGTTTCAGGGGGCTTATGCATCTTTAAGATACAATCATCAATACTGTTAACAATCATAAAAGATACCTAAGCCCCTAGGTACCTACGTCCTTCTAAGTGACTTGACTACTCCTAAGGGTACCTGACCCCTGCCAAAGCTGTACCAGGGCACTTTACATCTTCAGTGTCATACTCTGACCACCCAAGCAAATCTGCAAAGTTCAGACCTGCTCATGGCAGATCTAATGTGTACATTGTAATTCCGTGCTACAGGAATACCAAAATCCCATTTCATTGGAGACACCTGGTGATTGAAACGGCCTGCCGCCTACGAAAAGCAGAGATACAAAATCCTGCCGACTTCACACTAACCTCTTGCACAGTTGGAAAGAGCATGTTCATGGGTTGGATTTATGATTTCAGGTCAGTTCTGCCATTTTTTCCCCACAGTGAATAATAATGAGGGGATATCATTTTATGGTGAGGGACATGAAGAATGGGGGATTTGAAGAATGTTTTTCACCTGGAGTGCAGTAGGACTCTGTGATGCACTGCCTGGGAGGACAGCAGAG
The DNA here is from genome assembly GCA_024137785.1 of Ginglymostoma cirratum. NCBI lineage: Eukaryota > Metazoa > Chordata > Chondrichthyes > Orectolobiformes > Ginglymostomatidae > Ginglymostoma > Ginglymostoma cirratum. The sequence continues at coordinate 13,109,106 of JAHRHZ010000274.1, forward strand.
GTGGGAAATCTCACAACCTTCAAAAGATACATGGACGAGTTCTTGAAATGTCATAGGCTGTGGACAAAATACTGGAAAGTGGGATTAGTGTAGATAGATCATACAGACTCATTGGGCAGAAAGGCCTTTTCTTTGCTGCATGGTTGTATGATTCTACGAAAAATTGGGCATAGGTTAGCAGGATTAGGATATCCCACACTCTTATTATCCAACAATGAATCAATTTTTACTTCCTTTTCTCCTTTGCTTTGCCTCCTGATCTCATTTTTGTGATGCTTAATACACATTTCTGTACACGTTGTGGTGCTCAGTATAGTGAACTACTTAAAGGACACAAGATGCGGTTAGTACCTTCTAATTGGGATAACTCAAACCACAGCATGAGTTGGATATTGATTTCATCAATCACTTCCCAAACCATGCAAGGTACTTCAAAGAATATTAGTGAGGATTAAAATGGTCAAAGGATCTGTTTCTGAAATGTTAACCAGCTCTTTTTTCTTGCATCTGTTGTTCCTTGGTGTTCCAGCTTCAGATTTACCTTTATACATCTATAATTCATTAATATCCAAATTATTTTCCTAGCTTCCTCACATTAAAAGACACGTTACACAACATTATTAATGACTTTTCAAAGCATGTTTGACTACCTTGCATTCATGAAATGAAGGTCAACAAAACATTGCATAAACTGAGAGATTATCTGATTTTTATTGAAGCCTTGAAGCAAGTTGAATTAAAACAGAGTAGGTGTACTGTGGTAAGGAAATTTTAGTAAAAACTGAAAAGTTCATTCCTGAAGTGTAATTTTACACACGCCAAAGAAGATGAAAATGCTAAAATTATCTCTAGTTATTGATGGGAACTGTAATGTTGATGTTTATTTTCAGAAACATCCCACAGATCCTGTGAGATTTGTTATTCAAGGTGCTAATGTGTTAATTGCTATAATTAAGAGTGTGAAAAGTATTTTTACCTGTGTTAAAATGTGATTGGAATAATTCAGCATTACATAACTAACTTAGTTCATATCAAATTTACTTTGGTATGAACTTTTCCCAACAATCTATATCTTCCTTAAAGATGCTTAAATCCCAAGTAAAACATCATAAGCTTTGAAAGCAGAGTCGTTACTATTTATAAATAGTACATGGTATTAAAATGGGAACAACTAACATAAGAAATGCAATGAAGGCATCTACAAGGTCGATTGAAGAGCTGGATTTTATTGACTTGACAGAAATAGAAGACAAAAGGGTTTAGAAAGGCTGTTCCACAATTTGAATCCACCGTTAATGGGGCGAAAGGGATACTGAATCTTCTGCAACTACATAAAAAAAGGCCTTTGCTGAATTGGGGATAGTAAGAACTGCAGATGCTGGAGTCAGAGATAACACAGAGTGGAGCTGGAGGAACACAGCAGGCCAGGCAGCATCAGAGGAGCAGGAAGGTTGACATTTCAGGTCAGGACCTTCTACAGAAATGGGGAGGAGGAAGGGAGCTCAGAAATAAAGAGAGAGAGGAGGGGTGGGGCTGGGCAAGTTAGGTGGGATGGTGATAGTTGAGTGTAGGTTGGCAGTGGTGGGGTTTGGTCAGTGAGGTGGGAGGAATGGATAGGTGGGAGAGATGATGAACAGGTTGTGTCAAGGAGGCGGGGATGACAGGGAGAGTTGGTCATGGGATGAGGCTGAGGATGAACCTCCCAGCCTCATCCCACGACCAACCCTCCCTCTCATGCTGCCTCCTTGACCTGTCCGTCTTCTCTCCCACCTATCTGCTTCTCCCACTTCACTGACCAATCCCCATCACTGCCTACCTGCACTCACCCATCACCATCCCACCTACCTTCTCTCTCTGTTTATTCTGGAGCTCCCTTCCCCCTCTCCTATTTCTGAAGAAGGGTCCCGACTCGAAACGTCAACCTTCTGCTCCTCCGATGCTGCCTGGCCTGCTGTGTTCCTCCAGCTCCACTCTGTGTTATCTCTGCCTTTGCTGAATTTCTTAGCCAAAATCTCCTCTTTTGGCTCTGTATCTATTTCCTCTTGATGGCATCTTAAGAACATTGAAGTATTTTCCTATAGTGAAGAAACTGCACAAGTGTTGAAGCATGTACTAGCCCAGCTGATGATTCATCAGGATAGAACATGGCACGAAGGGACTGTTATGAGAAAACCCAACTGTATTGCCAGGCGATGAGGCTACAGCTTCTTATGGTTGAAATGTTAAAAATAATGAAGGGAATTGGAAATGTGGACAGAAAATGAATCAACCCTTTTATAAAGGAGTGCACCAAATGTGAATATTATTATTCAATTTAAGCCTATTAAAGATACATCCAAATTTTAACAATACTCACACAGTGAGTTTCAAGCATATGGTACATGCCAGAAGGCCACTGATCCAAAGTTGACGAAAGCACATAAATAGAAAAAAAGGATATTTGAGAAATGCAAATACTAAAAGCCTTGAAGAAAATACATGGATCTAATGGTCAGAGCAAATTGAATAGACATAGTTGATAAAAGATGATGCGGCAGATTAATTGATGACATATATTGCACGCATTTGTATTTGAGGATGTTTACCTTACAGGGAAAAGGCAGGATATTGGCACAAAGTTAAAATGCCCTGGCAGTGGATGCAGACATGACGGGTGTATAGCCTCCTTCTGCACTGTAACAATTCCATGATTCTGAAATTCTGGCCTGAAGCCAAATTTTACATGCAGCTTTAGTTGCCTGCTGAGCGACATGTGGAATTTGCAACAGTTAAAATTAACTAAATTTGCATTTTGTCAGAGGAGCTCTTGTGCAAGATGCTCCAAAGGGACAGGTCAGGTTAACAGATAAACATCTGATGATCTTCAGCAATGTCACAGAAGACGCATGAATATTCCTGCAATAAGATAAATCTTTAATCCAAGTCACTTGTGAATAATGGTGTGCCTCAGCGGTCTGTGCTGACCCCAATGCTGTTTATGATCTATATCAATGATTTGGATGAGAATGTACAAGGCATGATTAGTGAGTTTGCTGATGACACTAAAATAGATAGTATCGTGGACAATGAGGAAGGTTATCAGAAATTGCAGCAGGATCTTGATCACCTGGGGATGAGGGCCGAGAAATGGCAAATGGTGTTTAATATAGATAAGTGTAAGGTGTTGCACTTTGGAAAGTCAAATCAAGGTAGGAGTTTCATGGTGAATGGTAGGGCCTTAATGAGTGCAGTGGAACAGAGGGACCTTGGAGTTCAGGTGCACGGTTCTCTGAAAGTGGAGTCACAGGTAGACAGGGCGGTGAAAAAGGCTTTTGACACACTGGCCTTCATCAGTCAGGGCATTGAGTACAGAAATTGGGAAGTTATGTTACGGTTGTACAGAAAATTGGTGAGACCGCACTTGGTGTATTGTCTTCAGTTTTGGTCACCTTGCTAGAGCAAGGATGTTGTTAAACTGGAAAGAATGTAGAAGAAATTTACAAGGATGTTGCCAGGACTCAAGAGACTGAGTAATAGGGAGTGGTTGGACAAGCTAGGACACTTTTCTTTAGAGCGTAGGAGACTGAGGTGGGATCTTATAGAAGTGCATAAGATCATGAGAGGCATGGATAGGGTGAATACACTCAGTCTTTTCCCCACGTTTGGTGATTGGAGGACTAGAGGGCATCACTTTAAGGTAAGTGGGGAACGAATACATGGGAACCTGAGGGGCAACTTTTTTGTTTTACACAGAGGGTGGTATGCATACAGAATGAGCTGCCAGCAGAAGTGGTTGAGCCAGGTACATTAACGATATTTAAAAGGCATTTAAACAAATACATGGATAGGAAAGGTTTAGAAGGATATGGGCCAAGTGCAGAGAAATGGGAGATCATGTTACGGCTGTACAGGGCATTGATTTGGCCACTTTTGGAGTATTGTGTGCAATTCTGGTCTCCCTGCCCTAGGAAGGATGTTGTGAAATTAGAAAGGGTTCAGAGAAGATTTACAAGGATGTTGGGAGATAGCAAGAACTGCAAATGCTGGAGTCACAGCAAGTCAGGCAGCATCAGAGGCACAGGAGAGTCAATGAAGGGTCTCAACCTGAAACATCAGTCCTGACTCGAAACGTCGACTGTCCTGCACCTCTGATGCTGCCTGACCTTTTTTTTCCTTATTTTATTCTTTATCATTCATGGGATGAGGGCATTGCTGGCCAGGTAACATTTATTGCCCATCCCTAATTGTCCAGAGGGCAGTTAAGAGTCAACCAAATTACAGTGGATCTGGAGTCACATGTAGGCCAGACCAGGTAAGGACGGCAGTTTCTTTCCTAAAGGACGTTAGTAAACCAGATGGGTTTTCCCTGACAACCGACAATGGGTTCACGGTCATCATTAGACTCTTAATTCCAGGTATTTATTGAATTCAAATTCCACCATTTGCCATGGCAGGGTTCAAACCCAGGTCCCCAGAACATTATCTGGATCTCTGGGTTAATGGACCTGCTGTGCTCCTCCAGCTGCACACTGTATTTACGAGAATGTTGTCAGGGTTGGAGGGTTTGAGCTATACAGAGAGGCTGTATAGGCTGGGGCTATTTTCCCTGGTGTGTTTGAGGCCAAGGGGTGACCTTATAAAGGTTATAAAATCATGAGGGGCATGGATAGGATGAATAGGCAAGGTCTTTTCCCTGGGATGGGGGCATCCAAAACTAGAGGGCAAAGATACATTAGGGACTAAGGGGCAACTTTTTCCACACAGAGGGTGGTGTGTGTATGGATTGAGTTGCCAGGGGAAGTGGTGGAGGCTGGTACGATTATGACATTTAAAAGGCATCTGGATTGGTATACAGAAGGTTCTCTTTCCATGGTGTATATCTCTATGACTCTGTGACTTGTGGGAGTAGTGTACAGATCCCCTAACAGCGACACACAGCAAAATGGGGTATAAAGGAATAAATAATCAGAGCTTGTCAAAAAGTTTCAATGTTAATCACTTGAGATTTTAATCTATATATTGACTAGAAAACTCAGATGTGTAAAGGTATGCTAGATGAGGAGCTCATGGAACATTTTTGAAACATTGTTAGAGAACAATATGGTCTGGAGCTGACCAGAAAGCAGATGATACTAGAACTGGTATTGTGCAAACAAATTGGATTAATTGATATCTCTAGGTAACAACCTAGATTGAATTTTATACTCGGTTTGAGGGAGAATGAAGTGAGCCCAACACTAATATTTTAAAATTATATAAAGACAATTACAAGGAAACAAAAACAAATTTGGCAAAAAGTGAATTTCAAATTAGGTTAAGGGGCATGTCAATAGACATGCAGTGCAGGAACTTAAGGAGATATTTCAGAATAGAGTACATAGAATAGATACATTCCAGCAAGAAAGGCAAACTCCAAGTGGAAGAACCCACAAACTCTGGTTAACTGAAAAATTTAAAGTATCAGGCATTAAAAAAAAAGAGACTACTCAAAGCTGGGTGACAAGTCAGAAGATTACATCTAAAAATGTACAGGGCGGCATGGTGGCTCAGTGGTTAGCGCAACTGCCTCACAGCACCAGCAACCTTGGTTTGTTTCTACCTCGGGCGACTGTCTGTGGGGAGTTTGCAAGTTCTCCCTCTGTCTAAGTGGCTTTCCTCTGAGTGCTCTGTTTTCCTTCCACAGTCCAAAGATGTGCCGGTTAGGTGGATTGGCCATGCTAAATTGCCTCATAGGTGAATTAGCCGTGGGAAATGCAGGGTTACAGGGATCAGTCTAGGTGCGGTATTCCCCAGAGGGACGGTGTGGACACAATGGGCCGAATAACCTGTTTCTACACTGTAGGGATTCTATGAAAAATAACTAACAAAAATATTAACATGGATGAAGAAATGAAATATGGAAGTTATAGAGCCATAGAGATAAAAACAGTGAGATTTCAACTGTAAATAAAACTAAGTGTTTTTAGAAAGTGTTTAACAAAGTGAATATTGGTTTTAGAGAAAGTAAGTCTGGGGAATTAATTATGGAAAATAAGGAGATATACCACATAGATCAAACAGGTGTTTTGCATTGGTCTTCAGTATGGAGGATACAAGTAACATCCCAGAAAGAGCTGCAAATCAAGAAGTGGAAGTAATGGAGGAACTCAAAAAAATTTCCAATCAGGGATGTAATACTGAATAAATAGTTGGAGCTTTGGCTGGTAAACCCTTAAGTCCTAGTTGATTTCATCCTAGGGTCTTAAAAGAAATGGCTAGTGAGATAGATGGTATATTGGTTTACGTTTTCCAAAATTCCTTGAAATTATCGAAAGTTTTGTTAGATTGGTAAATAGAACATGTAACTCCATCTTTCAAAAAGAGTGGGAGACTGAAAGCAGGAAACGACAGGCCAGGTAGCTTAACATCTGACATAAGTTAGATGTTAGAAGCTATTATTAAAAGCACTGTAGCAAAGCACTTAGAAAAGTTCAAGAATCAGGCAGAGTTGAACATGGTTTTGTGATTACTGCAAGTCTTTTAAACACTCTTCCTCAAAAAACAGTGGAATACAGTCTTTGAATATTTTTTAAGGCAGAGAAAGATAGATTCTGGGTAAGCAAGGCAGTGAAAGGGATATGGAATAATCAGATCAGCCACTGTCTTATTGAATGGCAGAGCAGGCTTGAGGTGCTGAGTGGCCTACTAATTCATATATTTGTATGTTCTCATGTGCAGTTTTATTGCATGTAAACTGAAAATTAACAAGGTCATCCAGGCTGGACTATAATGTTGACCTTGCTACAAATTGAATGGCTAATCTTTTTTGAAAAACAGTTAAAGATTTGCATTTAGCAGTATATACTGGTAGATTTACTTTCTCAATTGGACGGGAGTTCAGATCATACATTTCTGAAACTTGTTAGTTCAGGGTGAAAGATCAGAGTCGCAAGTTGGTTTTTCAGGAGATAATCTAAACGCTTCCTAGAACACCAGAGTATTTGGCACATTCCTTCTTTCATTGGCCCTGACATTCTATGGTTTTTGCCAACTTAATCAAATAGATCATGGGTGTCATCGTATGCTACAAGAGGAGGTACTTAATGCAGATAATTCGGGTTGGCCCATTGATGGATTAGGGGGTAAAAGCTTTGAATTACCTGCTCTGGAAAGAGCCTCCAGTATGAAGTGACCAGCATCCAACCTTTCCAAGGATCCAGGGCCACAGGAGCAGAAAATCCATGCCTGAGAGTGGCCAGATACATAGACGTTTGCTTTTTCAGGCTTAACGTGTGGCAAATCCCCAGAAATGACTGGTTAATGTCAATGATGGGAGCTTGAAGCCCTTAAGCGGGTTAAAGGCTGATATTAAGAAGTGTCAGAGGTCTCCACCTGTTGCTTCACATTTGGTTAACTTCCCTCTCCTCTGCCTCCAAAGTCACCTCAAGGGAGTATATGAAACTTAATCTCATGTGCACAATGAAAGTCTTTACAGGAGAACAATGTTTGGGTTTGTTTTCTTCTTTACATTCTCAGTAAACCCAGGAATCCCAAAAAGAGGTGGCAGTGCTATTCAAAATTGATCACTGGCAATAAACATAAAATGGGAAGGTTCAGGGAAAGGTTATTTCTGAAAACTATTCTCGTGCTAATGATTTATCAGCATTCATCCTGGAAATTATTTTTTTAAACACCAAGGGTAGACATTAATTTGAGATAATAGGTACTGCAGATGCTGGAGAATCCGAGATAACAAGGTGTGGAGCTGGATGAATACAACAGGCCAAGCAGCATCATAGGAGCAGGAAAGCTTGACATTTCAGGCCTAGACCCCTCGTCAGAAATGGGGGAGGGGAAGAGGGTTCTGAAATAAATAGGGAGAGAGGGGGAGGCAGATAGAAGATGGATAGAGGAGAGGAAAGGTGGAGAGAAGGCAGACAAGTCAAAGAGGCGGGGATGGAGCCAGTAAAGGGGAGTGTAGGTGGGGAGGTAGGGAGGAGATAGGTCAGTCCAGGGAGGACGTACAGGTCAAGGGGGCGGGATGAGGTTAGTAGATAGGAGATGGGGGTGGGGCTTGAGGTGGGAGGAAGAACAGGTTAGGGAGGCGGGGATGAGCTGGGCTGGTTTTAGGATGCGGTTGGGGGAGGGGAGATTTTGAAGCTTGTAAAGTCCACATTGATACCATTGGGCTGCAGGGTTCCCAGGCTGAATATGATTTGCTGTTCCTGCAGCCTTCGGGTGGCATCATTGTGGCATTGCAGGAGGCTCAGGATGGACATGTCGTCTGAGGAATGGGAGGGGGAGTTGAAATGGTTCACGACTGGGAGGTGCAGTTGTTTGTTGCGAACTGAGCCATTAATTTGGTCAGGTGATGCAATACTGCCCATTTTGTGCCACAACAGCAGACAAGCATCTAACCCCAGCAATCTATAAGATAAATTTAACAGAGAAAAAAAAGACATCCCCTATTAATACCTCCAAGAGATCAGTTTCTGTCAAGTAAACCTTGCATTTTTTTTTAAACATTGCAAATTGCAAAGGTGAAACACAGGTCTATTTTACTAATATGGGAAAACTGGAGAAATTTGAGGCAAAAGCTGTAGGCTTTGGAATTTATATGAATGTAGTACTGAGAATAAAAGGGTTACATCCTGAATATAGGAAGTTTGGAATTTACTTGATCTTTATTTGTTGCCAGGTGTGCGTAAAATTAGCCTGTATGCTAAAGAAGGTCACTCACTTCCCCAAACTGTGGTTGTTGTGTGAACAAAGGTTATTTTAAAACTGAGATTAATAGATTTTTACTCATTGGATGGGTCAAGGAATGTGAGGAAAATGTGGATATGTGAAGCTAGGTCATGATCAAATATGATCTCATTGAATGACGGTACAGGCTTGAGGTGCTAATGGCTTCCTCCTATTCCAATGTTCTCAGTTCTTCTCAAATGATGTACTGACCTTTCCACTAATACTTGAGATGCGTTGATTGAATTGAATGATTTACCAAGTAACATACTGGAGAGTTTCACCTTGCATTTACCTATGACAAAGATGACTATGATATATGCCTACAGAAATGAAGCAGTTCTGAGACTAACAATAAAACTTAACAACAATATACTCCTTTTTGCATCTATGTATGAAAACCTTGTTTATGTCAAAAGATATTCTTGAATCTGTCTACTGAAAACCCCAATTGAACTATTTTTAAAAAAGAGACTGAAGCCATATTTCAATGATTTCAGCTTGCAGCCAAAGATGACGATGCATTACTTTATCCTTATATATACCTACACCATTGAGATTGGTGGTTTTTGCAGACAGATAGACTCAAAGACGATGACCTCATGTGAGCATAGGAGTTGGGATGCTATGTTGAAGTCGTACAGGGTGTTAGTGAGCCCTTTTTTGCAGTTCTATGTCCAGTTCAGGTCTCCTTGTTACAGGAGAGGTATTATTAAACTGACAGGAATGGGGGGTTTGAGTTATAATGAGAGACTGGATAAGCCGGGATTTGTTTCACTGGAGCATAGGAGGCTGAGAGGTAACCTTATCAAGGTTTATAGAATCACGGGCGGTGTAGATAAGGTGAATGGCAAGTGTCTTTTCCCTAGGATGGGGTATTTCAAGACTAATAGGCATATTTTTAAGGTCGGAGGATAAAGATTTTAAAAAAGACATGAGGGGTAATTTGTTTTTACACGGAGAGTGTTTCATGTGTGGAATGAACTTCCGGAGGAAGTGATGGACACGGGTACAATTACAATGCTAAAAGAAGGTACTTAAACAAGTTCATGAATAAGAAATGTTTAGAGCCATATGAGCCAAGTGCAGGCAGGTGAGACCAACTTAGTTTGCGATTATGGTCAGCATTGACGGTTGGACCAAAGGGTCTGTATCCGTGCTATATGATTATATGAATGTGAATGAATCGCACCTACTATTCTATTATCACATTGGCCAGATACTGCGGACCTAACCTGATGGATACAAACCAATATACCCACGGGCAATTAGACTCTGGCTTTAGAGGAATTCCTAGATATGATGTAGTCAACCTACAATCAGAGTACACTGGCCATAACTTTATTGGATTTCTGGATTCTGAGAAAGGTCATGTGACAACCCAATATTCTATAGCACCTTCTAGCCCTCGCTTTGTTGGTACAACAGGACAGGTAGCCAAGATACTGTAGGAATAGGAGTCTACATAGAGTTCTTCCTTCCAACCTGTACTCAAATTTCAGTTTTGAACTGTCTGTTCATTGTGACTAAACCAAATGCTTTCTGAAACAATTTAACCTGGACTACTGTCTTCAGGAAAACATACATTGTCCGTTTACATCTTTCAATTATCTCAATGTTGGAAGAATCAGAACCTCTGAATGAAAATTGCAGGACCAATGAAGTCAGCCTAGAGCCACCAACTTCCAGAAACTATATACCCTGTTAAGTTTACCGTATGCTAAATTGTTTAGGAGATGATTCCCTGCTCTGTAATGTTAAATGTGCATACTTTGAATGTATCAATGTGGAGAGATCATCGTGTATTTTGTTATTTTACTTAGACCGGCTTATGTACACGAAAATCTATCCTTTTTTTTTTAATACTCACTGATTCTGTCCTTCAAAGTCACAACACACGAACAGTTAACCACTCATTGATTGGGCAAGCATCCCCTTCTCGGTCAGCTTGTTGCAGTCCAAGCTGGGATAGGGAAAACATGACAGCCAAGCAACCTCCCCTCATTTGACACTAACACGTCTCAAGATGCTGCAGTCAATGAATGCAGAGGCTGTAGCTGTGTGAAAAATATAAACCCTATTAAGTGTTTAATATTTCCACAAAAAGTATATTTAAACTCTCGTATTACTGGAAATCTGTGGCAGAAGAGTGACTTAAGTAAAGGCCAATTTTTTTAGTGACTTATGCTATTCTTTACCCAACATCTGAATTTCCTGAATCTACTAAAACAGTGGCAACTCCTCCAATCTGCCTGATCCAGGAAAAAGTGAAATTCTTGCAAATTTCCTGAATTTATGCTTGATTGCAACAGATGTAGACTTAAACCAAAAAGACTAGATACAGAATGAACGGAAGTCAATAATTATTGAGCTTTTAAAATTCTTCTATAGTTGAATTGTTTTGAATATGGTGACGGCTTAATGAACTTCGATTTTAGGAAAGAAATGTGAAGCAAGTACTGAGCATTTTTTGGACTCCAGCTAGTTATTTAATACAACTTCTCATTGTTTACACCATTTGAACATTCTGGAATATGGGAACAAGATTAGCTGAAGTTGCTGTTTCCAAGGTCAGCCTAGCAATCGGCATGTCTTTTGATTTTCATCAAACACCGAAATCTGCCAAACACAATGACAGAATATCAGGTTACAGTAACTTGACCAATTTGTCGATGCTATTTAACTGTATCCCTTAATTTTAACTCCTTCTATTACTGTATGTATTAAATAGATTAACTGGCTTACAATACAGCACACTTTTTCATATGACATTAACTGCCACGTGACGCATTCTCTGAAATGATGTCAAGATGGGGTTCAATAAAAATGTAGTTGAATCTTTGAGGTAAGCTGGGTTGCCACTGTGATGTCAGTAATCATGTGATAGTATTCGTCAAAGACGTTGGACTCTGTGTAGTTAGAATATGGTGCTCTGTAGATTTACAGTGTAATAACACACTTGTTTTAAGAGCTACTAAGAAAACTGGCCTCAGCTTGTATTGAGGCTCGAAGAACTTAGAACAATGAATGAACATCAATATCAGCTATGTTACCCATTTGTCCTGTATCTCAACACTACAGTTCCCTAAACACTGTTTGGTAATAATTATTTAATACAAATTGCTGGTCCCAGAAGATGAACTGCGGGGTTCTTGATGTTCAACCCTATGCTTCATTGAATTGTCTCAATGTTTTGATTGGATCACCGCACCATTTCACCTAAGTGATTCACGCAAATTGCAAGTTACTTCTCAGAAAATAAAGCTGCCACAAAGTAAGGGAACAAGCAGCATGAAGTAATTCTTCATTTCACTTGGAATTACCAACCTGCAGAATGACTTCCTTTTTCATTACTTCTTGCTAATAGCGATTTAATATGGCATTTGTGAAATGCAGGTTTGTAACGTGCAGTCATTTCCAGCTTCAACAGTTCCTCTGCAGACACAACTCCACCCGCATGTGTGATGAGAAGGCTGTCACAGGCAGCAAATGTTTGCCTGCACTGCAAGGTCACATGAAGGACAGGAAGCATATACAGTACCGTGCATGCAATAAGTCTTGAAGGATATATGAGATTCTACTGTTAATATCCCTTTCAATGTTTGTGAGTTGTTTTGTGTTAGCAAATCAGTATAAAAAACAGGGGAATGAAGTAAGGGATAGTGTTGAAATGTAAGGTGGGTGAAGTATACTTAAAGTGATTGTCTTAAGAACAGACAGGCATGTAGGAAAGGGCAGCAGGCTCACAGAAAGTACATGGAAAGAGAAATGCGGATATTTCGATAAATATCAGGTTCTGATGTTATTGCTGTATATCCTAAAATTTGACACAATGGTACAAAGTTCACCTGTGTGTTCTGTTATAGAATGCTTTTTAATGTTTGCAAAAAATAGGGTTAAATCGCTTCAGTGAAATACCAGACAGAAGAATTCTGTATGCTGATGTTCACACAACATGATTGAATGGTCTTTGTTCAACCAGTTAACTAACACAATGGAAATAAGGTCAAATCAGGGTGCAAGCCAATTTTAATGAATGTTGAATATAAAAACCTCAACTTGCAGTGCCTATCAATGATGGGAAGATGTGGAATTGAATAGATGTAACTTTGCCAAAAACTATTTTAATTCCACATCGGTAGATGGCCAAAATAAATTTTTCTTGGTATCATTATTCTTTATACTTGCTAGAGAGTGAGTTCATCTTACTCTCTGGTAATGCATATTATGCATTCTATGCCTACAATTTCCATCAGCAACACAGGTTCATCAAATGCTCCCTGAGGTACCTTCTGCAGTGTGAAGACTGAAAACCAGTGCACTCCAGGCCCTTAATATTTGTATTAACAGACTGATCCTGTCCATTCCATTATGTCATTCACCACAATCTTCTTTACCAACCTCTTGATTAGTATCTTTAATATTTGCTGACCCAAACAACTTCAACATTCTTTACAATTCTAGAATAATTCCCATATGCCATCATTCTCAATGCAATTAAACCCGCTCCATCTATCTTGTTTTGTGTTACTTCGGGGACTTCCTCATTAATCACTCCCCTTGTCCGACCAATTTTCTGCATAAACTGGCAATATAACTCTCAGGTGCCTTCAGCTTCATGTTTCTTAAGCCCTCAATGCCCAAATTTCACATTGATGCATCTTGTTGGCCATGAGATACTTTAGTAGCTTAATTTCATTGTCACAATCCCTCACATTATTAACCTTATATTAACAAGGGTTACCCTTTATGTATTTCAAATAGTTTAAATGTCAGGAAAATGAAGAAACAAAGAAAATGAAATAAATGATTACTTCCCTTATGTTTTTAATTTAATTAGGCTTGAACAAAATTGCATCACATATGGACAGGGTGGTTAAAAAGGCATTTAGCACAATTGCCTTCGTTGCTTCGTTTTTTGAGGATATGAGTTGAAAAGTCATGTTGAGGTTGTACATGACGCTGGTGAGGCCTCCCCTGGAGCATAGTGACCAGTTCTGGTTGCCCTGTTATATGAAGGCTATTATTAAACTAGAGAGAGTTCAGAAGAGATTTACCAGGATGTTGCCAGGTATAGAAGGTTTGAGATATAAAAGAAGGCTGGATAGCTGGGACATTTTTCACTGGAGTGTAAGAGATTGAGAAGTGACCTTATAAAGGTTTATAAAATCATGAGCGGTATAGATAGGGTTAGTGGAAGGTATCTTTTCCCTACGATTGGGGATTTCAAGACTAGAGGAATTATTTTTAAGGTGCGAGGAAAGAGGTTTAAAAAAGACAAAGGGGGCAAACTTTTCACACAGTGGATGGTTCGTGCTTGGAATGAACTTTCTAAGGAGGTGGTAGATGTGGTCACAGTTAGAACATTTAAAGGAAACTTAGATAAATATATGAATAGGAAAGGTTTGGAGGGAAACGGGCCAGGACTAGGCAGGTAGGATTAGTTTAGTTTGGGATTATGCTCGGATGGTTGGTCTGAAGGGTCTGTTTCTGTGCTGTATGACTCTGTGACTCAATGTTATATACAAAGTGTAGTAATGCAGAATTCACTTTTTGCTGAGTCCATAATGTCATTTTTTTCACTTCCCATGATGATCCTCTTTTATTGTCATTAACATGGATCTTTCAGTCATCAATAACCCAGCTGTAAAATTACTGAGAAAATGTTTTATCATCAGAAAACAACTACTTTTAGACAAACATGGTCAAAGCTGGTCCTGTCTTTTTAGGAGATGTGACAGATTCCATGGTTATATTTAATGCAAATCACGGGAGGTGTCCCAGTGCCCCGGCCAACATTCAATATTGATTTGTCAATCCACATTATACCAACTGTTATTGTCTGGAACACTATACGGTGCTAAAGATGAACAACTTAAAGTCTCAGCAATTTCACTTTCTCATTAAGCCTCCCTTTTTGTGTGGACACGAAGTGTTTGTTTAATTTAAAGGTACAAAGGAAAAGAGATTAATTTTGACTCACTTCATCAAGTGTTAATGGGATATCAAAACAAGGTCAGCACCTTTGTCCCGATCATACTGGCAATGTGGAACCAGCTCCATTTTGAAAAGACCTATCAAAGGGTGCTAGTACTCCCTGTCATTTCAAGCAATTGTCTAAATATGGAAATCAGAATCCTTCAATGTAATTTTGTTTACCATTTTAGGGTTCCACAGACAAAGAGGCTAAAGTTGTATTGAACTATTTTTCATGGGACCTGAAGAAAAAGGAATTAGAATCCATTTTTTCTATTTTTACCTTCCAAATTTCTCTTCTACTTTCTCAAAGATTGTGATTTCTTGCCTTTGTTTGATTTAGGATCAACCACCAACTAGTCATAATTTGCATGCGTGCTGTTCAACCACAGGACCTGTGGAAGGGTCTGAGGAAGGGTCACCAGACCCGAAATGTTAACTCTGATTTTCTCTTCACAGATGCTGCCCGACCTGCTGAGCTGTTCCAGCAACTTCTGTTCTTGAACCTAGACCTCCTGGTTCAGAGGTAGGGACATTACCACTGTGCTACAAGAACCCAGCCAATCGTTCTATGCTGGGCCCATGGGCCTGTCTAATTAGCCGTGGTAGTGGTAGCGGATAAATCACTATTGAGTCATAACAAGCAGCTGAATTTGTCTTCATAACAACATGTAGTTTGTTGCACGCTACTAGTGAATACTTTATTGACCAGTTAGTCATGACTGCAAATAGTATCAACAGTCAGAGATGGCACATCTTCTGTATTAACAAGTACCTTGTTAGACAGTTTCTTCTCCACCTGAAGACTTTGTATCCTTATCAGATTGGCTGGAATGTGTAGCAGCTTCAACATCAGAACTGCTTCTGAAGAAGGGTCACTGGACTTGAAAGGTTAGCTCAGCAGGTCTAGCAGCATCTGTGGAGAGAAAGCAGTTCCTTCTTAATTTAATATTGGTTCAAGTCTGTAACCTATTTGTTCTATTCATCTCAAAAAATAATTATTCAGTATTAAATGAAACTTTAAAGCCTGTATTCTTGCAGTAAAGCAATGCTTGTCTTAAAGTCTCCTCAAACTTTTAAACTCTGTATAACAGCAATGAGGCAATTTTTTTGTTTGTAAGTCTTTGGAACTCTATTACAATAATGCTGTAATATATTCTTCCAATAAATCTTTAACTTGTATTCTGACAATGCTATATTATTTTCCTTCTTTTAAGCTTTATATCCTGCTAAATAGCAATACTGTATCGCTGTACAGTTAACTGGGGCTTTACCCACATGTTCCTCTATTAAATAGTGGTTTCTCGCCTTCTGGAAGTTTACCCCTTTTTCAGTTAAAATGGAGATTCGTTTCTCCTGGGTAAAATTTACATTTTCTCACCATTCACAGTCTAAAACAATGCGCATGCCCTTGTATAAATTTTTAAATAAATCTTGAACAAAAACAAAGTTGCTGGAAAAACTCAGGAGGTCTGGCAGCATCTGTGAAGGAAAAAAAAGTGTTAACGTTTCGGGTGCAGTTACCCTTCCTCAGAACCCAAAATGTTAACTCTGTTTTTTCATTCACAGATGCTGCCAGACCTGCTGAGCTTTTCCAGCAACTTTGATTTTGTTCCTGATTTACAGCATCCACAGTTCTTTTGGTTTTTATTTAAATAAACCTTTGTGGCTGCAGTCGTAAGACATCTTCCTGCTTAAAGTGTGGTTTAAGTGATGAATGTCCCAGTCTATCACAAGCTTTGAATTCTTCAAACTATCTTTTTCTGAAAGCCTCTGTCCTAAAATCTTGCCCCAACATTATGGCCTCAGTTCAAGTTAATTCTCTAGCCTTTGTTCTGTCTACTGTAGCTGTGCCTTGTGGATCCTGCATCAAATGCTAGCAAGGATTGTTTTAAAGGACAATCTTCTGAATTGTTATTTTAAAACTTTCCCCCCTTGCCCATAGGGCTTTCCAATCTTACTCATAGAACTCTGAATTTCTCCCCCTTGCCTAAGAATACTGTAACATCCCCAAGCGTATTTAGGTTTTCCTACAGCTCTTACCAGTTCTGAGTTGAAGATTTTTCTTTCTGGAGTGTTTTCTTTTGCCATGCTGCAGTTTCAATGAGTGTTGCCTATGGCTTATCTGCTTACATGCTTTCAGCTGCTGACTGACCGTCTATGACTCAGACGTAAGATGTTGGAGCAGAAGTAGTCCAATCGGCCTGTTGAATCTGCTCCGTTATTCAATGACATCATGGCTGATCTGGTGATCCTCAACTTTACTTATGTTCCTTTTTCCCAGAACTCTTGATCCACTTACTGATTGAAAATCTGTCTGTCTCAGCCTTGAATATATTTAACGACCCATTGTCAACATCCCTCTGTGGTAAAGAATTTCTTAACGCCATTACCTTCTGAGAGGAAAAAAAAAAATCTCTCCTCATCCACAACTGAGTTCACATTCAAGTTGACTGCTCAAAGAGAAGTCAAGGTCAAGAATTGACAGCTTATTAAATATTGATTAAATGCTATAATACATGGTAATTAGACATATACTCTAAAATTACCGTCATACTCTCGAAAGATTATTCCATAAATTCGATTGTCTAAGGTTAATTGGTCTCCTTCACATTTTTCTCAGCATGCGTTTCTCATTTCATAAACTATCCCACACTAACCTCACCCACACTGTGCTATCTATGCCCAATGAGGAGTGTCTCTGTGATATCATTGCGAGGTTGCTCCCAGGTCTTAAAACACATACACAACGTGCTGTTTCCACTATGCCATTTTTGTTAACAAATCTAAAATGATACTGGGCTGAGTTTTATGGCAATACACAAGCAGGTAAACAGATGGATGAAGGACTTGTAAGTTACAGCACCTTGCATTCAGTGGCAACCCCAGCCACGGTTTTATACGTGGTGAGAGAGTCGTTGTGTGGATCACCTGACCCTGACACATTTGAGACCCTGAGTGGGCAATTGAACAAATTGTACTACCATTATGGTAGGGTCATCTTTATGGTATAACAATTTGTTTTGCTCTTTCAACTATTTTTGGACCAAGGTTATAATGAAGTCAAGAGTTAAGTGGTTCTGATGGAACCCAAACTGAGCACCAATGTGAAGGTTATTGCTGAGCAAGTGTCCCTAGATAGCACAGTCAATGACCCCCTTCAGATATTTTCTAAGCAACTGGTTCAGATATCTTATTATACACCTCTGGAGTAGATGGAACTTGAACCCAGGCCTTCTGACTTAGAAGTACAGACACTATCATGTTGCCACAAAAACCATTAGCAATGACCCATTTCCATTACATTTCTGATTGTTGAAAGACTGAAAGGGTAATATTTAACTGATTGGATTAGTCCTGCTTTTTGTGTACAGGACATACCTGGATAATTTTCCACATTGCTGGCCATGTTGCAATTGTTTTGGAATAACTTAAGGGGTTATGGATAGTTCTGGAGCATGTTTTCCATACTCGTTGAAATGTTATCAATGCCCATAACCTTTGCAGTATCCAATGACTTCAGCCAGTTCTGGACGTCACCTGGAGAGAATTGAATTGGCTTAAGACTGGTTTCAATGATATTGAGCATTTCAGGAGGAGGCTGAGGTGGATCATTCACTCAAAACGTCTGACTGAAAATGGATACAAATGCTTCAGTCCTGTCTTTTGCACTGTTGTGTTGCGCTCCCTGATGGTTGAGGGTATTTGTAGAGCCTCCACATTCCATCAGTTGTTTAATTGTCCACAATCATATACAACAGAACATGGCAGGACTGCAAAACTTGGATCTGATTTGTTGATTCTGGAATCTTTAAGATTGGTCTATTGTAGGTTGCTCCCATTGTTTGCAAGTAAGTCCTGTGTTGTACCTTCAACAATTTGTCACTTCATTTTTAGGCATGCCTTATGTTTTTCCTTGTATGTCCTTCTGCACTTTTCATTGAAGCAGAGTTTCATTGAAGGAATGGTCTCCTGCTTGATAATGGTAGTCATGAGGTTTCAGATTTTAGTGAAATACAATTCTAGCCCACAATGTCTCATGCTCAGCTTTGAGCTGCTAACCCATTTAACACCACGCAAGATGGAGGGAACCATCAACGTGAAGACAGGCCTTTATCTCCACAATGACTTTTAAGTGGTCAATCTTCCAGCACAATTATAATCAGGTGCATCTGTGACTGTTTGACTGATGAGGGTAAGGTAAGTAAGTTGCTATAAATAGATCACTCTGCAGAATTAAACTAGCAGCCACTTTCTTTAGGACTTAGATAGCTCGGTCAGTTCTAATTGTACTGAATTACCATTGGTGATGGACTTTGAAAACCCCCACCCATTCTAAATTTGTACTCCAGCCACCCTTCATGTTCAACACTACTTTGAAGAAACATTAAGGGTGGCAGCAATGGTGGTAGTTGCACAGTAGATGGTAATGAGCAGCAGGGTTCCTTGTCCTGTTTGACCTAATGCTACGAGACTTTATGGGGTCCACACCCTCAAAAACTCCTTTCTGTGTACCACAGCACTGCCACCTCTGGTGGGAATAGTCATACCCAGGAATGGTGATGGTGGCGTCTAGGTATGATTCTGTATGTCTACGTCAGGCGGTCATAGAGTCATACAGTACGGAGTCAGACCCTTCAATCCAACCAGTCCACGCTGACCACGTTCTCAAACTAAACTAGTCGCACCTGTCTACGTTTGGTTCACATTCCTCCAAACCTTTCTTTTCGTGAACTTATCCAAATATCTTTTAAACGTTGTAACTATACCTGTATCTACCACTTTCTCTGGCAGTCCATTCCACACATAAACCATTGAGTAAAAGTTACCTCTCATGTCCTTTTTAAATCTTTCTCCTCTCACCTTAAAAATATACCCCCTAGTTTTGAAATCCCCTACCCCAGGGAAAAGACCCTTATCTGTGGCCCTCATGATTTTATAAACCCAAGGTCACTCCTCAACCTCTTATGCTCCAGTGAAGAAAGTCACAGCCTTTCCAGTCCATTTTAATATCTCAAACCTTCCATTCCCAACAACACCCTGGTAAATATTTTCTGAACTCTCTCCAGTTTAATAATATCCTTCCTACAACAGGGTGACCAGTACTTGGCAGGGACACAGTACTCCTGAAGAAGCCTCACTAACATCCTATTCAACCTCAAATGACATCCCAACATCTACACTCAAAGGTCTGAGCAATGAAGGCAAATGTGGAAAACACCCCCTCAATCATCCTGTCTACCTGTGACACAAGTTTCAAAAAATTATGTACCTGAACCCTTGGGTCTCTCTGTTCTACACCACCACCCAGGGCCCTACCTTAATTGTACAATTGTGACCGGACTAGTCTCTGGGACAGCTTTCCCAATTTCAGCACCAGATCCATCACTCTTCTCCTGTCGCAAGGCGTTAATGAGGGCGGCTTTGCATGGTCAACAGGGCTCGTTTTTTATTGTTGCTTCCAGAGCATAGGTCAATGGCAGATAATCTATCTGGTTTCAGTCCTTCTCCAACTTTTAAACAAGATCATTTCAAAAAGCATTTAATAATCATTGCTGTGGTTTTGGAATCAGATGCAGGTCAGACCATGTATGGGTGGTAGACCTCCTTCTCTAAATTACATTAGCGAACCAGATGGGTTTTTACAACAATCATTTTATGGTCACCATTAAATTTGCTTTTTATTTCAGATCTCTGAATTTCTAGTCAATATTACCACTACCACCCCATTTTAGCCCCGAATGCTTTTAAATGCAAAACTATTTTCCGGCACATGTAATACATTCTCTAATTTTATTCAAAAGATTTTTAACTAACCACACGCTGTCAAAATTGCAGCAGGATGACACTTTTTTGAGGTCACTTTCATCAAGGCTCCCTGCTAACTTTGTTCTAATTACATATGCCTTTCAAGAAACTGATGAGAATGTATTACATGGCTGAATTAATTTGTCAGTAGTATTTTGTCATAGGAAACAAAAGAAGTATTTGTTTCTTTTTTCAGTACAAAAATCCCAAATTTCACAAATGTTTTCATGTCTTGTGTGGTAGTTATGGCCTAGTTTTTTGACAAATGTTGTATAATTGTTTTATTTCCCCCTTTTTAAAATAAGCTGACACCACCATCAGGCTATTAACTTCAACTCTTGCCTAGTCTTAACCTCTCTCCCAATTTCTGACCACACATTAATTCTTCTTTTCCAATGTGTTCTTGGCTTCACAACCTTTAAAAATTGCTGCATGCAAATAGAAGATAGATATCTTGGACCAAGTAAAATCCAATTGCTATTTACCCTCTGCGATCAGTAGTCCTTTTCAGTTCTAGAGTCCCTATACACCCTTTGTTTTAGGCTACATACAAGATAATGACATATATCAGCCATTGAATTGTTGAGAAATGTACCCAAAAAGGGGAGGTTGGTTTAAAAGCCCTGCATAAATTGCTGTTGTGAAAAATAACCCAAATAAAGTGAGTTAATGAAGTGGAACAGACCATATATTTCAACACAATGGCGGTGGTGGTGGTGGTGGTGGGGGTTCTCTTTTGGCGCTTTTTGATAAATAGTGACAACTTTCAGGGTGGGGGGGGGCGGTGACATGCTGACAACATTTAATATTTACAGAAAAAAAAGTTGCTTCTGTGTTACAGTTTCTGTGCAGGCAAACAAAAATCAAAGTAAAATGAGTATATTGAAAATCAGCAAGAATTAAAGAGGGGGAGCAGTTCAGATTAGATATTTTTTGGAAGAGGAAATAAATATTCATTAAATGTAACATTGCAAGATGTACAGACCACATCCACCACATGGCAAAATAAATCCCAAAGTTCATGAATGGTTTGACTGGAAAAGCTAAAAAAAAAATGCAGTATTCATTTATAAAACAAAAATCATGTGCTGCATCCTCAGTTCCTTGAAGGATAAGTACAATTAAAATAAAGCTAGCAGACAGCTTTGATGAAAGTCACCTCAAAGCGTCATCCACTGCTGAAAAGTAAACAAGAGGTTATGCAATTATTTAAAAATATTCAGAATTATAGCTTATATTTTACTTGGCACGAATTGCAATGCGTTTCTGGAGAAAATCTCTCACTTAGTGATAGAGTCGACCTGTTGGAAGCTGTAACGTTCCCCCGGGTTAAACTTAAAGTAAAATTTCAGCTCAATTTACTGGTAGAAGTGATAGAACAGTGGGGTTCAAATACCATCCAATGGTATATCTTTGAAAACAGTTCAGTCATTACTGTTCACACCATGATGTTCAGTAGACAAAAACTGCTCTGAACTGTTACTGGGAATAACAACCAATAAAAACCAGATGACTGATCTTCCAGTTAATGTCAGAACTCTGGAGGTCCTGGTTTAGTAAACAAACCATGGACTAATATGGAAAACCAAACATATTGACTGTGGCCATCTTCCTGGCAGGAGAGATTGCTCCAACATCAAACTTATTTGCTCTGATATACTTCAGCAATGAAGGTCCACAGCTTGTGCTGAATCACAATATGGAAGGTAGGGAAGTGAGTTGAAGGCATGGCTCCGCATACTTGAGTCTCCTGATTCAGTGTAAAGAAAACTCCCTAGGAAAGTTTTCTACGTGGTCAATGTAGTTTCAGCTTTACACCAAGACAAACTGTACAATGTAACTTTGGTGATTCGAGTTTAGGAAAGAACTGAGAGTATCAGCTTTGACTTTGGATGCAGTTTTACAACTTCCTTAATGGGAACACAAAATTTAGAGGGATTCCTGTGGTTCAGCTGGCATCAAGTACATATTCAACATTTATTCTCTTTAACGTTAATGTAGAAATGACTATGATGTTTGGTCCTGTCAGAGAGAAAAAATGTTACATCATTGTACTGTAAATTTAAGTTGACAGAACAAAATGCATTAAAAATTGGTTTTGGTTAGAAAGATAGACAGGAAAATTCCCTCAGTTATCCTTCCTCAATTGGGCAGGGCTGGGGTGAAGAATAAGAGAAAATCCAATTGGCCTCATTATCCTATCCAAGATTCCTCCCCTTTACCAATCTGGCTGTTTCTTCCCATCTGACTACATGCATTCAACAGGAAACTAGATGAGCACATACTGAGAAAGGTTCACAAGGATATGTTGATGGGTTAAATGGGTGGCAGGAATATAAGCTCTGGTGTTGAGCTATTGTTGAAGAGTCTTTTTCAAATGCTGTAAATACTATGCAATGTTTTAAACGCAAAAGAAAATGCAAACTTACAACTGATTTGATTTATTGTTACATGTACCTAAGTATAGTGAAAAGCTGGGTTGGATTTGCTGCTTTACATCACCTATATTAGGTAAGGCTAAAAGGAGCTGCAGAGAGTCACTGGCAATTGAAGATTTAACTGCAAGGTTAATCAAGAGCTTGTGAAAACAGACACAGAATACACACATTTCCAATGCTAAACTACTCACTTGAGATGCTCAGCTAAAATCTACCAACAGGACTGCACTAACTGCCATTCCTGTTGGAAATTGGTCATGCATCATACAAATTAAATATTATGCTACTAGTCTCTTCTTGTATGTGTCTTACTGATGGTGGAAGGAAATTCTGACCGGATAAATTTTGAAAGGGTGTATGGAATGAACTGCCAGACAAAGTGGTGGAGGCTGGTACAATCACAACATTTAAAAGGATGGGTACATGAATAGGAAGGGCTTAGAGAGATATGGGCCAAATGCTAACAAATGGGACTGGATTAATTTAGGATATCTGGTTGGCACGGACAAGTTGGACCAAAGGGTCTGTTTCTGTTGTGTACAACTCGATGACACTAAGTACATTTCAAGCCTGGCTACATTGTGTCAAGGAATAAGATAGCTGATTTATTCAAAGGGCTTATTCCCTGGCAAGAGATTGCAAAAAATGGCAACTTTCTGGAAACTGTTTACGAACCCCCTTATGGACTAATTCCCTTAAACTGTTAAGCTATTTAGGATTTTGCCAGTGTTTCTAATTCCATACACCATTTATTTGCATCAAAAAAAAAAGGACAGCATTTTAACCTACATAAAGAGGTATAATAATGTAATGTTTTCTATCAATCAAGGTAATAGACAACATAATGGATATCTGATACAATTGCTGAAATCACACCCTGATCTATTCAAACTCAACATAAAAGTCTCCATTTATACACTTAATCTACTTACTGTAAAAGTCACTAAGTAAGGACAAAGGTATTTGGAAACGCTCAAATCTGAATAATTTCTTAAATGAACTGGTAAAATATTAGTTTTTTTCCCATCAACAACCAGCAATGACATGTGGGGGATATAAACCTTTCTACCAGTGCAAACACCCGCAGAATGTTAACCGAATAGTACAGGGTAGTTAGCAGCCATTTTTTCAGTTCCAATAATTTATTATAAAAAAATACAATCATATCAAATTTTCTGTAATCAGAAACCTGATGCAGTTTAACAAGGTGAATTGTTCACTAACAAGTAATAGGAAATTCAATGATTCCCCTCAGAGACAAACATTGGCAGGGGGTCACAATCCCTTTTTACTAAATTTACAAAGCAATGAAAGCTGCAGTAGTATTCTTCAACCAAGATCAATCCTGGGATTTTCATCAACATATCATAAGACACTAGTGCAAAGAGGTTTCAAAACTAAGGACAGTTTTCCTTAAACAGGGAGAGACAGCAAGCTCGAAAGTGGGATACAAGTCCCTCCCAATTCCCATTTATCTGTTGTAGAGTATTTCTTTCATTTATGGATTCTATCACTTTTTATTCATTAGGTTAGCAAAATACAATGTTACTGAAGTTCTTAGTAACTGGCATGTGTTAAAATTGGCCCAAAAAAAATGCAAAAACTGGACTGAAAATTAATTTGAAACATTTTACTTCTTGGAAATGTTTACACTGAAATTTCTCAAAATTAAAAGTTGAGATGGGATTGCATTTAGTGGGAAGCAACAATGGGGATATAAGTGAGGCTGCAATTCATCAATTCATGATGCTATGACCTCATTTTTCACTTATCATCCTGCACTGAGACATGTCCTGTGCCCCTAAGAACAAACATTTGCAGAACTGGGTTTCTGTAAACCCCAATGTAAGGATGACAAATAGCTGAAACAGGAATTGTGCAAAAACATTTTTTTTGGCTTTCTCCGCCATATACTTATCAAGGCATGAGATTTCACTTAATTCCTCCAGATGGTATTATTTTATCATTTATTTTAATCTTCAGATTACATGGGAGATGAAAAAACTACCAGACAATAATTCAAGTTTTCAATGAATCTACCATAAATGGGCAAGATTTACACAAGCCGATTGTTCAAAAAAAACTCTTCAGCTATTTCACTGAAACAACAAATTTCTTTCCCAGCTTAGGCCCTTCATGTATCCAACGAACCAACTGAAAGATATCTGAAGAGGACTAGAAATATAACACTTGTTCTCTCTCCCCAGATGCTGCCAAACTTGCTGGTTTTCTGCAGCACATTGTTCTTATTTCAGATCTCCAGTATTTGTAGTACTTTGTTTTTGGTTAGAGGACTTTTCTGTGTTCAAAGGGCAGATACTTGTAGATGATCATCCCATCATTCTGATATCTTCAGCTGAAGAAATAAGTGGATTCTTTAACCTTCTCTAGATCAAATTCACCTGAAAGGATATAAAAACATAATCAGTCTTGCATAAACAAGTGAATCAGAAAGGAAGAAATGACTAAAATCAAGTCAAGTTCTCGGTGGAAGAGGACAATTTGTGTGTTTCATATTGTCTGTTAAATCTTAATTAATCCATATTTATTAAGCAAAAACAAAACATTTGAAAATGTTAGAATGTTTGAAATGCAAAATGTTTCAAAAGGCATTCCAAACTTTTTAACAGTTCAACTGTGCTTTTGCATTGAATAAGTTGAGTGATGAATGAAGAATGATTAATAAATGAAAGAATTCACTGAGGCATGAAAATCACTTTACTGAACTAATTAGTATTTGAAGTGGTCATCGCCCAACAAAGACTTTTCCTTAATTTCCGGAATTGTGCAATGAGTGCAGTTACACCTTCAAGTAAATGTACTACTGTTTCAGAAGCATAACCAATGTAAATCCAAAATTATTAAAAGACCTCAACTTTCAGATTACATGGAAAACTGTTGCACACATGGTATCGTCTGTCACTGTTGACACATTGAGAACTACTTCACAAATTTTGATTTTCCAAGCCAAGGTACATTTCCTTATCTGGAATTTCAGAATCTTGACTAGGCTATTCCTCTACTGTGATAAGGCAGTCACAGAGAGTGAGTGAAGAACATGCACCGTACAAATCAGGTTTATCATGAGCAAAGGTTCAATATTACTTCACTTATCTAAATGGTAGGGCACAAAGGGAAGGAATTAAATTCACTACAATTAACGCACTGCAGATTACACCAGGTCACAAAAAATTTTTCCTCTTCCTATCCATTCTACTTCCCAAAAATAGTTAGGCAAGCTACATCTTCAACTTATTATTACAAATTACTCACATGCCATAAATTTAGAAAAGACATTGAAAGTTGCTGTCCTTGAATCAAATGGCTTGCTACACCATTTCAAAGGTCACAGCATCAATAACATTGTTGTAGGTATGGAGCCACTTGTAGGTCTTACTAGATGGGTCATTTTAGAACATAGAACAGCACAGCACAGGCTCTTCGGGCAACGATGTTGTGCCAACCTATTATCCTACTCTAAGATCAAAACTAACCTGCATACCCTTCATTTTACTATCATCCATGCGCCTATCCAAGAGTCGCTTAAATGTCTCTAATGTACCTGACTCTACCATCACTGCTGGCAGTGCATTCCATGTACCCACCACTCTGTGTAAAGAACCTACCTCGGACATCTCCCCTATACCTTCCTCCAATCACCTTAAAATTATGTCTCCTCGTGATAGTCATTTCCGCCCTGGGAAAAATGTTGATAATCGTAATAGCTTCATGGCACCATTAATGAAAGTAACTTTCAGTTCCAGATTTATTAATTAAAATTAAATTCCGCCAGCTGCTGCGATGGCATTTGAATCCATGTCCTCAGATCGTTTACCTGGGTCACTAGTTTACTAGCCCAGTGGTTTTACCACTGCACCATATCACTATTCTATGAATCCTTATTTCAAGGCAGTAGATCCAGCAAGATCCACATCTGGCATTAAGCCAACAGATCTTATCACAGACAATGGTAGGTGTCACACCCTGGATCAGCTACCCACAATTTCAGAAGCAGAAAAAGTGGCTATGGCTACAGCGACCCCTGCTGGAAGATAACACATGTATTAAATGAGTGCAGTTTTGGATTTGGGTGTGCTAACTCCCAAGAAAAATTGCATACAGCCAAAATATCCAAGACAGTTAACAAAAATAACAAATTCCTGGACAATGCACCAAAAACTGGTATCATTGGCTACAGAAAAGGGCGTTGGAGTAATGAAATAACTGGCAAAAAATGTTTAGAACAAACAAATCACATCAAGAAATGGCTTTCCTGGTTAAATAAAGTGAAGAAAAATTATAGTCAATTCCAATCAAGAAATTACTGTGATTAATTTGCAGCTATTACTTTTTCATCCAGCTGCCTCAGAACTCATCATTATTGCTCTCTCCTTCAGGACATGCTGTTCCTTCTAAGAAAGCACTCTAAAAGTCATTGTACTTTATTTAAAGAGCACACAGCTAAATTAACTAATTTGGCTTAGACTAGATATGTCCTACTAATGTAATGCCAGAGATAGTTTGCTGCTTTTTTTTTCAAAAACAGCTTGTTCAGCACCTGTCTTCAGTTCTTTAGAAAGGAGCTCCATCATTCTTTGGTAGTCCTGAAGCTTTTTGCTTTTTCGATCAACACTGCAAAAGACAAATGTTTGGCTGAAACTGTTATGTATATTAAAAAGAAAAGTTCAGACATATCAAAGCACTTCTATTTCTTGTCTCTGCTACATGTCATACATTTGAATAGGTAATGATGTTGTGTGGACTGAAAAGAGCTCAATACTCACGGAATGTTATAGCGGTATTTGTTGACCAGGAATTTGGAAAGATTTTGAAGAATAGGTTGGCTGTGCAGGGCAACAAACTGCTCACGGCAAACCTGCAACACAAGCGCATACTGCTTACTAACAGTATATACAGATCATTGCATTGCCTCACGGGTTAACTGAGATTAGTTTGGAAGATAGCTACGATGTCCAATTAGACCCAAAAGGCTTTGTGAACAATAACTTAAACACTCATTGTAATAGAGCTGCATTTTAGTTGAAATATATTTCTCCTCTTTAACTGTATTTTCAAATAAGAGGAGAAAAGATCTCATCTGTTTCAATTATTTTGATTTCATTATTCAGACATAGTACTGGCTGTGCTGTATGTCACTCAAATATTTTACTTTGTGATTCAATTTATGTTGAAATTCCAATAACAAGGAGAATGACTGTTTAGCAAATTTCATAAGATTGGAAGTATAGAAAAAGTCAATCATTAAATTTGAATTACAATACGAGGTTACTCTTAAGTCATCTATTCAGTATATGCATTCCATTGATCATGTCACTAAGAGAAAAGTTCCCTAGTTTACAGCAAGTTTTTGATAGATATTTTCAAAAGTCTCATAGCTAGGTGGAAAAGTTACCCAGTTTATTGAATTCATACAAAATATCATGTACTCTTTAAATTTTACAAATAAAAGGCTTACCAAAAACAGTGCTACAGTAGTGCTATGATACCAACAAACTTTGCATTGATTGGCAGCACTTTAGACGCTGATCAACACTGAAGCAGTTGTGTAATAAGGTCATTAGGTCATTGATTTAACGGGTAACATCAATTTGCATCTATACAGCAGTTGTCTGTGGACAACAGGCCAAGGTACTTTACAGAATGAGAGAAAAATAGATGATAAAAGGGGTAAAGGAAAACTAATGCGTTACATTGAGAGAATTAGGAAAGGAGATTGGAAAAATGGTGGAAAGATTACTTGAAGGTGGATTTCAAATGAGAAGAACTGCAGGGTTGGACAGAGTTTTGAAGAGGACAGTCAAGAAATTTTAACACTTACTATTGGTGGGCTTTCTGTCGGTATTTATTACTGTTGTCTGCTAGCCGACTTTCAGATGATACAAATATTCATCAGGATCTACTAAGCATGTTATCAAGGAACCCCAACAATAATTTTAAAAGCAAACTATTTTAAAACACCCATAAGTGGAATTTTGAAAGAGGATTGTAAATTAATTATTTCTCTCTTACTACTTTTGTCATTATTTTCCATTCAGCTGATGGTACAAAATTATTTGTTTGTTTGGTGGGAAGGCCAGAAAAAAACTTGCACATTTTCTTAGGAGTATAATACTGCCGGCAACTGTTGGTCCATCTACTCCCAAAATAAAAGTATATTTTTTCTTCAACCCCAAAGAGTTGTGGAGGCTAGATCACTGGAAGTACTGAGAGAGGAAGCAGATTTTTGAAATATCAAGGAGTTAAGGGCTATGACGAACTGGCACAAAAGGGTCGAGGTCTGGGGCACGTTAGTCATGACCTTGTTGAACGGCAGGGTAAACCTGAATGGCATATCTCTGCTCCTATTTATGTTCTTATGTTTGTTGAATTTTATCAGTGGCCATATGCAGGAAGGTTACATTTTGGTATCCAATTTTCAATCCACTCCACCCCACATACTATTTTTCAAACATAATCACTGCTACTAGTTGTGTGATAATGACACACCATATACGTTATGTGGGTTTTCAAATCTTAGGGTGTTTTGAGTGTATTACCCATGCCATTGTTTTCCATTCAAAAACAAAACAACCAAAACTCCTAATCCAATGCACTCTTTGAGAAAGGGAAAGGAAAAGACAAAGGCATTCTGCAAATGAGATCTTTGCAAGTTCTGTTTAATGATTAAAGTTCAGATATTTGTAGAAAGACCTACAAGGAAGGAAAACTTATGGTATTGCAAAACCAGTACCGAAAATGAAGACATTCATGGCATTCATTTTCACAAAGTACACATAATAAATAATACAGTGAAACGATTGCTGCAAAGTGATTTTTCTTACACAATTACCTATTTCTGAACAGCACGAATAATGTAAAGGAAATAGTTACCTTGTTCATGACATCTACTGTAAAAGCGTGTGTCCAGAAGCAGTCATGGACAGAAACAAATGTCACCCCAGCACTGCAGAGACACAAAGTTATGACAATTACATCTTCAATCAATGCAGAGATATAGGATGAACCTGGTGCCAAAGTCCATCAGTTTTTTTCTGTGTACTTAATTTGAGATCAAGAATGCAGACTTTAAAACTGTACATTTTCCACAACTTCAGCTTAAATCAGTACCTTATGAATTCTCTCAAAAGCCTTATTTCCTCCACTCATCAAAAACATTACATATTTTAAACCCCTTACCCATCCATTCTCTGTCACATGGTATACTTTTACCAACAACTCTGTCCTTGCCAAGCTCCACTGTCTCCTTTTTTTCAGTGAACTTGCTTCAAGATCATTATCTTCAGGCCATTCTACTCATCTCACTCAAGCAATTTTCCTTTCATGAAATGATTGTTCTATTTGCTCTGGATTATTGATTAATGACCATTCCATTGTCAGTCATTGTGCTACTGCCCTGTGATTCTCTCCAAAATGTGTCTGAGTCTTGCTACCTAGTGCATTGGATTCAGGAGCCTTTTAAAAATCCCATCTTTTTCACCATTTCTTTAGTGTTGGCTTTTTATTTTACTGTTAGATGGTTGCATCTTCACTTTTTCCTTGCCCTTCTATGTAAGAATTGTTATATAAAGACAACTTGTTTACCTTAGCCATATAATGAACATAAACAGTTTTGACAGTGGAACCAGGAGTAGGAAGCTGCAATTTAGATAAAATATTTAATCAAGTGGCCCTTCCTTTTCAACAGCTGCTAGATAGGAGAGATGACCAGGTGGCACAATATAGCTACCATTTTCCATTTATCTATTAGTTGAATAGCAATCAAAATACTGAAACAGACTTAAAAATATGGAAACATTATAAACTAATCCATCAGAATTAACAGTCCTTGCATGGACTAAACTGCCACCAACAGTACCCAACCGGATGTACAAATTTCATCTCATTTCCCTTCTTCTGTAAACAGAACATTTTTCAAACCTTATTCTATTTTGACATTACCCAATGTAATATGGGTAATAGCATGAAATGACATGGCATTCAAAAACATGGATCTGACTTGGTATAAAACACTTAAAACGGTACAGGGCTCTGTTGTGCCTGCACTTGAAATATTTTCATGGTTGGTTTCTGGACCTGTGCATTATAGAATCCCTACAGTGTAGAAGCAGGTCATTAGCCCCATCAAGCCCACACCGAACCTCCAAAGAGCCTACCCTATCCCTGTAACCCTGCATTTCCCTTGGCTAATCCACTTAGCCTGCACATCCATGAACACTACGGGCAATTTAGCATAGGCAATCCATCTTTGGACTGTGGGAGGAAACTCACTCAGACACACTGAGGATGTGCATACTCCACACAGGCAGATGCCCAAGGGTGGAAATGAACTGAGGACCCTGGCACCAACCAATGTGCCACTGTGCTGCTTGGTGAAAGAGATTGAAATGTTAGAAAGTGTGCATAGGAGATTCGAGGATAACAGCAATTGTTGCAACTCTTAATTATGGACAATACTCCAAGAACTTAAGCCATTATTTTGTAGAAATGCAAGGTCAAGGGAGATTATAAAGCTTTTCTTTCAAATAGAGATGGGTTGTAGAAGACCAAACTTGTCAAACACACGGACAAAGAGTTAGGTCTGACATCAGAAAGCAATTTTGACTTGAAGATGTTAAAAACATTCTGAAGTATGTTTAATTATGGACTCTACATAATCCTTTAATATAGTAATACGACTCTGAAAGTAATCATTTCCTTCTTAGATAACCAGGGACCCTGAGAGTTTGCTCAATCGCTTAATAGACAGAATAACTCTCAAAAATCATTTCTAAGGTTTTTTTCCTCTATTTTCATTTTCCCTGTTCCAGTAAAGTTGTTAGTAGGAATGTCTAGATCGTCTGTGTGATTACACAATCAAATAGACAAATCAGGCTTGATGAGTCTGATAATACAGTCAAATGAACCAACCTCCATTTCAATAATGCAATGAAATATTGTAATTGCAAATTCCAATTGCCTGAAAACACATTTAACTTCCATCATATTAGCAACTAATGTAATGGAACAAAAAAAGCAAATATACTTCAACGTTATCTGCTCAGAAACGTAGCCCCACACAGTGATTTTACTTTGCTGAAGGATTAAGCATGCGCCATTCAAAAATCTCAGAAATTGCTTTTTCCAATTAAAATGCTGAGATATTATTTAGAGATCTTGGAAACCACACTTACAGCCTAAATATTTCAACACGGTAACAGACAATTAACTGAACAGAGTACTTTTTGAAGTCTCAAACAAGGTTGCATATAAAAACAGTTGATGCATGCTAATGGAGATGGCCTGGTGGCAAAAAAAAACTCATTAGTACAGATTTGAATACATCACAAAATCTTTTCTAAGCAATTAGCTTCCATTAAGAAATATATCATGAACAGGTGTCACAAGTTATTTTATGAAAATGCCCTGGGAATAAGTTAGTTGGAAAAATTACATGTCAGAAAGTAATTTTCAGTTTGCAGTGTGAGCTCATTTAATCTCAATACTGTCTTCTAGAAACTAAATTTGAACATTCACAAGCAATCGTACACTCTGACTGATTGTGAAATATATCTAATTTATTGCATGTGCTTAAATCCACTAGCAGGAATGGAGGGGAAAGGGTCACAAAGGGGAATAATGTAGCCACTCTCTTTCACCTGATTTCTGTCTCCTTGCTGTTGGTACAATTGACCAATAACTTCAGCCTCGATAAGATTTTATAGTAATTTGTTTATAAGAGAGTTATTTTTGTATTGTTTCACGTAAGCTAACACCTCCTGCATGCACAAAATTCTTCTCAGGGAATGGAGTAACTACAAGCTCCAAACTAGTTTGTACAATATCTCCCTGTCAACTTATGTACAAGCTCCAGATGGACCATGTTGATTAAAACATGGAACAAGGAAATGGTCGCAAATATTTAATTAGGTTGTCCTGTTAATTGTTTCCTCATGTAGCACTATGGTCACCATTCCCAACTAAGCAGTTAAAACAAAAGTCGTTGTAGGCACCACAGAATGGGTAAAGCAATTATGTAACTGTATCAAATATATCGGTTTTAATACTTGGCTTTATGCTAGGCAAAGAACAGGAATAAAACTAAGTGAATTACAGCAACTTTGTGAAAAACGTATAGATTTGAAAAGTTAGTTTAGTAACTTAAGGATACAAGAGCAGATGGAGATTCAAAACGTACTTTAAAGAAAGTATGTATACATAAAGCACGATATCCGAAGTGATGGAGTCTTACACTTAAAAACAACATGTACAAACATTTTAGCTGTGGGCTGTTGCAGTGAATCAATAGCTTACCTATAACAGTACAATGCTGTTAGCATCATGTGTGTTGAATCGAGAGAATGAATGAAATTTGGAGGAAAAGCATTTTTCTGTTTGACTGTGTCAGGTCGTCTGCAGTAAGCAAGAAAACATGAGGTCAAATTTTTCTGGAGCACCATTTCTTTAATTTTGGAACTTGCAGATGAACCGGTAATTAATATAATAGTTGTTTTGCATCACAAAATATTCAAACATTATAATAACTTCAATGAGAATCTTACATCTATCCAATGTATTAAAAAATCATGCATATGATCTTCCTGTCCGTAATAAACTTACCTTCCTGGATCATATTGTGAAGATGTTTTTATGGTGGTGCACATCAGCCACACTAATATTTTTAAATGAAATAATTGCACTTCAATGTTTGACAATGGCAAACCCATGTCAACATTTCAATGTCACACTCTAACAGTGAGTCAAACGACCTTATTTTACCCTTAGTCTTAGCAAACCCCAAGAAACCATCTTAAGTGGTTTGGCGCTCATGAATGAGACCAAAAAGTCATCTTGATGTAGTTGAGTCTTAGCATTGCAGAAAAGTACAGCCAAACTCCAGGATTATCACCTAACTCCCAAAACCCAAGACTGATTCCACCCAAATACATGTTCTCTGCAATATTATCAGTTACGTGCATTCAACTGGATACAACCTTGACGTTCACTTTCAGATTTAAAAATTGTGAGGAATAAAGGTTAAATGAATACTTGAGAATATACAACATATTATGACATAAGAGCTTTCACAGATTACTGCATTCTTGCAAATTAATCTTCAAAACTTTGCCTCATTTCTAAAAAAAAAAAAATTAACAGCAACCACATACTTATACAAGATCGTTAATGTACTAAATCACCATAAGGCACTTCACAGGTCATTATACGATAATCAAAATACGATACCAAGCCACCCAAGGGTACATTAGGTTAGATAACTGAAACTTTGGTGGGAGGTAGGTATTAAAGAACAACTTTAAGAAGGAGATTAAGACAGAGAGGAGGAAAAGTGCAGAGAGAGATTTCCAGAAATTAGGGGCATGGCAAGTAGTCCTGCCACCATTTTGAAGAGCTTAAAAATCACTGATACTCAAGAGGACACAAATGAATAAAACCTTACTAAATCAATGCAGGTCAATAGCTCCAATTAAATATTGTGCATTACATGTCAAAACTGCCACATTGTTGCAAAATACCACATTTTCTGAATCATCAGGGTCAATACTATTTGAATATCTTTTTGGGAAAGTATTTAATTGGGGGAGACATGGGATTCAGGGAAATTTGGCTGTCTGGATACAGAATTGGCAGTCCAATAGAAGACAGAGGGTGGCAGTAGGTGGTAAGTAGTCAGCCTGGAGCTCGGTGACCAGTGGTGTTCTGCAGGGATCTGTTCTGGGACCTCTGCTCTTTGTGATCTTTATAAATGACTTGGATGAGGAAGTGGAAGGGTGGGTTAGTAAGTTTGCAGATGATGTGGAGTTGCGGATAGTGTGGAGGGCTGTTGTAGGTTGCAACGGGACATTGAAAAGGATGCAGAGCTGGAAAGAAGTGGCAGATGGAATTCAACCCGGAAAAGTGTGAAGTGATTAATTTTGGAAGGTTAAATTTGAATGTAGAATACAGGGTTAATGGCAGGATTCTTGGCAGTGTGAAAGAACAGAGGGATCTTGGGGTTCACGTCCATAGATCCCTCAAAGTTGCCACCCAAATTGATAGGGTCGTTAAGGCGGCGTACGGTGCGTTGGCTTTCACTGACAGTGGGATTAAGTTTAAGAGCTGCAAGGTTATGCTACAAATTGGAATATTGTGTTCCGTTTTGGTCGCCTCATTATAGGAAGGATCTGGAAGCTTTAGACAGGGTGCAGAGGAGATTTATCAGGATGCTGCCTGGACTGGAGAGCAGGTCTTATGAGGAAAGGTTGACAGCGCTAGGGCTTTTCTCATTTGTGTGAAGTAGGATGAAAGGTGACTTGACAGAGGTGTACAAGATGACGACAGGCATTGATAGAGTGGATAGCCAGAGACTTTTACCCAGGGCGGAAATGGCTATCACAAGTAGGCATAATTTTAAGGTGACTGGAGGAAGGTATGGGGAGAAGTCAGAGGTAGGTTCTTTACAGAGTGGTGGGTGTGTGGAATGCACTGCCACCGGTGGAAGTAGAGTCAGATACATCAGGGACGTTTAAGCGACTCTTGGATAGGCACATGGATGATAATAAAATGAAGGATATGCAGGTTAGTTTGATCTTAGAGTAGGATAATAGGTTGGGACAACATTGTGGGCTGAAAGGCCTGTACTGTACTGTTCTATAGAACAAACTGAGCCATGCCACATTAGCAAAGATGTTTAATGTGATCTTCCTGTTGCAAGTGTATCTACACAGTAGATCTCCAACCTATTTTGATTGTTAAATTTTAGTCTAACTTTCCCTCTAGAAATCCTAACTTTGCACCTTTCCATACTGAACTTTGTGATATTGCTTCCCTTCCACCTGTGGAGCAATTTCAATAAGGTGGCACGTTCTCATTATCTCAAAATCATAGAATCATAGAATCCGTACAGTGTGGAAACAGTCCCTTTGGCCCAGCAAGTCCACAATGACCCTGAGAACAGCATCTCATCCAGACCCATCTCCTTACCCCTTTCCCCTGTAACACACCTAATCTACTCACCCCTGTAGTTATTAATTTCTATATATAGCCTGCAGTATCTTATTTGTACTGTCTGTCTACAATTCTGATTTAAGGCCAGGAGACAATCTGTCAATAAATGTTAAGTATTTTGGATGGGAGAAGCAACTTTCTCACATTTAAGTAAGTCTTGCTAAAGTGTCCAGGAAGCCCAGGAGAATCCATGAACATTTTCCAGGCTCAGTATGATACTACTATGAAGTTCCATTTCAGACTTTCTTGAACAGGAGACAGAAAGGTGGTTCCTCACTGATTCCCTTTGGATGCAGAGCAGAATCTACTTTGCAACAAAATAAAATTGGTGCTGTAACATCAATAAAGTACTAACATTAGCTTGAAGTGGTTTTGTATCAATATAGCAATTATGTAACAAATGTAGCTTGAGCTCAGTTGCTGAGCCACAACCAACATTGGTTGGACACAACACAGCTTGGAGGATGTAGTCTTGCTTTGCTTCATATGAGGATCAGTTCAGATTTCAACATAAAACTGTTTCACACCAATAATAAACTGCACAACGAAATGTAGACTGCAAACCTGGCAGTAAATGCAACGATCATGATAGGAACTGATGAGAAGTGGGAGGCTCAGCATGTCTATGAACATCACTAAGAAGTTTGATTAGAAAAAAAACAAACTACAGTGTCTTTTCCAGTTCTACAGCAGCATACATTGTGACTAGCAAATCTGTAGTCAATTAAAGGTGGTTTTCTTCTTCTGCCAGAAGATCATTTTTTTCCCCACCAGTTTGAGAATACAAGTCAAATTTAAGGTAACAACAGGATGTGAAATCACTGCTTCATTTGTTTAACTGAGCATCGAGAGGGTAGCCAAAGCAGAGGCACTGACTACAGAAAGGCATGAAGAAATAGAAAATGTTTTGGGTTTCCCATTCGTCACCTCTATCATTTGACAGATGAATGACACATGTAATAAATAAGACCAGGTATTCAAGTTTAACCTTGTGCTGACACTATATTTTTAAAGGTGACTGTTTAAAATTCAACATGTATGAGAACATTAAGCTACACAGTCATTGAACACAGATTGTGAAAATGATACAATTCTGCTGTTAAGGCTCCAGGACAGTATGGTTAGTGAAAGGAGGAGATGCTTCCAGAATCTGAATAAAGAGATTCTGCAAGCATCTCCTTCTTTCACTAACCATACTGTCCTGGAGCCTTAACA
>JAHRHZ010000274.1:13146647-13201716 GCA_024137785.1 Ginglymostoma cirratum
CTTGTTGTCTCGGATTCTCCAGCATCTGCAGTACCTTTTATCTATGTACTGCACTGTTCTACCATACACAAGTAGTGAAGCTTTATTAACCTTTTTCAACTGATGTTTGTTCAGGAGGTAAAGATTTTCTCGAAATTTGTGATAATGACAGAATACTACTTTATGGAAGAGAAATCACTTTTACTTTGACTAACATTAGACAGAATTAGACAAAATATTAAAAGTGTTTAATGTATTCATTCCTTTAAAAAAATCTCAAACATTCACTTTCACACTCTTTGGCCATATGACCTACATGATTCGATACTATACTTAGTTTTATAATGTTCCCATGATGTGCATTGGAAAGTTTCACAACATTAATGGCACTATATAACAGTTATTACTTATTGAAGGACTTCAATAACTTTTTGCAGCTTATCAAATCACATTGAGTATGTTTGTGGATTAGTTTAAAAGTAGCTACACCAACTAAAGCACTGAACTGGCGGATCCATTCAGCATTTTGTTTAAAATAAGTTAGGATAACTCTAAAAGGCTAACAGCATTATGTACATAAATCTAATAGAATTAACTAGGTAAAAGTCCTTGGAATGAAAGCCAAAAAGTGTGACACCAGGAATTGTGATATTTATTATATAAACAAAAGGGCAAACCGAAAATTGTATATATTACTACATTATTAGTCACTTGTTAACAAATTAGGGAGCTGAATCTGAATTTTCCTTCTTTGCCCAGTACTGTTGCAAATCACTGATATGCTCAGCAAAATGAACCGGTAGTTTCATCTTTCTTCAAATTAAACACTAACACATATTTCTAAAACAGGATGGAAAACAATTCCTACTAACCTTTGATTAAAAGTACTAACTTCTGTAATGCTTGCAAAGGTTGCAACGTAATTTAATATACTATGACATCAGCCTCAATTTCCAACTTAATCTTAACCAATCACAAGACCTCTTAATTCATAACTACAATGCTGTTCCTCTTATAAACAAAGTTGGTGAAATACTTACTGAGTTGCATCATGACTTATTTGCAAATTTAAATTTTGAAGATTGCTTCTGAGCTGTAAAAGAATAAGTAATTTCACTCATTTTTAATGAAATAAAAATAACAATTATATTCTATTAATGTGAACTTCAACGTTTTATATATTCCAGTAATACCTACTTGCATTTGAAATATTCCCAAATATGGTATTTAATGCATCCATTAAATTGTGAATTGCTAAA
The DNA here is from genome assembly GCA_024137785.1 of Ginglymostoma cirratum. Classification (NCBI taxonomy): domain Eukaryota; kingdom Metazoa; phylum Chordata; class Chondrichthyes; order Orectolobiformes; family Ginglymostomatidae; genus Ginglymostoma; species Ginglymostoma cirratum. Next base: position 13,147,886 of record JAHRHZ010000274.1, read on the forward strand.
TTTCATTGAAGCAACATTACAATTTCTATTTATCATGCACAACTCCAAATTTAACCTGCACGTGAGAAGTTGGTCTGCATTCTGCATGTATTTAATTCTCCATTCTTGTGTATCACAAAGCTATACAGAGCATAAGAATTTAGATGCGATTTCTGGTATGTGCTAATAGATCGACATCATCCATGGCAACAGCCACACATTGTTGGACCATACGATAAAAAATTAACCGCAGTCCCAGTTCCCAACTGTTAGATGCAGTGACAAGGATGAGAGTAGCCAAACACAAAAAGACCTGAGATTTATTTTCTGACAAGGAATTATGTAATTATAAAACTCCCCATTATCCAGTACCCAAATATCTGGAATTCTCATGCAACTGGCAACAATTTCAAAGCAAAAATACCATTTTTATGAAGTTTCTTCAAAAACATCTGCTTGAACTCAGTGTGTCAAGTTCTTTTGCACATAGGTTCACAGCATTTCTCATGCTATCGGTAGATTCATATAACTGACACCTCCCATTTCCCGTATATGCTGAGAATGGGGAGTTTACTGTATAACCCGTTTCATAATCTTTCATGAAAGCAAATACTTCTAGGCCACTACATGAGTAGATGGAATTATTAGACTTCATGTTGTTCGAAACATTAGTTTTCCCTCTGTTTACTTACTATTATCATAAAGGTTGTAGACCAATGCATTTGTATCAAATCACCAAAGTCACCTCAGTATTTCAGCATCTGTGCAAGCAATACAGAATGAAGTTCCTGCTAACAAGAGAATATGACCTTGCTGGATTACATACAAAGCATAGCAAAGGAAAACAGCAGTGCTTTGCAAGCTATCTTCTGACCACGTTTTAATCCACCACCACTTTCACAAGGCCGATAAAAAGATAGCCAACAAGTGCTGACCTACGCAGTCATGTCCACATTCCATGAATCAATACAGAAAACACTCTTGAAAATGAACATAACCCTTGTCACCAGAAAAACAAAGAAAAACAACAGCAGTAACATTCTCTAACATATGTAAAATGTAAATATGAAAACCCTTGTTTTAAAATATTTTACAAAAAAGTTATTGCTTCATACAGAAGTTTCAGTCAAGTTCTCCATCTTCCCTGGTGACTGGAGAATCAATCAAGCCCCCCTCCCAATATTCCTCCGCCTCTTTCAGTTAAAACAGCAGCTCTTCCAAACATATTCCCCAAACTTACTCACTCAATAGTCCCTCTTCCCACCCCTCCCCTCACACAACTGAGCTAGCCCTCTTCACAATCCCCTTTCTTACATAGCAAACCCTATTTCCGACTACCTTACTTCTCTTCCTGCAAACCCTTCTGGAAAACTGGACTTCATTGTTCCTCATTCTCATCAACCTCCCCACTAATGTATCAGGCCTGCCATATCCTGCAGGAAGTTGGGCTCTGCACGCCTCCCACCTTGCCCGCATGCTTCTTGAACACCACCAAGTGGCCAGAGGCAGAATGCACCCCTCTGGTAGGATGAGCAACAGCAGTGGGGCTCTAGGCTGGCACAAGGCTGAGTGATGGTTCCTTTGGGTCCCGGTCCTAGCCTTGTGACTGACTAGATTTTTGAGGCACAGATACTCTCTATTCCTGACTTCAGCCAAGTTGGAGGCAGTAACAGACGAGAAGCAATAGAGGTCAAAAAATGAATTAAAAGGGCAGAATTTCATTATCGAAAAGTCAGGAACAATGAACATCTCTCAAACCGGCAGTGACTGTCTGGTCTCATAAAAATGGTAATATGAGTGAAGAACTGGAAAGGAACCGTACCCAAATAAATCAATGAATTTACAAGGAAGGAAGGAAGTGGGTGAGGGAGGTTTGAGTCGAGGGCTGAATGGTCAAAAAACTAATGGCTCCTATGTGGTAGCACAAACATTAACAACACTTTCTTTGTATCCAAATTGCAGCAGGAAAGAAATCTTTATTTCTCTGATTTCACTTAAGATTTTACAAAAATACATTATCCATCTTATTTATAACAATATGATTGTCAAAATATTTTATCACTTTGCATTACTATTTCCTGAATACTGTAGCAAAAAGTGTATTTGGAATTGGTTCGATATTTTCAGCATTAAGGCAAGTTTTAAGTTTATTCTAAACTATTCCACTTAACAGAAGTCACCTTCAAGAGGGTAGATTTATAATCCAGCCATTTTCTTAAAATAGGTGTTCTTAAATTACAAACATAAATAAAGACTTTCTTTTAAAATAGGTCATCAGTTGATTTTGTATCAAATTCTGATGGCAATGTCAAAACAGCACAATCTTGAAGTGTTTTATTGCTATCTCTGGTGACTAAGGATAACGTTCAAACAGCAAATAATCATTGCACTACCCAACCCATTTGGCCATATTTTTGTTGTATTACTGCATAAGTTTTTCTTCCCCTATGTGACTAATAGTCATAAAAAGTGAAATGCTCAATAAAACAGAAAATAAAATTCATAATGATACTCCATTGTTATGTTTTAAAATTCTAAAGAAAGAAACACTTTTTAAATTGTGTGTTAAGGTAACTACAGACAGTGATGTAACCATTCATTTACTCTCTTTTCATATAATCCTTAAACTAAAAGCATGCTCTACAATTCACACAGAGCTCAAAAGATTCAACATCACAGCTCACTCTAACACAAAACAGATATTCAAGACAATTGAAAAAAATTGTACAGTAAAACATCCGGGCTCCAATATTAGCAAACTTAAGAGGGTGGGTTTTCAGGATTATCATGTAATCAGAATGGAGATTGTTGATTGATTTGACAACAAACATAGTTTATCCAAAATACTCAATGGCACAGAAGATGATGTTGTGAATGTTAATTAAGATGACGTTGATGATTCGTATTATGATATAATTCAAGCAGCAGACTGGAATGAGTTATTTGGTTCTGAACATTAGAAGGATGGCAATATTTTGGATTTCAATACAGGTTCAGCGTATGCTGTGTTGCTAAGTAGTATTATTTTCTGCAGTGTAAAAAACCGTGAAACTGTGTATATACCTTGGCTTTTGATGAACTAATTCAGAATTCAATGTGAAGAGTTAATGTATGTTGGCATAAAAGTTATCCATTGCTTCTAAATAAAAATATATTTGGCTCTGTTAGCGTTACGGAATTGGCTGGAAGTCTCTGACGTGGCAGTTGTAATAGTGAGATTATGGGAGAGGGTGGACTTCAACCTCTCTAAAAGTGTTTCTCATATAAAAGCTAAACCCCTACTTTTGCTAAAAAAGCTACTCTTAGAAAATTGACTAATACATAAACACAGAGTAATTAATAAAGGCAGCATTGTTTAGTACATTCTTAAAATGCTGTCTATGCGATAGAAATTCTTGTCCATGCACCTTCTGCCAGCGAGAATTTACTGTAATTAGTAGCTTCTTTAGAAAAAAAATTTGACAAGTTGTATCACTTCAATAAGCTAACTGCTCACGAATGTTTTTGGATGCATTACATAACAGCATGTGAAATGCTGGATTTAAACTGCTTACAGGATCAGGACCTCCAGAAAACATCAGCGTAAATTACTTGGAGCCGAGTGAACGGAGATGCTAACTTTCTGCCAACAGAAGAAGTGTGAACAATTATACAACATAATGATGCACTAATACCAAAAACACAGCATCAGGCATTACAAAATCCCAGATATGAATTTAGCATCACTGTTTGGGTTCTGGGTTAGTTTATTCAGCAAAGTACCCTACTGGTTCTAAAATAGAATTTCAAGGAGAAACTTATGAAATTACAGACCTGCAAAAAAACTTTTGAGATTCCCCAATAACTTGCATGCTAAAACATACAACACCGTACAAAGCTATGAGAAACTCAAATTACATCTATGGATAGCCTTCAGTATAACAAAATATTTTACATTTAAAACATAACACGCAGATTGTCACAAAACAGATGCTAATGCAATTTTCATGGATTCATGATCACAACTTCCTGTTACAGCTTGATTTTTGCCCCAACGTTTTCTTTCACTTTGGCAAAGTCAGTATATGCAGGTTAGTGCATTGTGTTAAGGAATGGTTTTTGTGTCCAGAGAAGCTTTCTAGCTAGAATCCTTAATGACAAAGAAACTTTTCTATCTCTGAAAACAAATGCTGCTTTCTGATGAAGGGTCTAGGCCCGAAACGTCAAGTTTTCCTGCTCCTATGATGCTGCTTGGCCTGCTGTGTTCATCCAGCCCCACGCCTTGTTATCTCGGATTCTCCAGCATCTGCAGTACCTTTTATCTGTGCTGCTTTGGTTACTGGTTGAAGAACTCCCTGTTGATGAGAACCGTTTCTTTTGCAGAGCTGGTGGCTGCTTTGCACTAACCTGCATGCACAATCTGACCAGCCTTTTGTGGCAAGCAAAGTCCATGCAAACAGGGTATCCTTTCCTTCTTGATCCTACCACAGCCTTCTTTTCATTGCTATCGGATGATGCATCAGCTTCTTTGAGAAGTTTTGGATTTAGAATGTTAAGGTAAGAATGCCGTCCTGGGTTCTCCATGTTGCTCCCAACTATTAGTCTATTTTCTAACAGACTCACTGCATAATTTCATTGTTGCACATAACTTGCCCAGATATGCTCTCCCTTCTAAATGTTCTTTACCTAGTCAGAGAATGGTCTTCGCAAACTTCAATATACCATCACAATCTTCCCTTTCATTGTCCTTCCATAATGCTAGCAAGTAGAACTGAAAATAGGTGTTCTTTACGGGCATTGCAGTCCCATCCAAGCGAGAAGAATTTGAAACGAGACAGGGATTTAGACTACCGAACTGAAGTGAACAGAGTTATGCTCTGATGCATAACAGGTGCACTCCTAGCTTTGCTGCAGTTGAATAGGTGCTGATCATAATTACAGCTGGCTTTTAGATTGCTGGTAAAAAATAATAACAATGCACAAAATGACCATTCTGGAAGTAAGGACACCAGCAAAAATAGTCAGTTTTTGCCAGTCCCTTAGGAAACTACAATTTACAGATATCCCTGCGCAGATCACACCTGTGCAGCTTCCAATGCTCATAACATGACATAACATAACCGATCAACCAAGATGTCATTCTCGACACATATTTATGATCTGTGCTCTTCTGGGCTATGCGTCCAGGTGTTGCTCTTAAGCAACTAACTGATGAGGACTGGGATCACAAGAGTCAAGGTGTTTGCATTCTTTTCATATTTATTATAATTATAAATGTCACTGCAGTGGCCCACAAATAATACCATAACGAGTATAAAGTTAAATGTCAACAATCAATCATTTATCTCATATACAAAAAAGATCACAGATTAGATTTACAACCAACCACAAGATATTTGCGTGAAGCCAACATGAAATTCATGGTGTAGATTTTGTAAATTTGTTCAAACCACTTTGGCTTGATAAAAATCCAGGCACTTATCTACAGTATTTGCATTTAGCGCAGTGGAGAATCACAGTGGAAGAAAACTAAAACATTGGTCCTTGACGGGAGGAAATAACTTACAACATGAGTCCAAATTTTGCAAAAGCAATTGTGCAAGACTAACAGCACTTACCTAAATAAGGGGATCTGGATTGAAATTAAATACCAGATAACCTGTTCCAAATTTGGGTTGCACTGAAATAGCTTTTGCCAATTGACTCAACAATGAAACCACTATAATGGTTTAACACAGAGTACTTGCCAACTAGTTCCCTACAAAGCTGGTCAGAAAAAGGTTAGGCCTGTCTATACAGGAGTAAGTGAATTTTTAATGGCATAGTAAGTAAGTAATAGTTAGTTAAAGACCCATTTATGACACAAAAGGAAACAATTTAGGCCATCCATTCTAAGGTAGCGCTCTATCATGCAATCCAGTCCATCTCATTCTACTGCTCTATTGCTGTAGTCCAAATCTCTCTGGCATAACAGCTTAATTTTACAAGTTTTTGAGACTTACTCTTTCAGAAGTTGACCAGCTACGGAAATGTTTAAAAAAAAACTTCTGTTTGGCTCTTAACCTCTCCTCCTCAATTCAATCTTTTCCAATTTTGAATTTGCCTCTGCATGTGATTTAAATCCAATTGGTATTTACTAATACAGCTGCCTCGCGTCTGCTGCTGTAGGATTTTTCCATCTGATTGGCTGTGATTCCTTTATGGAGGTCATGTACTGGATGAGATGTTAAATTAGAGGAAATTGACACAGAGGTTTAGAAAAAAACTGTACAGACAGCCATCAGCGATGTGAACAAAACCTGGTGCTCCTTCACTGTTGGGAGAAAAATCTGGGTCATGTGACAATAGACAAAAACTGTAATAGGATCAGAGGAGGATTTAAAAGAGACATACTAACAACTTGCAATATAGCAGAGTTAAGACAGTTTCATAAACTGAACTATGTTTCAACCTTTAATTTTTCTGCTTTATTTTGCTATTTAATACTGTAGCTTTTTTGAACACGGCTTCTTTATGTAAGCATTAAATAACTACCCCATGGATCTAGCAGGACAAAAATATACACTCAGTGCACCTATATTGATCGGTCATGTCATCTTCAGCATTATGAAAAGCTAGACTGGTGACTGCTTTCCCATTCAAATTATTCTCAACTCTTGCCCTTGTGAACTGACTACATTTCTATCTTGCACATTCATGTGTCCTTGAAATCTAGTCAGTATTATTAAATTGCCTCGATATCAGGATACAGACTAGATAGAACTAAGCCTCATCCAACCTATGGAGATTTTTAAAGCACTTAACGAAGGCAAGGAAGAAAAAGCTAACCATATATATGTATCACTTTAGCTTTTCTTAAAGATGAAAGTAAGGTTATTAAAAATATTCGAGCCATTACCGTATAAAAATTTAGTCTTTAGATTGTCAGCAGTTCCAATCAAATTGAAAAGACAGACTAATTGGAACTGGGTAAACTGGCAGCATGAATGGTGTTGACCAAAATCTTAGGAAGTTCAAGAGCCGTTAGGATATGGGATGGGCACGTGTATCTGCCCACACGCACCTGTCTGTATCTGTGAGGGAGAGTGAAGAACTGGTTTTCTGTTGAGTTGTGTGAAGGTGGGCTGAATCTCTGCTCTTTCTTAAATTCTTTTAATTCCATGGATACGAAGCACTTCATTGAGAAAAGGTGATGCTTCCTTTTTATGTAAGCCTAGTTACATAAGCCACTCCACCATAGGGGGAAATACTGCCGGATCAGGAGCTGTCTTCAGTTTGGATAAACAACAAAAATATATAATCAGAGATAGAAATATTTGCTAACTTTCTTCTTAAACCAAGCCAATTACATGCTCTGATCTTACACTGGATGAGATCATTCAACTCTTCATAGATCAAGAAATGAACCTGGGCTTGTCTAATCAGCATGGATGATAAATATATTGCTTTTACAAACTATTATAAACATATAGAGCAGATAAGCTCAGAATTTTTTAAACATCGATTATGGTCGTTGGAAGCTAATCATCTCAGCCTCAGGCAATCACTGAGGGCGTCCATCAGGGAAGTCCACAAGCTAACATCTTCAGCTGTTTTATCAATGACTTTCCCTCTATCATTATGTCAAATACGAGTTTGCATACTGCTTACTGCAGTGTTTAGTATTGTTTGCAGATCAGACACAGAAACAATAGGTCACTGCAGGCAATACTATTGCTTGGGTGGATAAGTGAGCACCAACGTCCATACCACACAAGTGCCAGGCAATGTCATTTTCACCAAGAAATATCTTTGCTTAATATTCAATGCAATTGGCATTGCTGCCTTAGGGGTCACCATTGATCAAAACCTTAAATAGACCAGTCACATAAGTACTGAAGCCACAAAAGCAGTTCAAAGGCTAGGAATTCTGGACTAAGTAACTCATTTCCTGACTCCCCAAAGCTACAAGCATAATTCAAGAGTGTGACGGAACGCCACATCAGCCTTAATGAGCGCACACAGTTTGCAGTATTGCAGTTTATTGGATAAAACAATACAGCATCTTGAATAATCAGGAATGATTGTAACTCGTCAGAGAAAGGCAATTTAACACTGGTGATAATTTTGAGGTGATAAATTCAAGTACAGTATGTGTATATTTACATATTCAAATGCAACCTGCAACTTGGACAGACTTCTTTAAATTCAAAAAGAAGTCAGAACAGCAAACCTTACATTTGGTAAAACCTCTGCTAATACTTAATTTTAATTTAAAGAAGTCCAGGCACTTCATGGGAGGTGACGGTTTAGTGGTATTATCACTGAACTGTTAATCCAGAGACCCAGGTAATGCTCTGGGAACCTGGGTTCGAGTCCTGCATGGCAGATGGTGAAGTCTGAATTTAAGAAAAATCTGGAATAAAGAGTCTAACAACCATGCATTTATTGTTAATTATCAGAAAAACCCATCTGATTCACTAAAGTTTGGTCTACATGTGACTCCAGATCCACTGCATTGTGATTCACTCTTAACCGCCCTCTAGGAAATTAGAGAACTGCAATCAATCTGGGCCTAGTTAGCAACACCCTCATCCCTTGAATGAATTTAAAAAATTCAAATTTACGTAAGATTCCTGGAGGGTAAAGATTAACGGGTGGTTTAAATCTGATGATAAAATCTATTGATGCAGGTTTCCTTGACGTATTAATTGAAAAATCTGCCAAAGGCTCCGGACTACTATTTATTGAAAGTCTACATTCAATAGTCTATATACCTGTTGGGATTCCTTCAGTTCTACTCACTGTAAGGTGAATGTTATTGGCTACTTAAACCCTAGCCATCTCCTCACCACGTGTCAGACACCAGACCAGCCTCCCCAAAATATATTATGGAGATAGCCTAGACCCTAACTTTAAATTTAAAGGCAAGTTAAGCGTTAGGCACTGTTTTCCAGATATGATTCGATAAATCCACCACTGAACTTTTAATCAAGGCACACTTTATTATTACATTGCAATTAAAATGCAAAGTGAAAACTGGTACAACTTTACTCTATTGACATACTTAACAAGACAATGTCTTATTTAAGCACTAATCATCAACTGTTCTAATATAGGCAGCATCTCATAAACACACCCTTTGGCAAAATACATGCAGCAAAACAGCTATCATTTTCACATACTGGTCTCTCTCCAGTCCAGTGGAAAGAAACACATAGAAACAATCTGGCCCTTCTGATTTCTAACAGGAAAGCTCTCTGTCTAAGTCTTCAGCCTAACAGCAGACAGAACTCTAGCTGTCTGCTGTAGCAACTAACAAAAAAATCTGAAAGCAAAAACAAAGTCCTCTGGGTGTCTGTAAGCCTGACCCCGCCCACGGATGATTATTCTGTCTTGCACTTTCAAAAAACAACCTGCAGATCAATAAAATAATACATCCCATTAATCATTCACAGCGAGCAGCATGCCAATCATGCTCAACAAGAGCATGCCTCTGAACAGTGTCCCCACCATTAGATGTGATTCTACTATTGGACATCACATTAAATAACATGGACTGTGCCAAGAAATGCACTGGAAACCAATTTTAATTAAGTGAAAAGTTGAACATGCAGTGGACTTGTGTATGCTGGAAGCTACATACGTGAACACACAGGACCCTTTTTCATGTTGGTGAAAGGAATACATATAAATAAAGTTACACTTTTGTCACTGAGGAGAAAAAGGCTCATGGAACCTGCTAACTTCTGCTGAACACTCTGACCAAACAGTCAACATGCTTGGTCTGAGAACCAATATTGACAGTTAAGATTTTTTCTAATCAACCTGTTCAGAGACGTTATTACACATCTTTACAGTAGGTGTGACCTGAACCCAGGCCTCCTGGCTCAGAGGTATCAACACTACCACTGCACCACAACAGCCCACAAGACTGCCAGTTAACCGTGCGTGCGGCTTCTAATGAAGGTCCTACCAAACAACACGTATTTTTCAGGCTGTAATCTCCCTTTTTCCAGCCTGTTTCTTGTCTCCTAGTGCAAGATACATCCAGGATAAAAAGTTATGGCTTATCCTTTAGCAAGTTTAATTTCTCGTGATCCCATTAGATTAATTGTTAATGTGCGATTTGCTAAATTACTAAGATGACATGGGTAAAGTAACTAAGCAAGTTTCCACTCTTCCAGTGGCAGCATAAGAGTATTACAAAGATTACAATTCTCAAGTGTCAAGCCACACATTTTATGCCACAAATTGTAAATACAATTGAATGCTCAGTAAAATATAGATTCATTTTTGTACACAGTGTTGTAGTGGAATTAAAGCCAACTGGTTTAAACTTTGTTTTTCTTCCCCTCCCTCTAATATGCACGATACAAAGAGGAAAAAGATTAGTTATTATATTTCAGTCCACAATTAATGTTTGCAAATTTCTAACGAAATAAAGTGATCAGGTTTTCAAAGCTGATGATTCCAGACAATTGTGAGCAACTCTTGAGAATTGTTGATATTTTTCCAGCATATCTCAGCAGAACTATCAGTATATAAATGGAGCATTTTACAAATATTAAGATTATGTTTAACTGAGACCTTCTGCACTTCTCAAATTAAACTATCAATGATTATGTTGTAATCATTAGATTATACAGACACCACTGAAGACAAGCAATGTGTGAAAGAAATGTTCTTTTCATCAACTGCAATTTACAGAATAACAACATTGCTCAAGAAACATCACCGGAAAGAAGAATCTAAACTCAATAGGTTCAGAAGCAAGCTCACTTGAAACAAAGTATGTCAGAGATTACCAACTATTTGAGTCTAATAACAATCAAATTACAATCGTATTTAATATTTTCAATAAATAGATACGAGTTGTTCAGTCTGAAAACAAGTTTATTTCTAGTTTTTTGTCTGATCTTGATTGATAAGATCATGAAACACAAAAGCGTATGGGGACTATATTTTGAGGACAAACGAAGTAAACTCAGTGAAGACAGGTAACAGCACCTCCTCCACGATAATCCTCAACACTGGCACCTCACAAGGATGCATTCTCAGTCCCCTACTGTACTCCCTGTACATCCACAACTGTGTACCAAATTCTGCACGAATACCATCTACGAGTTTGCTGACAATACCACCATGGTAGGACAGATATCAAACAATGATGAGTCAGAATACAGGAAAGAGAGAGTGCTTGATGTCATAGTGCAATTATAACAAATTCTCTCTCAATGTTGGCTAAACAAAAGAACTGGTCATGGACATCAGGAAGAAAAGGAGGACACGCCCCTATCTACATCAACGGAACTGAGGTGGAGATGATCGAAAGCATCAAGTTTTTGGGAGTAACAATAACCAATAATGTATTCTGGACCAGTGGACCTCCCACGTAGATGTGACAGTCAAGAAGGCACAACATCGCCTCTTCTTCCTCAGATGGCTTAGGAAATTTGGCATGTCCATAAGGACCCTCACCAACTTTTACAGACACACCATATAAAGCATTTTAGCTGGGTGCATAATGACCTGGTACGGCAACTGCTCTGCCCAGGACCGTAAGGAGCTACAGAAAGTTGCGTGCACAGCCCAGACCACCACAGACACCAACCTCCCATTATTGGATTCCATTTACACTTCTCATTGTGGAAAGGCTGCCATCAAAGACTGCTCCCACTCCAGTACTGCTCTCTTCCAACCTCTTCCATCAGGCAGAAGATACAGAAGCTTGAACACACACACCAACAGGTTCAAGAACAGCTTCATTACTGTTATTTGACTGCTGAATGGATTCTCTAACTTCAAATGATGTTGATCTTGTTTTGTGCACCTAGAATGCAGGCGTAACCTTGTATGCCTCCTTGGTCTAAACACCCTATGATCTGCATGTCCTTGTTTGCTATGATCTGCCTGTACTGCTCGCAAAACAAAGCTTTTCACTGTACTTAGGTTCATGTGACTACAATAAATCAAATCAAATAGACTAGGTCTACATTTCCTGAAGATTAAAAGAATGAGATGATCAAATTGAAGCATAAAAAATTCTAAAGCAGTTTTACAAAATAGCTGCTGAGAAAACATTTCCCTTGTCTGGGAGATCTAACACGTGGGATTACAATCTCAGAATAAGGGGTCGACCATTTAGGAGTGAGATGAGGTGAACTTTCTTTCGTAAAGGGTTTTCTACCTCAGTGAGCCATGGATGTTTATTGGTGTGTATACTTAAGGAAGCCATTGGTCACTTTTCTGTATTGAAAGAATATTGAGAGGATATGGGGTTACTGCAGGAAAGGGGACATTGAGGCAGAAGATCAACAATGAAACTACTGCAGCAGGCTTGAAAAGCAAAGTGATCTACTCTTGCTCTTATTTCTCATATTTGGTATTAAAGTAGCAATAATAGAGCTGTCCACTGTGATTTGAAAATGGACAAATGTTTTGGATAATTCTAAAGCATCAAAAAACCTTAATCTGTTACTGTATAGTAAGAACAGAATATTTTGAGGAATGGAGAAGAACAGACCAATTTGAAAAATGACAGCTACTGACCAGTCAGTCAATTTTTCAGATTTACACAATTTCAATTCTTAATTAAAAAAACCTCAGCTACATTTGTGGAAAAATGGAGCACTCCTAAACTGACTTGGAACTTAAGGGGAAATGAGTGTCAATGGCAAAGCCAGCATTTGTTGCTCATCCCTAATTTCCCTTGATACAAGTGACCGAATATATCATTTTCTGAAAGATGGCAGAAGCAGAAACTTAAAACCTTTTAAGGCAGAGGTAGATAGATTCTTAAGTCAGTCGAGGTGGTGAAAGGTTATCAGGGATAGACGGGAATGTGAAGATTACAATTAGATCAGTCATAATATTATGCACTAATGGAGCAACCAATGCCGAATGGCTTAGTTCTGTTCCTTGATCCTATTTCAGAGGACAGTTAAGAGTCAATCACATTTCCATGATCAAATGTAGGCTAGAACTGATAAGGACAGTAAGTTTCCTTCCCTAAAAGAAAGGGCAAAATGGCCTTAATGGGATCCCACTAAACATGGTTGAAAAATGAAAACTCCATTCAATAATACTGGAACTTGTTTCACATCAATAACTCTATCCAAGGATTAAACTGTGAGGGGAGGTTTGATAGAATAATTCTTCATTCCACTGGATTTAAAAGATCAAGGGATGAATTGACCTGTTTAAAATTAAAAGACTTTGATTGGCTAGATAGAGAGAGAGAGAGGGGATATTTCCACAGATTTTGGGAGTTCAGAAAAATAAAACACAATCTTGAAGTTAAGACAATACCTGAAATTCAGGGTGATATCATGAAATATTTCTTCATAGAAAGAGAAAGGGAAATCTGTAATGCTATCTTTCCCGAACAAAGCCATCAAGGCTTGGGCCAATTGAAAATTCAAAACTGAAACAGATTTTTGTTAAAATAAGGAACACAGAACCAACATAGGTGAATGGAGGTGAGATACACAGCAGCTATGATTCAACTGAGTCGCAGATCAGTTTGTCAGACATACAAGTAACTTACTAAACAGTAGTCATGTGTTTGCTCAGTACTTACTAATGTAGTCCTGGTCCTGTGGTATGGCTGTACAATTGGTAGCCCAAGTGGCGTCACCCACTCCACTGAACTTCCTGATTTTGAAATCAATCGTGCACTTTGTGTCAACCAGTCCTAAACATAAAAAAAAGAGTCAAGTGACATGATTAAAACAACAATTCACTTGTAGCGCATGATTATTAATGACTTTAAAACAAAAATTTAGTTGACCAATTAAAGATTATTTGTGATGGAAATAAATTAAAAGCATTTGAGATAATGTCAGATATTTATCCTTATGAGGTTCAATATACCATTTTTGCTCATTATCATACAGTCATAGAATCCCTACAGCATGGAAACAGGCTCTTCAGCCCAACAAGTCCACACCGACCCTCAGAGATACTGTGACTTTGAAACCATACGTAAAGCTCAAGACTACATTAGAACTGAAATCTTTACTATGTGTATCTTAAAGCTGTAAAAACCATTTACAACAATTCATAAATCATAATTTTCTTAAATACAAAATATATTGCAAAAGTGATTTTGTGATGCAAAAGGTTATCTGTCTGGATTCCTGATACATAAATGACAGTTTTCACAAAGAATGGAAAGTAGCACACTGGATTTAATGCACAAGAATTGTAAGCAATTACACTTTTCTAGATACTGCATGTAGAGTCTGAAATTAAGTAGTTAAAGTAGTTATGATTTTAACTACAGCTTTGAGTTTGTGCAAATTAACAATGTTTTTCTAAGCAAAAATTGTAAGGGACATTTAAAGTATACATAGAAAAAGAAAAACTGGATTTCTATTCAAATAGGGACAACTTCGCTTTTAGAGTTATACACTAAAACTTGAGAAATGTAAGCAAAATGGAAAGGTTTACATTAAAACTGCAACTTTGATCTTAGCCATCTGAAAGTTCAGCATTTCCTAGTTTCATATTCACCCTGATTTTAGTATGAGTAATCTTGAACCAGATAACAGAATTTTGCAACATTTTCATCACAAGTGACATGTTGGTTACATGTCAATCCACATCTCCACGAGCCTACAACTGTAAACTTAAAAATAACTTGAGATCAATTTTATGTCACACTACAGAATAGTTAAAATGCTTTTATCCCAAATGGGTCAGGGGAAATGTGTACTGTTTAGTGTGGAGTTGAGCCAGTCTGGTTTCAGAATTAGCAGCCAGTGCTTTATACAGCTTGAAAGAGACTAAAATTAGGTGAACACCAGGCTATCAAATTGAATGGCAATTGCAGCTTATCTGACAGAAGCAGCAGCATGGCTTGGTGAGGAACCTGCTTACTTTATTTAAATTTGTTGAAGAATTAGATAATGGTACATCCAGTATATGTGGAATTGGGCATGTTTCGGGTATAAATTAAAGGACCAAAAAGAGACCCTGCAATCATTTAAAGATTTTCTTAAATGGAACACAACTAAAACAATAAATACAGAAAATGTTAGAAATATTAGCCATCAGGCAATATCTGTGGAAGAAAATGAAAGAGTCAACACTAACCTGAAGTGACGCATTAAGAAACTGGCCATGCAAACCAAAAGGATTTACCTAAAATTTTCTTGCGAACCTGTGCCTGTGAGACAATGAAGTAAGTGGCCTTCATGCCCCTGTAATTTACACATATACATGGTCTAACCTCAATCACAGATAGACAGCCATATCTGGGTTAATAATGCCATTAGTACCTTGAATGTTGAAGTGTTTGTGATTTTTTTTTTACATGATATTAATTCAGGATAGCTTACATTGCAATTTTGATAAAGCCACGAGTAAATAAAAATTGTATCAGAGATAATAGGTACTGCAGATGCTGGAGAATCCGAGATAACAAGGTGTGGAGCTGGATGAACACAGCAGGTCAAGAAGCATCATAGGAGCAGGAAAGCTTGACGTTTCGGGCCTAGACCCTTCATCAGAAATGCTGCTGCTTGGCCTGCTGTGTTCATCCAGCTCCACACCTTGTTATCTCAGTAAATAAAAATTGATTGATTAGCAAACCTTATTTTTGATCACAAAGACACTTGAGGGGCAAAAAATGACTACAGTTTAGGAAAAGCAAACAAAGGAAGCAAAGGGTGAAGTGAAAGTGTAAAAGAATTTTGAACTGGATATGACAATGCATCTGTAATCAGTACTCTGATCCGTAAGTTATAAAACACCCAAAGCAAGAATTAGACAATACACGTTTATTTTAAAACAGCACTAAGGAATGAGGGACTGCCACCCAACATTAGCTATTTTCAAGCAATAGCACCATGAAACAGGTCTGAATAGGGATCAATCACAGTTCCAGGAACTTCTGTGTTTCTCTAGATGCAGGACTGCATATAGAGCAATGGCTTAAATGTTGTTGCAAAACATACACCATCAATTCTCAGACTCATGACTTCCATTTATTTTCAATAACAGATTCAAAAAATTAAGATTATCTCCAACATTGTTCACATTTAGGACTGCAGCTGGCAGAGGGAGATACATTTGCCCGCTGTTGCTATAATCTTATAAAGTATACATGCAGAAAAATCCTTACAGCAAATAATTCAGATTATTAGGCACATGTTTTGTATGTTTGGATTTTAAAAAAAATCTGTATTGTTTCTATGTACTGCAATAAAAAAATCCCGAACAGCTTCTTAATCTCGGACCGTTCAACCATTCATTCATTCAGGCATCTATTCTTCAGTAGTATTACTGCAGATAGTGAAATTACCTGAATTTCCCTGGTTCCAGTAAACATTTCTGACAAGCTGCTGAAGACCTGCTGCACCAAGTAATGAGAAGCATCCCACACATGGTCCTGGAAATGAAATAAAATTAGCCAGTTATATTTAATTTTCTACTTCCACTAAGATCAGTGCAAAAAGATAACATTTTCTGTTACATATGTTCTTGCATGTCTATACCACCTCAGTCCACATGGAATGTATAGCTGCAAGACTTTGTCAGTTTTACTTCAGCCCTTACATGAAGTTGCTGTAACAAATCACCAGAAACTTGCTTTGTTTTGAAAATGTAAGAGTCAATAAAACCTAATCATGCTTTATTCATTGTAGCTGTTATAGGCAAACATAAAATGTTATATTTTTACCTGTCTTGGTACATCCAAGGTTAATAACAGAATCAAAGCATCTGTGTTCTGTAACAAAATAATTTTGCCTCTTTTCAATGCAAAGTTGATTTCCATGTAAGCAATTAGGGCAGGTATTACCATTTAAATTTATCAATATTTTCTGTTTTTTCCTGTTTTAGTTTATGTTTTATTACATTGCTTCATGTGGGTTAAAGTAAATGAGGGGCAGATACACCAATTTCCTCTAGATGACCTTGCAAAGAAAAATGGTATGCTGAAAAGTATTCAAGGGGTGTTGAAAGCTGGTCAACCTTCAGCTGCATAGTATTTTGAATCATGGCTACTGCAAAATACTGGAAAAGTGAAAGTTAAATACAAACATATGGCGGCTCTGTAGGATATCAAAATAAGTAGCTTAGGTGTGTGTAGACATGCATTCTTTTCTAGTCCTGTTATTTATTTTCATCCTATTCTGCAGCTCTTAAATTTTTACTGTTTACTTAATTATCCTCTGTTCAGACAATGTCGATGGCTCTACTCATTGATTTCAGTCAGGAGACTACTACAACTCTTATAGCTGGTTTAAATACTTCCATGTTGAAAGTAGAAATCAGTTTTCAAGCAATTTCATGCTGGAAAATGCATTTTGAACATCGGGTGAACAGGATTGGATCCCACAAGAGTGAAGAGATGACAATACTGTTTTAGACGGTTTGGCTTGGAGAGGATTTTTACAGGTGGTGGCATTCCCATGCCATTAATGCTTTTTTCCTTCCAGTTGGTACAGATGAGTCTGGAAGCTACATCATAACAGCCTTGATGAGGTGCTGTGTCACAACTATGGTGGAGGGAGTGGTGTTGAGAATAAGGTGCCAATCAAGTGGAATGCTTTGACCTGAATGGTGGAAAATTTCTTGAGCGTTGGTGGAGCTGGAGTCATCCAGTCAAGAGAAGAATACTACATCATACTCTGGAGTTGTGCCTTTAGAGGATTAGGAGAGTTACTCACCTCAGAATTCCCAGCCTTTGACCTGTTCTTGCAGGCACAGTGCTCATTTGATTGGTTCAGTTCAGCTTCTGGTCAATGGTAACCCCCAGAGATGTCAGGAGATTTGTTGCTAGAAATGCCAATTTTGAAACTATGCCCCCTAATTCTAGAATCCCCAACTGATGGAAATAGTTTATTATCTACCCAGCTTTTCCTGTTAATATCTTGAAGATTTTAATCAGATCACCTCAATCTTCGAAATTCTAGAGAAAACGGGCATAATTTGTATAATCTTTCCTCATACCTGGACTTCGTGGGTTAAGTCATCATTCTTGTAAAAATACACTGTACTCCCTCCAAAGCCAATATATCCTTCCCAAGGTGTGGTGCCCAGAAATGATCACAGTGCTCTAAGTGGGGTCTCACCAGGATTTTGTAAAGCTGCAGCAAAACTACTGCATCATTATATTCCAGTCCACTAGATACAAGGACTAGAATTCCATTTGCTTTCTTGATTATTTTCTGCACCTCTTCTAAGCATTTTAAAGACCTATGCACCTGAACCTCCAAGTGTCTTTGGACATCAACTGTATTTAACTCCATACCATCTAGAAATCAACTCTTTTTCAATCCAAAATATGACAAAGATATATTTTACATGAATCTTCTTCAGCATGAATGACATTATGTAGGTGTCCAGTTCCACAACATGCCATTCTTTGTTTATGCATGGTAGGTCAGGAGTCCTATTTGAAAACAACTTTCTCCCCTACATTTCACAGTATAGTTATCAGCAAAGCACAATTTTATTAATCCTTTCCCCCTCAGGTCAGGATAGTCTACATGGAAAGGCTTTTCAGAGTTTCTTTATCAGCTGACATGGTTTCATGGTTTAGCCACTTTTAAGAAAACATCTACCTTATTGATTTCTCCAAACTTCTCAGATTTTAGGGCATCTTCGCTTGGACAGTTCCTCAGATAGCCCCAACTTCCTTTTATGCCAAACAAGAAGAAATGACTTCTTCCAGAGAGAGATTTGCTTCCTTTTTCTCAAGAATTCCGTGTGTGCTCTGTATCCTTCTGCTCCACCTTTGTGGCATCATCTGTATCTCATCTATCAGATCCTCTCCATGTAGTTCTCCAGTGTGTCTGGCCACATGGATTCCAATCATAACTTACATTTTGCAATACTGCTTCAATTGTGAAGTGTCACCTGTACCAGTACTCCTCATTAACTGACAGCGGTAGAAATGGTTCTTTCACAACTGATGCAAATTTTCAAAAGTCCTTTTAAATTTATGGGATTTCAGAGATTTTCACAAAGAACTACAAATATTCCTTACTGCACTGCTTCTGGGTCAAAGGTGGATCAAGTTTCAAGAAACACTTACCGAAATAACTACAATTGAACAGTACTTCTTTGGTGTTAAGGTGCTTTGCCTGTTCTAATGTCAGAAATCACATGACACCAGGTTATAGTCCTACAGGTTTACTTGAAAACACAAACTTTGCTTCGAAAGCTTATGTTTTCAAATAAACCTGTTGGACTATAACCTGGTGTCGTGTGATTTCTGAACTTGTCCTCTCCAGTCCAACACCGGCATCTCCACATCATGTTCCAATGTCATCAAAGGCATTTTTGGAAACATGAGGCCTCTTTGCCTTTGTTTAAGTTTTCTTTTGTTTTAAACCTGTGTTACCCTTGAAACTCTGGTGCAAAATAAAGAACACTACCCTTTTACGCAGTAGAAAAGCGTTCTACAAAAAAAAAGCTGCACTACTCCCATGGCCTTTACAAACCAAGTATGAAAACATCCTTGAGCAATGTAATTTAGTAACTTTTACTCGTATAGATAAGCTCATAGTTAATTTAGATTAAAGTGTCTGGAAAAACGTAAGCACTGCTTTCAAGCCTATTATCTTGAGGTTGATGATGATATGTTATGACAAGATGTTTGGTATGTTGCAAATTGGTAAAGTAATTTTATTCAAGTAATTTTAGTTAGGCTGCTCAACTCTACTGCTGACCAAACTCAACCAAGTTATAGTGAATAAGGCAAATTAACTGCATTTCCTCTAATTTTGTTTTGTTTTGTGCGGATCTCCAAGATCCATACCAGCACTGACTTTCAAAAGTCAACAGCTGGGAATGGCACTGGCACGCCAAAAGATGTGTGCAGACCCTTGGAGCAACTTTGCAGCCATGCAGGTGAGAGGAAATATTGCTACTTGACTAGAAAAAAATAAACAAATATTCCTGCATTGGCCACTTGAAAGATATTGAATTCACTAAAATAAAGCACATGTAGAGCTGCTCAGGCTCAAATTTTTTCACATCATTATCTTTTGTTAAGTTCAAAACATTTGGTAAATTTTAGAATAATTCAAAACAATCTGCAATTGAAAATTATAAGGTCTATGCTCATTGCAGTCAATTAATTAAAAAACGTTAGCTGTAAAATTTTGCTAAATTGTTACTTTACTGTTTGGAATTTGCCATTAATCTGTATATGTTTATTGCGTCTTGTTGCAGTTACCAGTTCAAAGCACCTGATTATTTACTCAGCCATTTGAATCATAGAATAGAATCACAGAATTCTCACAGTGCAACAAGAGGCCATTTGGTCCATCGAGTTAGCATCAACCCTCCTAACAGCATACCACACAGACCCAGACCCAGCCCCAGCACCCTACCCTAAATGTAAGCCCACATTTACCATGGCTCATCCATTTAGCTTGCATATCCCTGGCCACTACAGACAATTTAGCATGGCCATTCCACCTAGCCTGCACATCTTTGGACTGTGCGAAGAAGCTGGAGCACCCAGTGGAAACCCACGTAGACATGGGCAGAATGTGCAAATTCCACACAGACAGACACCCAAGGCTAGAATCGAACCCAGGTCCCTGGTGCTGTGAGGAAGCAGTGCTAATCACTGAACCACTGTGCTGCCCAATAAGCAAACAATTGCTCTATAAAAGTTTGACTTTGAAACTGATACAAAATACTTACTCAAAAGGCAAAAACTGTTAGCATGTCCAAAACTGGATACTTTTGCTGAATAACTTATCATTCAACACAAGCTTTTTTGACAAGTTTGGGAATTTTAACTTTCACTTTTAGATGTTTATTAATTTGGTTAGCGTTACCTGGATTTTCAGTCAAAGTATCAGAATTTACAGCATTTTTTTTCAACTTACAACTGTGCTAAATCTTAGCAGCTTCTTGAAATCACAGCGACAAAGTAATGCAAGAGAAATATCTTGTTTATGCAGTACTCTCATGTGAATTGGAACACTTCCAATTTGTTGCATATTCAAGTTTATAAATGGGCATCAAAACAAAAATAATAATGGTCGATGAGTAGATTCTTTCAGGGTCAAAATGGTTGTCTGGAAATTCTCTGTCAATTGGTCCAAACCGAATGGTCAAGAAAAATACAGAATAATTGCTGGATTATGAATGCAAATGAATGCAAAAGCCACTGCAATTTTTAGTACCTTTGGAAAATCCTCAACTTCTTTCAATCTTTTTTCAATTTGGAGACGCCCACCAAATCGTGTCACACCATACACCACAGTCATTACTGTCTGTTTCACAACCTTCCGATTAATGAAGCCTTCCAAGATTTGAGCAATTTTTACACCTTTTTCAGCATCTCTTTTTCTAAACTCTTCAACCTGAGAAGAAAACACAAGGCAACTGCAATAATGAACCCAGATTATGCATTCAGCAAAAAAGCAAATGTCAAAATAAATCAATATTTGTTACCAACATCTCCGGCTGTAAGGTGCAAAGAATTAACTTGATTTATACTGATAATGTCTTTGACAGTGATATTTCTTACACCAAATTTAACCCCACCCTAAATGTAAGCCCACATTTACCATGGCTATTCCATTTAGCTTGCATATCCCTGGCCACTACAGACAATTTAGCATGGCCAATCCACCGAACCTGCACATCGTTGGACTGTGGAGGAAACTGGAGCACCCGGTGGAAATCCACACAGACATGGGGAGAATATGAAAATGCCACACAGGCAGCCACCCAAGGCTCGAATTGAACCCAGGTCCCTGGCACTGTGAAGAAGCAGTGCTAATCACAGAGCCACTGTGTTGCCCAATAAGCAAACAATGACTCTATAAAAGTGAAGTTACTGCAATTAAATATGATAAATGCAGTTATTTTCTTGGTTTTCAAATGTATTTACTTCCACCAATTATTATTTACAAAATATACCTTGCCATTTTAACAGTTTCAGTACCATGTTTCCTTAATTCTGTATAATTGTTTATACTTCTTCATTGAAATTGCTTTCTCCGTCAAAGAGTTTGCTCGTAGTGCATCTTTTCTAGGTCCCCTCAGACCATCATGAAAACAAAGATCTAGTTAGTGCGAGAACCAAGCATTATAGAAACTACATACTAATTGGGACAACGTGACTATAGTAGCCCAAGCCAAACACATATGCACGGGAATTCCTGGAGACATGGTTCTCAACCCGTAAGGCTATCAACAAACATATAGAATTGGGCCCCATATGTAAACCCATACAGGACAAAACTGGAAATGACACTACTCACAACAGCAGACCGGTCAGCGTAAATTCCAAGCACAGTAGAATAACATCGCTTCATCGGGGGCCTCACTGATGATGTTACCTAGCATGGTGGCGAAACGTCTGAACGAAAACAAGCCAGCTCAGCGAGCAAGGCAACAACCTCAGCCACAACCTGAGATACAAATCTTTGCTAAAACTTTCGACTACTACCACTTAGATTGTTTCTAGTTCATTTAACTCAGTTCACTTACCTGTTGTGCTACCCCACTGTAAACATCCTGCGGTACGTCACAGGGCATTAAGTTCACAGAGGTTGCACCAATCACATCACGTCCTAGAGCAGCATAGTGTTGCAAACCATTACAAGAGCCATCCTGTTAAATGACAGGTAAAATACTTTAAGGGTTTGGTCTGTCTTGAATCTGCACAAAACAACTGAGTTTTTAAAAAAACAGTTTGCTAATGCACCAACAATAAAGTCAATGGGTCAAAATATTTTTATTTTAACATGGGTTTATGTACTTTTAACCAAGGGGAGAGATAAAAAGTGTGACAATTCACCAATGCCACATTAACTCCCTTACTTAGCCAGTTAGAAATTTTAGGCCGATATTTAAAAATAGAGCATTTCTGAGTAAACATGCATAATGATTTGATTCATTTTGACTCGAATTATCTGTGTGGAACAATTATGCCAACACTGCACCTGCCTTAATCCCCAATAATATCTGACTGGTGGTCTAAATTAGATCTAACCAAATGATTCTGCTCATTGTTAAGTTCACTGCAACACTACTAATTTATTATCACACTTTCCTCAAGAGAATGCTTTTCCCTGTAGTTTTGTAAATTTGCCTTAAGTACGAGTGTAGATACATCAGTACTACAATGCACATTTAGTAAATTTCAGAGGGCAAGTAAACAACAAAGATTAATGATGTCTTTTTGTTTCATACTTAACCCGAAAAATGATAACGAAATTTTGATTCAATGCAAGATTTGACTGAGAAATGTAAATGTACAGGAGATGCATAATAGATGCTGCTTTAATTAAATTAAATTAACCACACTCATAATAAATCAGACAATTTGGTGTTTCATTACAATGGGGAAGACAGTGTCTTATTGCCATTGATGGCATGAATCAAAGCGACCAACAAGCCAAATTGTATTTTTTTAAAATTAAATGTGATTTTACTGGTGGCACAGGAATTGAATTCCATAGCCTTGTGTGAAAAATAGAAATGAGGAGTTTTTTTATCTTTAATTTGTCTCCCTGCCACTTTAAAAATAACAAGGAAACAAAATTTCAAGCAAGATGCATTAATTGGAATAGAAATCAGCTATTCTGTAGTACCAGGAAGAGGATGGGAGTTGTACTCTAAGGCAGTCCTGTACTTTGATAGTTGTGGGAAAAATTTTGAATTTTGTAAAAATTAGGGAACAGTCCTTTATTTTCTAATGTCATCTGATGTGTCATTTTCTTCTGTCTTACAAGCATATAAGCCCTGATTTTGTAGCAATAATTAGGGAGTCAAAACAGTCTGGTACCTTCACCAAACTTCTGATTTTGGATCTGTGTGTGAGCAATGGCATAGCTCCTCAGCCAGTCAGACTGAACTGTTATAGAGGCATGTAGAGTTAAAACCAGGAGATGCTAGAATGTTTGATTCAATATTAAGTCATGCATAGAAAGTTAATGAGAAATAGAGAAAGAAAGATGAAATTAAGATAGAGATAAAACAGTCATTACAAAAAAGATTTCAAAAAACTTTATATTTCCAACAAGTTACAAAATTACAGAGGGATTGTGTAGCGGTAATTTACACATATCACCACTAAAATTTCACATACACTTGAACTGACAACTGTAACATTTTCTGCCGTGTTTTGTGGGTATCTAGTGCAAATTCAGACCCTTTTGCGTGTTAAGTCTATGAGTGAGATACATTTAGAATGAAGACTTTGGAGGAGGTGGGCATAATGCACAGCAGCTTCCTGATTTGTGTTTAACTACATCCATGCAGACACCATAATCGGCAGTGCTTTTTATTATTTAATAACGGAAAGCCCTGAAATCTTCACTGTTATTTCTACTGTAAACTCAAAGCTATTACTGTGTCTCTTTTACAATCAACTCTAAATTTCAGTCAATTATTCCTTGAAGTTTGTCCTCTTTCATTTCTTTATTCATTCATGGGATGGTGGCTTCACTGGCTAGGCAGCATTTATTGCCCACCCCTAATTGCCCAGAGGGCTGTTAAGGGCCAAGCACATTGCTGTGGGTCTGGAGTCACATGCAGGCCAGACCGGACAAGGATGTCAGTTTCCTTCCCTAAAGGACATTATTATTTTGACAAACACTGGGCAGGCACGGCTAGAATCTAAAGTAACTATTCCAGCAGTTCAGATTCTTAATAGCAACAATGCAACTGGAATATTATACACAATGCATGCAGACTCCTCAGACTACAAAATCTGAAATTACCCATCAATGGCATAATTCTGAAAATAATAATAAATTTTCTCTGGGGTTTCTTTGGAGTTTGAGCCCGTCAAGATAAACTTCAATTAAGGCATTAGAAGAGATAGAAGACAGCATGATAAACTAACCATGCTGTCGTGGAATGCATATTTGTTTAATTTATTAGGTTAAGGTCCTTATACTTTGAAGGTTAGCAACTTTAGTTAGAAAGAAACAAATGTGATTTGATTTTTTTTTGGAAAACTCCAGCACCATCTAGTGGCCATGGCTTTTAATTACATCACACTTTCTCATAGATGCGAATGCAACCATTTACCTAGACACAAGCAGTTAAAAATCTGAATGGTTTGTGGAAACCCAATAAAGCTTTCCTTGTGCATGCAGGTGGACAGGTAAAGTTGTCCTAATTACTTAAATATATCAGTGCATGTAATATGGATTACTAGCCCTTTCCATTTTATTAGAAAGAAATACATCAAATGTTGGCATAAATATTTGCTACTTGTATTTTAGCAATTGGGTTTAGCTATTCAAAAGGGCATGTGTTCAAACCTTTTTTTTTAGATTTCTGGGGGGAAGAGGCTTATAGACAAAGAAAGCTGTAAAGAAACACTCCACAGTGCTGAGTCACAGAACAAGGTAGAAAGTGATGTGCTTTAAATCGAGTCAGACTACCCACAAATCTGCACATTCTTTGGTATTATCACTGGAACTCACAATTAATAAATAATGACAGTTTTAACCCTGAACCACATATAAAACACTCATAGACAAAATGTGGAAACAGTCTATTTAGCTAATTTCTCAGTTTATGTCAAAAGTCTCCTTCATGTGAACAATTATTCAGATGTAAATTTACTGCTCCTATTCTCAGCTGTCCAGTTTCTTATCTTGTTTGGGATCTAAAATCAACGTTTTGAGCATTAGTTGGACCTCCAACACTGATACCTACAATGCAAACCAGAATTGAGAATTCATGCAATTTTCTAGGTCTTCCATATACTATTATACTAAGACAAGAAATAAATTCTTCAAAAATTGCATATCAGAAAATGTGCTGCAGATTAAGCATTGTGCTTTATTCAGTTATCAGGATTTTCATAATTACAAAAAGACCAAACTTGTAAGAATTATCCTACATTTTCATACATAATCACCAAAATCACAATTAGTCATTTGTCTGCATCCAAACACTCCTGGCATTTCTACTTAAAACAGAATAAAATATTTTTGTTGAGGTTATATAACACTCCAATACTAATTCTGAAAATTTAATCATTACCATCAAAAGACCACATGCCCAATTACCTATAAAAAGATCAGAACTTCTTTTAGTGGATTTCCGTTGTATGTTTCAAAAGGTCATTAGGTTGCTTTTGCTGCTGCGTCATACATAATTAATAATACTTATCTGAAATATAATATCTTATTTTTGGAGATAGAATGATGCATATACTATGTGCAGCCATGCTCTAGATTTAAAACAGCCACAATTTCCAACTGCAGTATTGAACAATTCCTGACAACTTATAATGGAACTTTAAACAAAAAACATCACCTTAATTTTTAAGCACTTAGGTGGTATATTTCCAAGTGATGATGTGGAGCTGCCGATGTTGGACTGAGTTGGAAGAGGTCAAAAATCACACGACACAGTCCAACAGGTTTATTTGAAAACACTAGCTTTTGGAGTGTTGCTCCTGGAGTTGTAAAGGGAATTTCATATTCCTAACAGACCATTTACAATCAGAGATAGCCTACTCACCATTTAAATACTGCTACTAAACAATTAAATAAAATATCATTGCCCTTTTACTAACTCTCTACAAAGCAAAATAGATTTAAAAAAACATTTGCACTCATTATATGTCACCTGTCACTAACTGAATGGAAAAATGAAATTGGACATCAACAACAACTCTCCAGTGAAAGGACATAGTTCTGATCACAATGCTACTGTTATAACATCAGGTGTTAAGTTTGTTCTGAATCATAAAATTAGGCCAAATACTTTATTACATATAATAGAAGAAAATTATCAAAGACAAAAAAGCATATTGTATGATTTCCAATTGTCTTTTCAAGAACCTCAAGTTGGCAGATGCTCCCTCAGAGCATCTCAGCCCCTTCCTACTTATAGTGGTATGGGGTCTGATAAAACTTTTCACTTTTTTTTTGTAAAAATACATGTGACAATAAATTGCTATTCTATTCTATAGTCTTTTAGAATTTAATCTTGAATTCACCAAACTACTAGTTTTAAATTTTAACTATGTGGATGATATCCTGTACCTCAACTAGCTCTTCACCTATGTTGATCATTTGAAACACAACTCCCAACAAATGACATTACAAACTGCAAGAGTAAAAAGCCTTGTGATTACTGGAGATCTGAAAATAAATTAGAAAAAAAAAGACAAAAATGTAGATGCAGTCAAAGAGGAATCCTACTCCTCTTTAAAGATGCTAAACCCCATGCAATAAATGTTTTTTTACTGTCCAGCAGTCAATTCCAATTATACAGAAAACCATGCTTTCCTTTACAAGAAAGGTACTTCTCAGTTTTCTCCATTAAGTCTATTGATCAGAATAATGTTTTCCTACTTCAGTATTGAGAGACTCATTAATAATATTTTTACATGGTTGATGATACTAAACAATGCACCTGAGGTTGCTTAGAGAACAACACATCAACCAAAAAGAAAAATGCTGTGTTAAGCGAGCATGTGCAAAAACTCAGCCAGAGTGGCAGCTGCCCAAAGTATTGTAAATTGAAAAGAATTTGACTGAATCCTGGGGGGTGGGGCACCAGAATTGGGGGAGGGTGGTGATGGGGAGTTTGGGTGGGACGCTCTTCGCACAGTCGGTGTGGACTTGTTGGGCCAAATGGCCTGTTTCCACACTGTAGGAATTCTATTCAATTCTACTCTTAATCTCCCCTGTGTTTTTACAACACAGCCCATAGCATTTGCTTGATCCTTTACAACCAATCATAAAAGGTAACGATAAGTTAAACATCAGTCTAATGAAGAATGGAGGTTGATTATTAGTGTTTGAATAGCTGCAAGGTGGGGGCAGCCAATTTATATGCCAGTTTAATGAAAACAATATAACTATTTGGGCTCAGAAAATGGTGTTTCCTTATACTCGCAGTCGACTTATATATACCACCACCTACAGTATCAATTTAGGAAGCTGAAAGGAAATCAGCACATGCACTGACAAATGCTGCTAGAGCACCGATCTTCAATTAAATGCAAGCGCTTCCGAAAAATTTTCACTGTTGTAAATATTAAAGCAGTTAGAAGGCCATCAGTTCTTTTTCATGTCTTCAACACCATAATCTCCTTCAGCCCTACTACACCTTTCAGATCTGTTTCACTAATTCTGGTACCTTCAGCATTTCTGACTTGAATTACTCTTCTTAGGTGGTTGCCAAAGATTTTAGCTCCGAAGCTCCCTTCTTTGCATCTATCAAATTCTTTGGTCTTTCCTTCTTTAAAACACCCATCAAAACCTAACTCTCTAATCCAGCTTTTGACCATCTTGCCTAACACCGGTGTATATGGTTTGGTGTCAAATTTTGTTCCATAACACTCCTATTGAGTTCTGTGGGAAATTTTATTACAGCAAAAATGCTATATAAATGAAATTTGTTGTTATAATCATTTAAAGCAGGTTACCCTGTTGTTTAAATTAATGTTTGTCTGCTGTATAATGGGATAGAAAAAAAATAAGTCTATGTTTCCTAAGTATTTCAGAACGTACCTGATGGACTGGGAAATAAGAAATGTATTTGGTTGGATCAGGTGATCTAATAGCATGTGCTATCTCTTTGCAGCAGGCCAATGTCTGCCAAGGCTCGTCTGCATTCATCCACCACTTCCTCCCCTGGGAAGAGCAAAAGCATCTTAGACACACAGACACATTATTTTATGTAAACATCATTAATCAAGGGCAAACGATCTGCACTTACTGTCGTTCCTTGATCTTTTGGCACTTGGATGCTTTCAAACATTCAAGGCAAAACCAATTTTTACAATGAATTTTGTTACACTGGAACATGGGTTTTACTTTTCATTTTAAGTCGCAAGCATTTTAGCATAGTATTTATAAAATAAAAGTTTTGAAAAGCTAGAAATATAAATGAGTGGCTTATATGCCAATGTAACCTGCATGAGTGAGGGTTTACATAATTTAAGCTTTCCACATAATTCTAACCAAATGCTTTGGACCACTTAACAGTTTTTAATAAAATGTAAGACCCTTTTTAACTCGCAGTCGTAGAACTTCATTGGAAAGTACTTATCAGACAGCAATCTTTCGAACAAGAACATTATTTCACAGAATAAGTCGACATGCCTACTTTTAATCTGTACTTAATGAATTTGTTTTATTCCAGCTTTACTTTCTTCATTATTTCATCTACATGCTTGCTTCTGTCATCTTTCAAATTCCTTATTTGTCTCCTGGTGGGCAAGGTTTCATGGCTGCTATTTGAATATCTTACAATGCCAAAATTGAATATAGGCACTGTCCATTTATTCTACATTCTTTTGGCTGACCCTGGGATTATTAATTCATTCATGTTAGCAAAAGTTTGATCATCATGAATCATTTTCTTAAGCAGTGATGAATAAAAGTAACAGCAAATCTGAGGATTCTATAAAACCTATATTGGAATACAGCTGATATAAAAATAGCAATCCCTTTTAACTACTACATTGCTTTATATCCATAGAATATCAAGATGCACATTTCACTGCCAACTTTAGTTGCAATTAACAATTCTTGTTATTGCATCCTGTTTGAAAAAAAAACTGCGGATACAGGAAATCAAACAAAAACAGAAATTGCTGGAGAAACTCAGCACGTAGGGCAGCATTTGTGACCGAAACCAGAGTCAAAGTTTTGGATCCAGTGACCTTTTATCAGAACTCTCACCCTTCTGATGGGTCATTGTACCTGACACATTGACTCTGCTTTCTCTCCATAAATACTGCCAGACTTGTTCAGTTTCATCAGCAATTTCTGTTTTTGGTGCAATAACTTGAAAGTGTAGATAATAACATTTATTTGACAGACTGGCATGTTTGAAATAATATTCACTTACTGTTAAAGGATTATCTGCTGAATCCAAGATGTTGTCCATTACTTTGTCAGCATAATCAATCCTCTCTTTCAGGGAACAATTTTTCTTAAATCCAGTTAAGTTAACGAGATGAACTTTCAACCAATTTAATCCATGTTCTCCCAAGGGCTTTCCTTCTGCAAATAATAATACAGCACGAGTGACATCACTGCCCAGGTGGTTAAAATATGGTGGGCAGGGGTATGTCCTTCCTCGAAAATCCATGTTGTGGGGAAACCAGAATATGTCATCTCTGACATGGTTGGCAATGGAAAGCTTGTAAAGGGCATCCATTCGAAGACTGTGCATTTCAGCTGCCCTTTTCTTGACCCAAGCTATCTTTTTTTTCAATACAGACTTGGCTGCTGGACTAATGTCAGCTTTTGGGTCATACTTGGGCATGTGTGGTGCTTCTGAAAGTGGAGGTGGAATCTCCAGCTTCTCGCTTCCTTTATCATTAAAAATAGAAATAATTAAATCAAGCATTGGTTTGTTAATCTTCCAAGCACAGTTACCAAGTTGATTTAAAGAATCCAGCACTGGATGCAAGTCACTACTCTTGCATTTCTCCAAGAGTAACTGATGTTGTAGAGCCCCTTCCACGCACCGCATTAATTTGGTAGGTGCCAGAACATAGGCTCCAAACCGAGGCGAAGTCCACGGGACAGGAGCACAGACCATTGGCATGACACAGGAGTCAAAGATTAAAGTTGTCTCAGCAGCTTCTGAAAGGAGCTCAGTTAGAATAGGGTGTGGCTTGATGAATCCAATCTGCAAAAAAAATTATAACAAATAGTTTATACTGAAAACAATAAACCAGCTTGCTGCACCCCCCCCCACCCAATTTGATGAGTTTGAGAGTACTTCCCAACACTTTGATTTTATTTCAGATTTCTACCATGCATATTCCTTTAAAAAAAAATCTCTACATCTGATGTATATTTTTCAAACATATTGAAAATCATATCTGTTTGATTTCCATGCAAGTTTCCCTCTCCTGAACCAATTAATTTTATACATCTTGAAGATTCCTCTTTTACTTCCATTGCCATGTGGATACACGAGCACTTTATTGCAGTATGATAGCAAAGTGCCTTTTGTAAAGATGTGGATACAGTCAGTTTTTTTTCTCACTCCAAACTCACACCCTGAAACAGTTCACCTATTATGCATTTTGTCTGAGCACCCAATTGAACACTGAAGGACATCATCACATCCACAGGTGACAAATGTTGATGGCTGAAATGGAGGAGGCAGATAAGGATCCTGCATTATCATCATTAAGATTCAGATTTTAATTTTATCTGATTATCATTCTGAGTAGCACAAATTCATGTCTTCTACTTGACATTCATCGCGAAACCAACAAACAGAGTTTTAAATTCAGTAAAATAAACCCTAAATATTCTGGATTATGAACAAATTATGCAGATGGTATTCAGAATAACTATTCAGCAACCTACAACATTCACCACGTCACATTACATGCTCAACTAATGAAAGATAACCTTCAAATGAATATTGGCTCAGGTTCTGCTAAGGGAAGACCCTGTTCTAGACGCTAATGTTGTTTAATAAACATACTGACACTTAAAACATTCATAATCTGCAAATAGATTTTCACCTAGCGCAATATAAGTTGCCAAGAACAAGAACACTACTTATCTCTAAGATCCCAAAGAACTATGGTCAACAAGGGATGACCAAAAGAGTTTCATCAGAGGCACAAAGTAGATAACGGGAAAGGAAGGAACTGCATACAAAACATAGTTATAGAATAATGTAAAATATTCCACTGTCATCTTCTTAGATAGTTCTTTGGCACTGAGGGCAACTTGCTTTCACTCAGGTTTAATTGTGATCTGCAGATTCTGCCAAGTAGGATGGGTTGTATTTGAAAGGTTTGGATAAATGAGTTGTTTTGAGGTTTACTCCTTCCCTCAAATACCTTAACTTCAACTCTGCAAATGCTCAACAAAAGCTTCTTGATGTGTTTGGTGCCTTCCTGCATAAGCAGTCACCATTTTGGTTGGGCACAAGACAAACTATGTGGTGATTAGTATATCTGACCTTTTCAGGGATTCTACGAGGACATTAACACATTTCCACTATGCTACTTGGAGTATGCTACTATGAACAAATTTCAGGTAGAACAGTTGCTTTGGGATTCTGGTTTCATGTAACTCACGCCCCTACATATTTCAGAGACTTGGACAAGCTACAGCAGGCATCCTAAACCATAGAGAAGTATTACCAGCAATACCTTTAAAAGATCCTTCAAATTTGATGGCAATAAAAACAGTCCAACAGCAGCATCATCTCAAGTCTAAGCTGCCCAGCATCCAGGCACTAATCATTCAGAACTAGTTGCGCTGGACAGGACATTACGTTTGCTTTCCGTTGTAATAGATACAAGATAGTAAGAGGTTTCACCCATGGATTGCCACTTCCAATCAATGAAAGGTCAAAAAGATACAAATGTAGGCTAGGAATCTTCATGTCAACTGTAAATCACTATTCCTTCACTGATGACAAAATCCTAGAATTCTCAACTTAATAGTGCAGGGG
Source organism: Ginglymostoma cirratum (assembly GCA_024137785.1). NCBI lineage: Eukaryota > Metazoa > Chordata > Chondrichthyes > Orectolobiformes > Ginglymostomatidae > Ginglymostoma > Ginglymostoma cirratum. The sequence continues at coordinate 13,180,229 of JAHRHZ010000274.1, forward strand.
TACACCTTTGTCACGTAGATTTCAACACTTCAAGAAAGTAATCACTATGCAAGAGCAACTATGGATGGGACAGTTGGTGCTGTGACAATAACACACATACGATGAATATTTAAGTAATTTTTGACAAAATAATTCCAACTCATTTTAGGTATGATCACGTGAAATAAAAAGTATAGTGGACTTACTCCACAAGTCCAGTTGACAAAAAATGGAACTAAAGCCAATCTTTGCACACTTTTCTTTATTTACAGTTATGCATTTCATGTTTAGACATCCTAACCCAATGACTAATTTTTCATTTGTGCCTATTTACACGAGTTCAAATGAATCTCTTGTTAAGGCCCACCGCCTGTATACAATTAAACACAATTAATATGCAATTAACATAGAAGAATAAATTGTAACAATGGACTAATATCAAGTGGATTCTGCAGTTTTGAAAGTAAAGCAGATGAAAGACTAAACAGAAATCTGATGAATGACCAAATACCATGTCTTTTACTTTCAGATGCTGAATGGAGGTGCACGTTTCTAGAAACCGCTCTTTCTTGTTTTACTCCTTCATTTTGCAGGAAAAACACAACTCTTCATCAGCCATTACAATATGTAGTATACTTAAATGCTTTAACCATCTTAGCAGACTGATATTGTTGTATTAATTCTGTTCAGTAGAAGTCAATAACTCAATCACAAATGAAGTTAAAAAATGGGAAATTTATTAATGATCAAACTTTGTTTCATTCTTTTAAGTTTTCTTACTTGACCTTTGTAAGTGATATGTCTTAAGGAAGGGCTAATCTGGATGTTAAATATTACTGGTCACTAGTCATCCAATTAAGTTTGAAAAGGAAAACAAAAGAGGGATGGCAGTTTTAGTTATGGAGAGCATTACAATATCGGAAAAAGATAACATTTGCTTGGACAGGATACATCTAAGAAGATACTTGATAGAAGTTTTCAAAATCACAAGGGGTCTGGGCACAGTAGATAGGGAAAAACCATTTCCACTAGAAAACTGAACAAGGGCCAGAGGTTTGTAAATTCTTTCCTAAAGAAGCAAATGCCAGTGAGAAAAAAAAACTACTCCACCACAAGTTGTTAGGGTATGGAATGCACTGCCTGGAAGTGAGGTAGGGGAACATTCAATTGAGACATTCAAGTGGGCTTTATATTTAAAGAGAAACGTGGGGAAAAGCAAACATTTGATACAAAGTTAAAATACATTGATTGCCACTTCAGACACAATGGGCCAAATGGTCTCCTCCTGCACTGTAACAATTCTGTGAGATTGCAGTAGTTCACTTTGATTTCACTAGACTGCATGCAGGACGTTATTTATTAATGTCCATTTAAATGAACAAAAAAATCTGAAGAAATATGAAAGTACCAATGCAAGTTCTTTTAGGTTGCAAGACTTATTGCCCTCCAATAAAGTGTAAATGGAACAAAACACGGGTCATAAATCTATAATTAGGAACCTTTATATGCAGCAAAACACAAATTAGTAAACTGGAGCAATATCAACCCAATGTCAATTCCCGTCATTCAAAAACCTTTTAAACATATAACATTATAGCCTCAATAGTCTTCCAAAACTTTGTATTTGTCAGCTTCTAACCACACTGGTATCATTAAAATTTCTCTTAAGCATCTCAGTGAGCAGAACAGCACTTCTTACAAAAAGAATAACAGCTAACACCATTACGTGAAATGCTTTTTTCCATTTACCTACTATATTACTCAGGCCCAAAAACAGATAAAATTTGACATACAGAATGACTGCATAAATAGATTCTTCCAGAATGTTTTTTTTTAGTTCTGTCCTACTGTGGAGATAACTATTGCCTAATTGACATCCGAACAATCAATACACTGGAATGAAAATCACTATTTAGATAACCCTGCAGCCCAATGGTATCAATGTGGACTTCACAAGCTTCAAAATCTTCCCGCCCCCACCACCTCCCCCCCCAACCCCTCCACCGACCTCATCTCAAAACCAGCCCAACTCATCCCCGCCTCCCTGGCCTGTCTGTCTTTTCTCCCACCTATCCGCTCCTCCCACCTCAAACCCCATCCTACCTCCTACCTACCAGCCTCATCCCTGCCTCCTTGACCTGTCCATCTTCACTTGACTGACCAACCCCCATCCTAACTCCCCACCTACACTCACCTTTACTGGCTCCATCTCCACCTCCCTGACCTGTCCGTCTTTTCTCCCACCTATCTGCTCTTCCCACCTCAACCTCCTACCTACCAGCCTCATCCCCGCCTCCTTGACTGGTCCATCTTCCCTTGACATACCAACGCCCATTCTAACTCCCCACCTACACTCACCTTTACTGGCTCCATTCCGCCTCCTTGACCTGTCCGCCTCCTCTTCACCTATCTACTCCTTTATCCATCTTCCATCCCTTCCTATTTATTTCAGAATCCCCTTCCCCTCCCCCATTTCTAAAGAAGGGTCTAGACCCGAAACGTCAGCTTTCCTGCTCCTCTGATGCTGCTTGGCCTGCTGTGTTCATCCAGCTCTACATCTTATTATCTCTTTAATTAGCCATAGCTGCTTAGCTCTGTTAATGTATGTTTCAGTAGTTCTATCACCTATGGTTCAGGTGATGGCACATGCACATATCCAGGAGGTTGTGGATTTAAGAGAGGTTCCACAGACTTGAGCAAAAATTTATGCTGACACTCCACTGTAATACTTGCACTGCCAAAGGTGCTTCTTTCAAATTGGACATTAAATCAAAACCATCTACACTTCCAGGTGCATCTGTGAGATCCCGCAACACTATTTCAAAGAAGAGGAACAAATTAATCTCTGGCAAAGTAGTAAATATTTCTCGCTCAGTTAAATCACTGAGAAAAACAATTTATCCTATTGTATTCTGTAAAGACTTATTGTATGCAAATTTGCCACTATATTTCTGACATTTCCTATACTACAACTTCAAAAATACTTAATTAGCTATAAATTACTTTGGGAAATCCTGTTATCTCGTATACATAACTGCAAGCCTTTCTTCCTTTCCCGTAAGCATCCACACACCCACTTCATGAAAAAATACAAATGGAAGAGAATTTGGTTGTAGCCAGCACCTACTTGGTAAGTACAAGTTAACGTACGCTGTTGAAAATAACAATACAAAATTTACCCAAGCATAAAAGAAAGATCATGACCTTTTGTCTCACCTGCTTGTTACTACGAAAGCTGTACATGTGATACAAGACTGGGATAAATTTCTTCTCGTGACTCGGGCTTTGGGTGTTTATGGGGATTTTAATTTCACGAACCATTATATCCACTAGATGAGTTCCCAAATGTACAATCAGAAAATGTGGCCAGGGAGAATCTTCCCTTAAAAGCGAAAGACCTAAATTCATCTCTTTTTCTAGTTTCATCATGTACTCACGAGGCAGGAAGTTGTTCAGCTAGAATCGAAACACAGTTTAAAATTAAATGCTATTACCACATATGAATAAATCAGAGGCTTGTGATAAATGTTTTTTCTAAGTGTTCAACCTTTGTTGTGAATTCATATTAAATCAAGACCAGATCAGAAGAATGAGGAGTGTGCCCTCTGATGCCTTTACCATTAACAACTGTCTATATATTCTTGCAATTTCAAGACATTACGTATTTGTGTGCTGCTCTTTGTTGCTCTACTGTACTTTAGCATCTTGATTTGATATATTCCCTATTCCTTTTGTTTTCCCCCCCAAAGAAAAATGATTTCATATACATCTGCACTAAATTGTGTTTGCCACCACCTGTGTCCTTGAAAAGTCTTTTACAGTTTGCCTTACTCTTTTCCAAATCACTACTTTCATCATCTGAAAAGGTCTATTTGATCCAGAGTTGACATAGTAGAAATATCTCAAAGGAAAAAATAGACTTACCACTTGCACCCAAGTGCAGCCCAAGCCTTCCCTAATTCAAAGAACTTTCATTAGCCTTGACCATTTGTTTCACATTTATCAACCAACTTATTAGTCATGCATTTTCTCTTAGGTTCCCAAATCTTTGCAATATAATAGGAATACTTTACACTTTAGGTTTACTCATGCAAATAACACTAATACTGTTTTCAGTTGAATTTTTATACCCCATTTTGGCATTGCTGTTATGGGTCTGTTTGTTAGTCCTGTCTCTTAACACTTGTTACATCTTAGCTTTTCAAAATTTTTAAAATATTCTGCTTGTTACTATATGCAAGTGCTTGAATGTTACAAAAAGATGATAACAAGAAACCTAAACCGTGACAGACCATACTGATGCAAATATTAAATCTATTCTTAATTAGGCTTATTGAGAAATCTACAAGCAGAAGTGCTAGACAAAATCTGAATGTAATTTGTTATAAACTCAGGGGTGACATTTTTCAACTGCGTTTTCAACTTCTTAAATTGTGGATAATATCCAGACAGTATTTCAAAACTTTTTTGCATTTGGAGCCAATGCAAAATTTGTACGGATGAAGGTAACTGGTGTACAATCATAAATAAACCAGCTTGGTCCCAACTAGAGTGCTGTTTACAAAATTAGAAAAGTAACACTTTTATTTGTTCTCATTTAAACAAAATATCAAATTGGCATTACCTCTGTATCCTTTGCCAACAGTTCAATGTAGGCATAGTAAATTTCTTTAATCTTATCTACCATTTCATTTTTGATCTTCTTTTGTATGGAATACTTGTTGTAGACTCTGTTACCCAATTCCCTAGCAACTGTCAGTAATGCTTCACCATTCGGCGGGATATTTGCAATACACTGGTAAGGAGAATAGAAGATATTAAATCAGTTTAAATATTATACACACTGCACATCGATCAAGAATTATCTTCTTATAGGTTAAAGTTCAAAAACAGACAGAAAACGGTGCAAGTACTCTGCAGGTTTGGCAGCACCTGCACATAAAGGAAGAGTTACTGTTTCAGGTCATCAGAACCCAGTATTTCCTGTTTTGATAGCTGATTTACATCAGCATCTGCTGTATTTTGCTTAAAGTTCAAAATGACTATCTTAAACAATTCTATTTTTATTGCATTCATTCATAATATTGCAAACATGTTATTCATGATATTCGAGAACTACAGAAAAATCTATAACTCTTGGTCGATCCCTCATCACCCATCCCATCACAGTTCCATCATATTTTAGCCATGTCTGTTGGTGTGAGGTTAGCTTAAGGGACCATCTGGTACACTTCCAGAACATAAGAACATTCATAATTTATGGGGAGGAAAACAAGGATTAGAGTATGACAAACAGCTCTTTTGCTTCAATATGAAGCAGTTTTGGATGTGCACTGATGAGGAAGCTGTCAAACTCAGTATCAGTGTGTTGAATTCACAAGTTGAGCAAAAAGAAAGGACCTTGTGGCACAATGGCAGCATCCCTATGCCTGGGCCAGAAGGTCTAGACTCAAGTTCCACATCAGGATGTGACGGCCACAAAGTTGTATCAGAAAATGGCTCATTAACAGGAAAGTAAAAACCACCTTCTGAGAGCAGTCTAGCCTTTTTTAGGCACATAGAGGGAAAAGTTTGAAGGCAAGTTTAAAATGATTGTCTACACACCATTTTTGCTGATAGACAAACACAGAAACATTTGTAACGTTATCATTTAGATCACAATTATTCTCAACGCTGCACATTGGGGGAAAAAAGGAAATGGCTTGTGGGAACACAGGTCTTAAGAGCGAGAGTCAGCCATTTGTCCCTTTGCGCTTGCTCCATCATTTGATGAGACGATGACTGATCTGGTTGTAGTCTTAATTCCACATTGCTGTCAACCCCACAACCCTCGACTTCCTGGTCTATCAAAAGTCTACATAACTCAGCCTCCACTGTTTTCTGGGAACTGAAAACCACACACCCTCCGAGAAGAATAACTTATTTTCAGCTCTCTTAGTTTAGGAATAAGAGATGTCCCTTCAATGTCTCTTAGTTCAAGTCTCCACTTCAAGAGGGAACATCCTCCCAATATCCATTCTGTAACTCTCTCATTCTTCTGAACTCCAATGGGCATAGCTCCAACCTATTCACCTTTTCTTAAGATAAGCCTTCATCCCAGGAATGAGTCAGGTAAGCCTTCTATGAATTTTTTTCAAATGTAATTATATTGTTTTTCAAACTAGCTTGGTACATTTGAAAATTTTTGCTGAAGAATTTGTTGAATACAAGATGTAAGGACAATATTAGAAATTCAGTTTGGATTCCATCAAACTGTTTGTCAAGCTTGGGCTTTTGTATTACAAACCCAAAATTTGGAAACAGTTTCTGAACTATTCAAATAACTAATAACATTCCGCAAGAAGGTGAATCTCATTTTTTTTTTGAGTGCACCTTGAGATCTCAGTAATCCAACAAGGATGACAAATATATCTTCCTAAATACACTATCTCCAGGATACCATGTTCTCTTGATAGACTTTTTTTTAAAACTCATCCTTAATAACACCTTCTGCTGCCGTATGAATCACTTTCAAAACAACACAAATTACCCAAAGTCTCCTCTAATTCCTTGCTCCCTTGTGGTGACATTATTGACAAATGTAGACTTACCTTCCAGTGGTGATACATAGTTTCACCTTTCTTCCAACACTTGTACCCTATCAACCCATTACAGATCTCCTGTTTGGTTATTTAATAAAACAGTTTGGTCAGTTACTCTGGATCTCAAATCAATTCACGCAAGAGCTTTAAATGCCTGGATTATTTGCTGAAATGTTTGCTCAATTTAAACAGTTAATGTGAATCTTTGGCTGCACTGCTAGATCTATACCAAAGCTTACTTTTAATTGCAGCTAATGTATTTCAAACTAACCTCTAGTTTTGTAAAAACAAAGGATAAGGAAAAACAAGCCAGGAAATGCTCATTATCCAGTTTTTGGACTAAATTCTGACTTGGGACATATATATGCCAAAGCCATTAAGTGGCCTTTAACTCCTTCGAAACACTAAAATGAATTCAATGCATCAACAGTTTATGAAACTGATCACGCTTCAGTCATCCATACCTGTACCATAATATCTACATATTCCTTATCATCCAGCAGGCAGAGATAAGGATAGAGATTCATTTTCCAGGAACAACTACGATCACCAGCCAAGTGAAACTTGCACTCACGAAATGCCTGCAGTAGAGATTTTGTCCACTTGGCACGTAAATCTGCCAGACGGTTGCGCTGAATCAAAACAACATACATTTTGTTAGTGATAATCAAATATAATAAATAATGGTTGAATGCATGTCACATTATTTAAAAAAAGTATCCTTCTGATGCATTTGTACTAGATACCACACAGATTTAAAGCCCTTAGGAAAATTTCACTATTCTTTCCCGAGTCATAAAATAGACAGAATACTATTTAAAAGCCTACAAAATACATAAATACAATACATAGATTACGTAAGGCTAAAAAGTATTAATTAGAATAAACAAAATAATTATCTAAAAGTATTAATTAGAAGTCACTCTACAATAGAATGCACAAATTAATACAGAATATTAGGATTATATATAACAAATATGACATTTTTAATATATGGGAAACATTCATCGATACTGGAGACAACCCATTTCTTCATTTATAACACAGTGTGGAGCTGGAGGAACACAGCAGACCAGGCAGCAGAGGAACAGGAAACCTGACGTTTCAGGTCGAGACCCTTCTTCAGAAAATGTCAGCTTTCCTGCTCCTCTGATCCTGCCTGGCCTGCTGTGTTCCTCTGGCTCCACACTGTTATCTCTGACTCCAACAACAGCAGTTGTTACTATCTCTGACATTTCTTCATTTAATATTTTGTGATTCCATGCTATCCTAAACACAAGTACCAAGCAGAAATCACGACTGGAAAACCAGGTATAGCATCTTTGTCAAAGGCAGCTAACAGTACCTGATTGTCATAAACATTTTAGTCTATCATTAATAACAAATAGTAAAAGGTACTTAGGACATTTTGCCTTCAATTTTACCAGAAGAGGCCATGATCAGAGTTAAAAACATACACAAAATGGCTTCAATTTTACTGCTTTATACTATGTGCATAATTAATAGAAGACAAGTACCACTTTTTTCATCTTCTCTGTAATGGGTTTTGTTGCTTCAACAGAATTAATAGAAATGGTATCTGCTTGCTCCCTGCTTAGTTGTCGATCAAATCTCTCCTTCAGTTCTTCCACACAGAGATGCAATTTGGGATATTTGATAGGGTCAGCCTGAAACAAAATAAGATGCTTCATTCACATAACTACTATTAATTTTTTGGAATATGATAGCCTAGTGATTATTATATTGCTTACTCAGAAGTAGTAAGTTCAAATCCCTCCATGCTAAATTGCTAAACTGAATTCAAATAACCTGACAATTTGTGGGGTAGAACAGAAACTTACTCAAAGTAGCAGAATTGTAAAAACCCAACTAGTTCTGTAATGCACTTGAGGAATAGAACCTGAGCTATATGTGGCTCCATACTAGGCGAGTGACTCTCAGTATTGTCAAGTCATCTGTGCTTGGGAAATAAATAGTCTCACCAGACTTTGTCTACATCCAAAACACCTGGCCTTGAATACAGAATTTGTTGGTCTAATGCTTACCAATATATTGCTCAATTGAATACTTTGTCCTTTTACAAGCCTTCCATAGTTACCGAAGTTCTTCAAAAGACGAGTCTTGTCCCCTTCTCTTCTACAACTAATTGACAATCTCCAACTTTTTCCACTGAGTTTCTAAAGCCTGCCACCACAAGCCAGTTCCATGGCTGCTTCGGCCTACGGTCTCATTCACAGAAATGAGGGCACTCTAGTCAAAAATCAACAACATTCTGTCCAACAATGACAAAGGGGTAGTATTCCTCTGGATTGCTGATTTGATGGTTATTTCCAACTGGAATATCATGCAGGAATAAATTAGTCAAACCAACTTCAGTGTCGAAACATTGCCATCACTACTGTTCAGTATTGTGGACTCTACATTTTAAAAGTTAATCCGTTATTTTGGCATCGATGCTATTCCTTAATGTGACCAGTACTATCTATCTTTATAATTATAAACTGTAGATATAGTTCACACCCTGCAACAACTTTAGGGCAAATAATTTACAAAATAATTGTACCAACTAATGCAACATACACAGTACAGAGCTGACATTTTTATATGTCAAAAGTCAGGTCTCAGAATGAAACTTGACTTGCTGGATTGTATGTTTAATTCTCATTTTAGGTAGTCCAATGTGGTGACTAGCCACAAACATATTCACACAAGGCTGCAGATGTTCCTTTACAACAGAACAAAAGTTCATGCACAAAATAAATAAAACAAACCAAGTGATGAGGATATTGAAAAAGTGCTCAGGAAGATCCCAAACAGCAAAGTTATATCCTGTTTCTTAACATTATCCATTACAGAGACTCAAATCCAAAGAAGTTATTCTCCATCTCAACTCCAAGTTTCTAATTGACTGACAAAGTCTAGTTTCTTTTTCATGGACTGCAGAGAAAAGTTTTCAGATTTTTTTTTTTTTGAGTCTACTAGAATGGATATTTCACAATTCTGAGGGCTTTAAACTTTCTCATTTCTAATAATTTGAAGACTCTTATGCAAATTTTCCTGGCTTGGAAGCTTCACGGTCTATAAAACATTGCTACTGAGGTGACTGGCACCCCACACCTGAACAGAAAAAAATTAGCAGAAGACTTAGTTTACAACATAAATTTCAGATTTTACAGTAGAGGAGCCACCAATTGCTGGCCTCAATTTGCTGTTCTTCAGTAAATATGAATAAAGAATTCAAATGGTCATTAAAGAACAAATCTATTCAAAGGACAGGATGTGTCTTTTGATTTAGCATAAATTATTTTCCACAGAGGTACATAAAATGCCATTCTGCCCATCGTACCTTTGAATAAAAGTGCTTCACTAAAGGCGATTGGCAAATCTCCACTTCAGGTTCAGGTTGGAGCTGGAATTCAGGATCTACAGCACAAATGGCTTTCAATACCATCTCCCTTTCATCTTTCTGGAACACACAATTCCTAAACACGTCTTGTATTGTGAAGCCATCTTCCTTTAACTGCTGAAGGCATCTAGGAAAATAATTTCATTAACATTACAAATGTTAAAAGCTGTTGCACAAATGTTTAATGTTCCCAAGCATTAGGAGATTTCCTTTGCATGTACAATGTTATCCAACCATTCAAACCCTGGAGATAATACAGTAATTACTCACTCGTCAGAATTCATAAATAAACTCATTTCCTATGGGGGTGGGGGGGGAGGGGATTAAGAAAACAAACACTTAACCCTTTTTATTCAAAATCCTGTTTTTGGGAACGGTCAAAATCATTGACTCTATTACACTCTAAGGTCAATGAATAGAAGACATTCAACTGAAAGATTTCAGGGCTATGACTTTGCACTGACAAAAGCATCAATCTGTGGTGCCACAGAAATCTAGGAAAATCATCCACATGGAAATGCAATTTTAATTTATATACTTCTCCTCGCTCGCTAGCCTCACTTCTTAACACTGTCACATGTAGGTTGATAGCTTGTGAATTTAAACCCAAAGCAAAGGGTTTGATTCATAATGCAGACAGCCAATCCCCTGCAATGTTGAAGGAATGCTCCATTGTTACAATTGTCTTCCTTTAGGAATGACGAAGTTTAAGGTCCAGATTTTGCAGAAAGCACCAGCATTCACCATCATTAAAACTGTGAACCTGCCAAGTGTTCACCAATGTGCAATTAATCGTAAAATCCCTGGTTGTTGTCAGTGATTCAATGTTCATCTACACAGTGTGCTGTCAAAGTCACTACAGATAAAAGACACTAAAATCACTTGAACTGACATGCACTTCCTCTTTTTAGTATTATGCTCTGATTTCAGGGCAAAAGCCCTGGGAAAATGCTGCATTTTGCTGCAAAGTTTTTTTTTAAATGATGCATTTTGCCCTAATTTTGCCATTTTGATAAAAATTCTCTTTCCTTTTAATGCAATAGAATTTTAAAAAAAAACTTAACTGTTGCAGATCCTACAAACCTGAAATCGAAATAGGATTGGGACACAGGGTCCAAGTTGACAACATTTTTGAACTGTTAGCCCTGTTTCTCTTATCCACAGATGTCACCACTTAAAAAATAGTTTGATTATTTTGACATCTGCCTTAATCCTGTGTGTATGTCCAAAACTTTATTTCTCTCCCTATGAAATTAAAATGCAAAGGATAATCAGTGCATTTCACTTCTGTTTGCTAGCTTTTAGAACTTTTTAAATGTGATTGGATGCTTAATTTGCTTGATGATAGTACAAATGCCAGATGCCAGGAATCCCTGTTGTTGGCAGGAGAATCAAATTATCATTGAAATGATAGGTGAAGATCATGCCAGGAACTTTTTGTGTGGTGAGCACCATCACTTTGCTGTTGACCGCAAAATGTGGGCTAATATAAAAGAGCAAGCCCATTGCCCTGACAAGATTCCTCCCATTGCCAGTACAATCATATAAATAATCAATCATTCATTTTACAGCTATTTGTGGTGTTAGGTCAAAAATGAAATAAAAACCATGGAGGAAGAAATTTAAATATGGAGACTTCTGAAAGTTTATAACAGCCACTTTACATTTCTCCCCTGACAAACATTTCGCTCATTACTAACACTCTTATTCTTCTCTTCCCTTTATAAGAGTTGGGGCTGCCCATGGTTCTTAGTCAACATAAAATGGTTGCCCGTGGTTTTTAGTTGACATAGAAAAAGGCCAAAGAAGATTGCTAGCTGAAGCAGTAATTTAGAGTCAGAATTATGGTCTTCGTATTCACAGCAACCAGAGAAAGCGTTTCACAGAAATCACGCAATAGCGTGTTAAGAAGCAAAAATGGAGCCACTGTGTGCATCAAAACAGTTTTGATAAGGGAAGGACTGATAGAAGCCGTTCTTGCATTAATTTAATATAGAAGGGGAAAAGTTCTTTAGGTAATTGCAATCACACACAGGCACACACATATGTATGATACAAGAGAGGTTTTAATAGATTTGACTTCAAGGGATTCAATTAGATTCCTGTGGAGTCCACTTTAGACACAGACTGTCTTAATAGGGAACATCCTTGGAAAACCTTGATAGAGACTCCTTTTACCAGCTAATTCAATGTTTGTTAGTTAGTAAATATTAGAAGAAAAAGCCTAATCCCACAATAATTAAGGCTCTTTAGGTAACTGTCACTACATATTATATAATCTATACAGGTATACTGAAGTTCTAAATACAACCAAACAAACACAAAGGAATTTAACTGAATTCCTATGGATAGAGAGCCTTAAACAATAGGGAGAAGCCCCCCTGCCCGCTGCTGGCAGGAGGGACTGAATAACAGATGCAGAAGTCAGCGGTACTGGAGCATGATTGAATAAGATGTATCTTTGGGCTTTCACAATATATTAAGGATGTTTAGTAAATATCATTAGATCATGGGAAGACCTGGAGTTGTCCATTATTGAACATGCAGTCACAATCACCCTGATTGGATGAGGATATAATCAATTAATAATACATTTGATTTGTAATAGTCAAAGGTGGGCTGAAAACAAATGTATAAAAAATTATGTATTTCCTTTGCTCAGTGAAAAAGCTTCCGGACCCCCAGAGTTTTTCTTCCCACCGGTGTAACATGTTACGGACCAGGCCAGACCCCCTCAAGATATATTAAGAAGGTAGCCGAGACCCCAACGTTTTCTTTCTTTAAAAGGTAAATGTGAGGTGCTGTGTTCCAGATGCAACTCAATTGGTCAAACTACTTGACATTAAGCAAAACATAATTATATGCAAATACTATAGTTAAAATACAAAAGCAAGAAGGAATTGGAAAAACGACTACTGGAAAACTTAACGGAATAATATCCAAAGTAACTATTACTAACTAACCGTTCCAGTATTGCAACATCTCATAAATTTGTCCTCAGCAAGAGACAAACTCAGAAAACAGATTATTTCACGTGCAGCTCTCCAACAGCGGGCAGAAAGCCCCTAGTTCAAGGCTGTAACCGACAGGGGGAAAGAATAGCTTTCATTTCTTCAAGACCGTAACAGCAAATGCAGAAAGCTAAAATAAAATGAGATAACAAGGTGTAGAGCTGGATGAACGCAGCAGGCCAAGCAGCATCATAGGAGCAGGAAAGCTTGATGTTTCGGGCCTAGACCCTTCATCATGTCAAGCTTTCCTGCTCATATGACGCTGCTTGGCCTGCTGTGTTCAGCCAGCTCTCAACCTTGTTATCTCGGATTCTCCAGCATCTGCAGTTCCTATTATCTCAGCTAAAATAAAATCCTTGGTTCTGTGGGTGGGAACTTTACCACACCCATTCAGGCTGCTTCTATTGTTCCAACAAAAACTAAGCCTTCATTAGTTGTTTATCTTCTCATAAACTGCTCATCACCTGACTCCCAAACTCTCTCTCAAAGAAACCAGGACTAAACACACCTCTTAAAGCCACAGCAATATTACAAACATCAACAAACTCTTTGATACTGGAAGTGGACTCAGGTATTGAGAGATTTATTTGGTTGTTGCATACCAAACAGTTGCCATAGTTCTGCAACATTACAACCACTGTTCACAGAATCATAGAATCCCCACATTGTGGAAGGAGGCCACCTGGCCCATCGAGTCCACACCACTCCCTGAAGAGCATTCCACCTAAACCTACATCCCTACTCAATCCCTGTAACCTGCATTTCCCATAACTAAATCCACCTAGCCTGCAAATCCCTGGTCACTGTGGGCAATTTACCATGGCCAATCCACCTAGCCTGTACATCTTTAGACTGTGGGAGGAAACCAGAGCACCTGGAGGCAATGCATGCAGACATGGGAGAATGCAAAAACTCCACACAGACAGACAGTCACGCAAGGCTGGGATCGAACCCAAGACTCTGGCACTGAGAGGCAGCAGAAATAACCACTGTGCTGCCTCTTCAAAAGCCATCAATTTTTACATAAAATAAATACAAAACGCACCATCTAACTTAAGAAATGTATTTTATGTTGTTTTCACCAGTTTAGCTCACCCAACAGCATTCTTATTCTCATTTTTGGAGTAATACAGCATTCATAATGAAACAAAACATTTCACTGGACATTGAGTAGATGCTCCCTGACTTGCTAATGTATAGTTCCGTGGTTAACTCTGGTTCTGTCACCACCTGCCATAAGCCTAGGCATACCTACGTTGACCTGAGTCAATACTGGTACAAGACATGCTTGACAGTAGGCACTGCAGATTCACATCCAGAGTACATTTCAAGCCTTCACAAAGAGAAATGTTTTATTCAAATTGTACTTAACAATAGAGAGAACGTGGTACTTGCTAACCAGGTTTCCTTTCCACTATTTATCTGAAGTCATGAGGTTTCACAACTAATCATAACTGAGCACTATCCTATCCTAGACATCCTTTTCAGCAGGTACCATGAATGCCAATCAGTAAAGGAAATTCCAAATTATACTTCTGCTGTCTTAGTCAAAATATGCCAAGGCCCACTACACTGTGGTTATTAACCCCTGGTAAAAATCGTCTAAGGAAAGACTGAAAGCATTTTTCTCCAGACTTTAGTATTAATGCACAAAGGGAGTTTGATTAAATTAATTTTGCAGGAATATTTATGGATTTAACAAACTAAGCATCAACATGTTATCTTTGAATCATACAATGCAAATTAATTTTGCATTCATGGGTAATTATTAGGGGAATTAAAACAATTTTTCTGTCCCACAATTTACATATTACAATAATCAAGGAAATTTAAATAATCATAGTTAATTTTCTGAGTCACTGACCAGCATGTTAATTATAAACATCCAATTGCTACTGCTGTATGCGCACTGTATTTGTTGAGCAGCAGCAGCCACAGTTGGTTCGATCTAAAATAATTTGGCCGAACATTTCACAATTATATAATAGGAGATGGATGCATACAAAATTAGTAACTGATCTAATTTCTAACTTGCTAGATTGACAGAACAAAAACCACAGCACCCATTCTATTAAGTTTTATTTACCTTCACTTACAATCAATTCCATTGTCAAGTTTTGATGAATAACACTCCTTAAAATATTTTGGGAGGATTTACTCCATCAAAGGGGCATTATAAATGCAGGTTGTCAATGTTGAAGTTATGCTTTTGAGAAAGTTGAACAACGTTTGCTATCCAGCTGGTATACCAATATGCTGTGCCAGTGAGTCACAAAGGTGTCATGGCTCTAGGGGGTACAGCAAAGTGATAAGCAAGCAATGGTGCCAAGAAACTAGCAACAGTGACAGTTATGATGAAGCCTTTGGATCAAGCTCAAGATGAATTCAGTTTCAAAACTACCATTTGATTGTCAAAATTGTGGCTCCAGGGTTAATAATGATGACATTTTCTGCAATTCTTAGCATTGATTTGTTGGGTGTTTAATGTGAAATACGAGTCTTAAATAAAGTCTGTTATAAAATTGATCTATTTTAAATAATACCATATCAAAAATATAAATATCTATCCTTCTGATCAGCAAGTTACAATAGTGAGTTATCCTTGAACTAGAAATAAGACAATAGAATGATATAGGAATTAACTTTTCATGATGTACCATGCATGAGTTTTAATTGCTGGTGGCATGTTGAAATCTAAAGGCCACAGTGCATGATAATTTGTTGGAAAAATGTGCTCAGCTACAGATTAGGTGTCTGCATTATGCAAAAAGATCCAAGCATCGAGAGTGCTACCCTTCATCTCCTTTACACTCTTCAGTTTCAGCTAATGCATGCACAACTGCTTATGCTGCACATCAACCTACGAAAATCATGGTACCCAATATTTCTAACCATTGTTCACATGGCAGATTTGGAACACTTCCAGAAAACTAAGTAGGATCAATATCTCATGGGCCTCCTTTAGCATCAGGGGACATTGTCACATTAATGATATAGTATGAATCATATTAACATGAGTAGGCCATTTGCCGTTGGATCTATTCAGTCATTCATAGATCAAGGCTCATCTGAGACATAACTTTATACACCCTGCTTGAAAGTTCCACCTATACCTGGATAAACAGAGTACATCGACCTCAAATTTAAAATTGGGCTAGTATCATTTGCCGATTGTGGAATAGAACTTGAAACTTCTACTACTATTGGCACATAGAATTATTTCCTCATTTCACACCTGAAGAGTCTGACTCTAATACTTAAACTATGCACCTAGTCTTGGAGTCCTCAACTAGGAGAAATAATTTCTATTTACCCTATCCATTTCGTTTAATAATTTGATAACTGTGATCAAATTACTTTCTGATCTTGTCAATTCTGAGGAATACATCCCTGGTTTGAGAGATTTCCTCTTGTAATTTAACCCTTGGATTCCAGGTAACTTTCTGGTAAATCCATGCTGCACTGCCTTCAAGGCTAATAGGGGCTTCTTATTGAGTACTTCAGACATATGTAAATAACTCAATGCTGTACTGAAGAATGGATCCACTAATGGCTTCATTCAGACAGGATCCAGGCTATAATGGAGAATGATTTTAACAGCTGAGGCGCTTTCATTAAGTTTTTTTTAGGCTCTTGCAACCGTGAAGGCCTGTGAAGAGAAGGAAATAAAGGTAGCAACCGATATTGACATTACATAATTTGATATATTGTTGATATCATATATCAAAGGTGCGAAATGTACTCCGGGTGTGGGCCTTCAATGCCTATCATGTCAGAAATCTCAGATTCAATTCCTAGCATTTGCTGGACTTGCTGGTTAGTACAAGAACTTCAACTGGGCTTGGAACGCCTTGGCTGGAGTGCAATAGATCAGCTGGAGTCCTCAATTATTACGTAGTGCTTCATATTGCGAAGGCACATGTGAGTGGTTAGGTTGTGGCTAAATTTGATAAAATTTAAAATCAAATTGGCTGCTAATCACATAATGGTTGTTTTAGTTAATAATTAGATGTCAACAAGGCTTTGCTGACTTGTCCTCCAATGTGTTTGAGGAAAGAAAAAGTAACAATATATCAAAAAACAAAATTCACCCAGTAGGACATTTGCTTAATGTTATTAATGATTTTCAAATACCCAACATCAAGCCATTCTACTTCACAGCTATAGGAAAATATATCTTGAAAAAAAATATAGAATATAGCAGTGGCTTACATCATATTGAAAATATAATGAACCTCTTCCTTCAAGTTCTAAATAATGCATTCAGCAAGCCAAATTATTTAATGTTGATTACGAATTATTTTTCGATTCTGTGTCAGCACTCCTAAACACCAATTTTATTTTATTCACTAATGAAATTCGGGTGTTACTGGCTGAGTTAGCATTTATTGTCTATTCCTTAATTTCTTAGAGAAGGTGGTGGTGAGCTGCCTCCTTGATAACTGCAGTCCACGTGCTGTAGGTAGACCCACAATGTCAATAGGGAGGGAGTTCCAGGATTTTGACTCAATGACATTTAAGAACTGATGATATATCTTAATGTCAGGATAGTGAGTGGCTTGGTAAGAAACTTGTAAGTACTGGTGTTCCCATGTATCTGCTGCTCTTACCTCTTGAGACAGTTGTGGTCATGCGTTTGAAAGGTGCTTTCTAAGGATCTTATGAATTGTTACAGTGCATCTTGTAGATGGTATGGGACAGTTTGTACTGGATGATATCAAGCTTCTTAACTGTTGTTGGATTTTTACTCATCCAGGCAAATGGGGAGCCTTCCATCACATTCCTGACTTGTGCTTTGTAGATGGTGGACATACTCTGGAGTCAGGACATTAGTTACTTGCTGCACCATTCCTAGTGTTTAACCTGCTCTTGCAGAGACCATATTTTGATGGCTGGTCCGGTTCAGTTTCCGGTCAATTGTAACCCCCAGGATTACTATGGATTCAGTGATGGTAATGCCATCATTGCCTGGTATTTGGCTGGTGCAAATGTCACTTGCCATTGTCAGCCCAACACTAGAAATTGTCCACATCTTGCTGCATTCGGACATGGACTGCTGCTGTATCTGAAGAGTCGCAAATGGTGCTGGACATTCCCACTTCTAACCTTATGATGGAGGAAAGGTCATTGAAGAAGCAGCTGAAGGTGACTGGGCCTACACCACTCCCCTGAGGAACTTCTGCAGTGATGTCCTGAGCTGAGATGATTGATGCCCAACAATCACAACATCTTGCTACATCCCAGGGGTAACTCCAACCAGGAGAGAGCTTTCCCCTTAATTTCTACAGACCCCAGTTTTGCTACAGCTGTTTGATGCCACACTTGATCAAATATGGCCTTAATTTTAAGGACAGTCACTCTCACTTCACCTTTTCTCTAACATCTAAACCTGCTTGATCAAAAGACTCTACTTAAGCCTATGAGCAAATGGCCGCAAACGCCAAGTCGTAAAAACACATGAAATAAGAACAAGTGTAGATCATGCAGCCTTCCAGCCTGCACTGCCATTCAAGATGATTAAGACTGATCTTCTATCTCAACTTGCACCTGCATGCTTGATCACCACATCCCTCAATTTCTTTAATATCCAAAAAGCTATAAAATCACAGCCACAATTATTGATCAACTGAGCATCCACAACGCTGAGGTGGAAGATCATAAAGATTCTCAACTTAGTGAAAAACCTACTCGTCTTAGTCAATATGCCTAAGGCTATTCATCCTTGAGTTCTAGATGGTCCAGCTAGAGAAAGCAGCCTCTCATTAATAACTCTGTCAAACCCTTTCAGAATCTTCTATGCTTCATTTAAAAACACCACTGACTCATCTAAATTCCAGCATACCCAGGCCCAATCTATTTAGTCTGTTGAAAGTATGAAATACAATGTCACTGAAATATCCTGCAACTAAAATATAATAATCAATCCACAAAGAAACAGATTGATATGTTGACACATACTTGGGAGCCATTCAGAATGCTTTCAGCTCTTAAAATAGCTCTTTTAGAAAAACAATACTTTAATCATGGGCATTCCAATCAGCAATCATTCTTTATTCAACCATCAAATCTGATGACACAATGATTTTTAGTGTTAACCAGGTATGCAAGTTAACCAGCATTGATCACTCTCTCCCGACTGTATATTACATAATTAATCGTGTACGTGAAGAACAACTTTAAGAATATCAGAAAATAAAACATAACTAAATGTTTGAAGAGGCTACTGTTCACTACACACGTTCATGATCAATAAGGCACATTATTGGCTGCATGACCTCGAACAACAAATTTGAAAAGACACTGATTTACTCATCATTCCAAGAAATTTAAGCCGATAAAAAATGATTTTTTTTCCTTGATTGGCTTTAAATTTCATTTTAATCTAAACTGTCTTTATTGATTTATAAGAATTCGAATACTTCAGCAAACATAGGTATCTATTTTGATATCTCCTTCATGATGCTTGAAGTGAAAATGAATATCCAGTGGGTCAATCATGAAACAGTGTTATATAAAAGCTAGCACTAGCTTTCAGCATTGAAGTAGCTGAAGATACCATGATGAAAACAGACTGGCAAGGGAGTCTGGACATGTCCTTTAGGCCCCAAAATAGCTTGATCAGTATTGCTGCAGCCAAGCCACTCTTGGTGGTGGGCATTAATTCTACTTCCCACCGCACTGCGCGCAACCCCCCACCCCCAACCCCACCCATAGTACATTTTCCACCCTTCCTCCTACAGTGTTTTCTCCGAGCATTGCTCAACATGGAGGAGTACAGATTCATCAGCAGAGGGAGATGTAGTAATCAGGAGGTTTCCTTGCCCATGTTTAACCTGAAGCCACGACACTTCATGGGTTCCAGAGCCAAAGTTGAGGACTCCCAGGGCAACTCCCTCTCAACTGTAATTAACTGCACCTCCGCCGTTGCTTGGTCTGTCCTGCTGATGGGACAGGACATGTCCAGAGATGGTGATGTGGATGTCTGGAACATTGTCTACAAAGTGTGATTCTGTGAGCATGACTGTGTCAGGCTGTTGCTTGACTAGTCCCTGTGAGACAGGTCTCCCAATTTTGGCACTAGTTCCCAGATGTTAGTGAGGAGGACTTTGCAAGATTGCCAGGGCTGGTTCTGCCACTGTCTTTCCCAGTGCCTACATGGATGCCAGGTGGTCTGTCCAGTTTCATTTGAGACTTCATAGCGATTGATACAACTGAGTGGCATGCTAGACCATTTCAGAGGGCAAATAAGAGTCAACCACATTTGTGATTCTGGAGTCACATTTAGGCCAGTCCAGGTGAGGATAACAGATTTCCTTCCGAGGGACATTAGTGAACCAGATAGGTTTTTTTTCCTGACAACTGACAACGGTTTCATGGTCATCGATAGATTCTCCAGACATTTTCAACTGAATTTAAAATTTCATCATCTCCCGTGGCGGGATTCAATTGCTGGTCCCAGAACATTTGCTGAACTTCTAATGATAATACCATAACGCCATCACCTTGCTGAATCAGTCTGATAAATCTTTGCTGCACTCTCTATATAGCAAGAGACCAAAAGTGCACACAATATTCCAGGTGTGGGCTCACGCATCCTTATTCCTGTACTTGAATATTCTCATTATAAAGGTCAATATCATTTGCCTTCTTCACCTTCTGCTGCACCTGCACACTTACTGTCAGTTACTGGTATAGAAGGATAGTCTCCTTGCATATCCTCCTTTCTCAATTTATAGGCCTTGCCTGCCATTCAGAAAAAGACACGTTTATTCTGACTCTATTTCCTATCTGCCAGTTTTCTGTCCATCCCAATTCTGTGCTACAATGTTACACATTTCTTATGTGGGACTTAATCGAAAGCCTTCTCACAGTCCAAATAAACCACATTCACTGGATCCCCCTCATCAAAGTAAACCACATTCACTGGATCCCTCTCATCAACTCATGAAGATTTTCATTAGATTTGACAAGCATGAATACCCTTTCTGAAATCCATGCTGTCTCTGTCTAATCTGCCCAGGTTTTCCAAGTGCATAACTATTAGACCTTTTATAATAGACTCTAGCATTTCTCCAAGACTGATGTCAGGTCTGTAATTCCCAGTTTTCCTTCTACTTCCCTTTCCAAATCGAGGGGTTATATTAGCTATTCTCCAGTCTGTCGGAACTGTTCCAAGTCCATAGAGTCTTGGAAGATGATCATTAATGCATCCACTATTCCTAAGGCCTGTTCCTGATGTACGCCGGAATGTATATTATTAGAGTCTGGGGATTTATCAGCCTTAAATCTCATGAATTTCCCCAACCCCATTTTCTTGCTAATACTGATACTTTTCAGCTATCAAATCACTGAATGGCACAATTAAAGGTATTGAATTCCTGTCCCTAGATTCCTTTTCAAAGTGAACTTTGACCAAAAAATATTTGTGACCTAGTGACATGCATGCAAAATAAATCTGCCTCAAACTTATGGAGATAAAAAAATAAATCTTGGAAAATGCCAGTCTTGCAG
>JAHRHZ010000274.1:13211716-13228810 GCA_024137785.1 Ginglymostoma cirratum
GAAACGTCAAGTTTTCCTGCTCCTATGATGCTGCTTGACCTGCTGTGTTCATCCAACCTCATGCTTGTTATCTCGGATTCTCCAGCATCTGCAGTACCTTTTATCTCTTTATCATTGATGCAACAGGATTAAAATTATAAATGCATTTTGATCCTGATTATCGACACAAGATAATCCCTCTTTGTTGAAGAAATACGCCTGCCACAAAAAAAAACTTCACATTTTTTGCAGCAATATCGGAGTCTCAGGGAGCAGACCATTAGACTGTGCTCACCAACAAACAAGTGAGAATTTAAGGGTCTCCCTGTCGCCAGAAATCAGCTGGAGCTCCATGAAACCATTGTTGGCCAAGAGCTTGTGACCACAAAATTCCATCTTACAACTCTATTGGGAGTCGTGACCCATGGTTTGTGAAACTGTGGTTTAAGGGGATCTTCAATAAATATTAGTTAAAAGAGGGCAATGATTACACCAGGTACTGAAATGATTTTTCATCTGTGTAAAGATCACAGGAGCCATCTAGTGGAATAAACAAGTACTTATTTCTACATTAGCTGCAGTCAGCAGCCACAGTTACCTTCCAATTATAATAGTATTGTTGAGGCCAACGTCATTACAGTATAAATATGGAAACAGAGCCTTACTCAAGTTGTAGCAAAGAGAGATTCCTACTTTCAAGAAAAACTGTTCTGAAGCAGGTTATTTTCTGAATCTAGATTTCTATTACAATTTTAGCATCACTTTGCATTGATACTGCAACTCTTACATAAACAGACCGTTTCACACCTAAACAAGCAATGTTTCACAACTTAGTAAAATTATCCTTAATCCAAGTGATACAAATTATTAAACCTTTTACTAAAATTATCCTTAAAGTAAGAATCTCTCTTTGCTCTAACTTGTGAGGCTGCCAGACCTGCTGAGCCTTTCCAGCAATTTCTAATTTTGTGGCAGAGATTCAGCAGCTTGCTGTATTTACCTCGCAAAAAAATTAAGACAAAAATTTTTTTCTCAACGTTTTCAGAAACCATATAAAGAGTGTGACAAGAACCATTATCCAGTGAGATCCAGAGGGCAAGAAGTAAAGTGGTTCTACGAGCAGATAAAGTAGCCAAGGGATGGATGCAGTGTAGACATACAAGAGTGGACCAATTCGTTAAGAAAGGTTAATTGAGGCTGTGCAGGAGTTTGAAAATAAGGCAAGGACTCTGGAGTTAACTCACCGCAGTGTGAAGGCAGTGAGATTTGGAAGAATGCAGGTGTGACCCACATATCAGACTCTGTGCAGATAAGAACATGAACATTAAGACAAATACGCTATAATTTGTGAACTGTTGAGCTATGGGAGCTTTGAGAAAAGTAATAAAGCAGCTATGGATTAAAGCTTCTATAAATAGAAACAGAAGAATGAGATAATGAGATAAATTGTAACATTGCAAAGGTTAAGGGAAATCATCTTGCTAATGGAGTGGATGCAAGAAAAGACCTCATCTTAGCATGCCAGGAATACAATGAGATTCCATATCTTCCATTTCATCTCAGATGGCAGCTGGGGAGGGTGCTAAAGTTAAGGTTCTGCAGGAGCCCAGAAGGTTGAGGATACATCTTGTTGTCATAAAATTTAGCTTCTCCATTCACACGTCAATAAGGCTACCACAGAGTGCACCAGCCTTTGAATTAATGGAGAATGCAGAAACATAGATGTTATTAGCAAAATTTGTTCTCCAGTTAGTACAATTTGCAACTTCTCAGCTACCAAAGCAGTCAATGCCCGCAAGAAAGAAAGACATGGTCAACATTCAAACTTGGACTGAAAAGTGGCTTGTAATTCATGCTGCCCAATGTCTGGAAATGACTATCTTCAGTAAACATTAACTGAAGCATATCTCAGACATTTAACAGCATTACCATCACTATCCCTATCAGCATCTTGCTGTTACCACTGACCAGAAACATAACTGGATCAGTCACATATAAATACTGTGGATACAAGAGTAGGTCAGAGACTGGGAATTCTGCAGCGAATAGTTCTCCTCCCTACTCCCTAAAGCCTGTTCACCATCTTTCAGTCAGCAGGGTAAAGGAATACTCTCCACTGACCAAGAGGAACGCAGCTCCAACAACACTTAAGAATATCAACCCGATGCAGTTCATCTTGATCAGCACCTTTGTACACCCTATACAAGGTGCATTGCAGCAACTTGTCAAGACTCCTTTGACATTACCTTCCAAACCCAAGACCTCCACTAGCTAAAACAAGGGCACCAGGTGCAAGGGAACACAAACACTTGCATGTTCCTCTTCAAGTGAGATATCATCCTGACTTGGAACCAAATTTCCATTTCTTTTACTGCTACTGAGTCAAAAACTTGTATTAGCAATCCTTATAGCACCGTGAATGTACCTTATTAGGGGAATTAGAGGGAGCATGAAATGTTGGTCTTGCCAAAGATGCTCAAACTCTGTGAATGAATTCTTAAAATGTAGAAATTGACCTTACACTTTCTACCAAGAGAGGTGTCAAGAGAGACTACGTAATTATGCACATAAAGGGGCCAATTTTTGAATTCAAGAAAGTCAGAAAGTATGCCAGAAAGTGAATCTCTGAACAGAGAAGTGAACATGAACCACAGTGGCTCAGTGGTTAGCACTGCTGCCTCAGTGCCAAGGACTCGGGCTCGATTCTGGTCTCGGATAACTGTGTGTGGAGTCTGCACATTCCAGTGTCTGCGTGGGTTTCCTCCCACAGTCCAAAGATGGGCAGGCTAGTTGGATTGGCCATGCTAAATTACCCCATAGTATTCAGGGATGTCTAGATTCAGTGGAGTTAAAGGAGGATGTATCTGGGTGGGATGCTCCGAGGATCTGTGTGGACTTGTTGGGCTGAAGGGCCTGTTTCCACACTGTAGGAATTCTACGATTCTATGAAAGTCCTGGTCAGTTACACAATTGATAGGAAAATCAGGAAAAATACACAGCCATAAGAAATGCATTGAACTTTCCTACCAGTACACAGTGATACATAGTATACAAAGAAAGTATATACAACAGATTTCAAGGCTAGTTTCGGGTTATCTTACGCAGATGCCAACATTAACAACGACCTTGGCATGTTCACATTCAACTTTCTCTCAAAGCTGTTAAATAAACATGTCTAATTATTTTAAGATGAAACTAAATTTTTATTCTAGTTAATGCAATCAAACAAATGCTTCATATGTTTGTATCAACATTTCCTCTTTTAAAAAAGCAGCTAAAATCTCCACTGAACAAGCTGAGAATTTGATATGAGTACATAAAGTATTTGCGCTGTACTCAAACATGTGATATTCAATGCAGTTATTGCCAAGCCAAAAATGTTTTAGCCTGGAAGGAGATAAAACATCAAATTAACTGCAGTTATGCTTAAATTCCATTCAAGTTGTATTCTTTGAGCGTACACGTCACTTCATTTTTAACACAATTTCTAGAAGGAAATAATCTATCCATGCACTCCACTCTCGAATGGGTGTTTAAGATTCTTGCAACTAAGTAAAAAGGTAACAAAAATATAACCAAATGAGCTTGTAAATCCAATAATCAATTGAGTGAATCTTATCAATTACTGCAGTTTTGCTATCTTCAAGTACTGACAGAAAAACATCCAGGTTGTCAAAGGCCTCAATATTTTACAAGAAATAGATGAACGACACTGGGGTCATCAATTCTGCTGCAGTCAAAGAGCATTTTTCATGTAGTTATAATTTGCTCCACGTGTGCTAATAGAAAGAGTTTGAACAACTGAGAGCTGTATCTTTGTGACATTTTCCCCAAATTTTTACTGTCACTGCTTACCTCTCAATCACACAAGGGGAGCAGTGTTCCATGCGCCCCATACATTCCAATGCTGCCACGTAGCATCCCAGATTTGGCTTCAACCCTGCTTCTTCCACCAGACTGAACAGGTTGCCGATTTGACTTAATGAACCCTGCAAGCAAAGCATGAGGTTACTTTCTTGACTGCTGGTCTTCAAGGTTAAAAAAAACAGAAACATTGCCAATCTAAGTTAAATAGTTGGAAAATAGATGAGAGAAGGAGGACCAAAATGCCAAAAGAGAAAATTAAAACAAAATATAAAATGTGTAACAAAAAGGGCAAAAATAAGCAGATGCAATTTACAACAAATTAAGAAAAAGAGTAGTTTCCTTCAAATTGACTCAGAACAGAGCATTAATTCTGAGGAGCTTCCAAGTGCTAGAAATAGACTAGGAATGTGAGTTGTTGAGCTGTGGACTGTAGAAAAATATCAATTTTCCCTCAATGATCTTAAACTCTGACCCTAAACTCCATATTGCTCTTGCCAAATGCTGACACAACATCATAGAAAACACAACCGATCACCCTGACAAACAAACAAATTCCTGATTATTCTCCCACTGTTTTGTCATGAAATGTTGTACTCATGAAGTCAAGAAATGTTAGTGTTGCAAAATGGAACAGTTTCTCCTTACAATACCCGTCAGTACAATGAACCCCAACGTCAGGTATGGCAAGGTCCAGTACCAAATGAACCCCTCTGTACTTTATCCCAACAAGGTATCCCAAAATCCTTCTGTAGGGCAGTTCCATTTTCCAGATCAGTCATATTGTGGACAGTTAGTAAAATTGATCAATGGCATACTAAGAGCACTATGTGAATTCCTGGCCACTAAGACCTAGATTGTGGTTTACGAAATGAAATGCCCATAAAAAGTCTGGAGCAGTCAGAAAAACACTTTACAAGACCATAAGATATAGGAGCAGAGGTAGGCCATTTAACCCATCAGATCTGCTCAACCAATGAGATCACTGCTAATTGATAATTCTTAACTCCACTTTCCTGTCTTTTTCCCATAACCCTTGGTTCCCTTACCGATTAGAAATCTGTCCATCTCAGCTGTGAATATACTTAATGGCTGAGCCTCGACAGTCTTCTGCAGATTTACAACTAAGAAAAATCCCTGTCTTAAGTGTGTGACTCCTATTGTGGAGATTACTCCCTCTGCTCCTGAGACTCTCCCCCAAGAGAAAATTACTGCTCTACGTCTACCCTGTCAAATTCCCTATAAATCTTGTATGTTTCAATAAAATCACATCACATTTTTCTATATTCCAGTGGGTACATGGCCAACCGACTCAATGTCTCTCCAGAAAATAGTCCCTCCATATCAGCTAACAGTCAAATGACCTCCCCTGAACTGCCTCCAATATCAGTATAGCTTTCTAAGACCATAAGATATAGGAGCAGAAATTAGGCCATTCAGCCCATTGAGTTTGCTGTGCCATTCAATCATGGCTGATAAGTTCCTCAACCCCATTCTCCCAAATTTCTCCCCGTAACCCTTGATCAAGAACCTATCTATCACGTCTTAAATGTACTCAATGACCTGGCCTCCACAGCCTTCTGTGGCAGTGAATTCCATAGCTTCACTACTCTCTGGCTGAAGAAGTTTCTCCTTATCTCCGTTCTAATAGGTCTTCCCTTTACTCTAAGGCTGTGCCCTTGGGTCCTAGTCACTCCTACAGATGAAAACATCTTCCCAACATCCACACTGTCCAGGCCATTCAGTATTCTGTAAGTTTCAATTAGATCGCCCCTCATCCTTCTAAACTCCAATGAGTATAGTTCCAGAGTCCTCAAACGTTCCTCCTAAGTTAAGCTTTTTATTCCTGGGACCATTCTCGTGAACCTCCTCTGAACCTGCTCCACAGCCAGTACATCCTTCCTGAGATATGGGGCCCAAAACTGCACACAATACTCCAAATTTGGCCTGACCACAGCCTTTTAAATCCTCCATAGTACATCCCGGCTTTTATATTCAAGTCCTCTCAAAAGAAACGCCAACATTGCATTTGCCTTCCTGACTACTGACTCAACCTGCAAGTTTACCTCAACAGAATCCTGGACGAGAACTCCCAAGTCTTTCCGCACTCCAGACTTTTGAATTTTCTTCCCATTTTGAAAATAGTCAACGCTTTTATTCTTCTTACCAAGGTGCATGACCTCACACTTTCCCACGCTGTACTCCATCTGCCACTTCTTTGCCCACTCTCCTAAAGTGTCCAAATCCTTCTGCAGCCTCCCCACATCCTCAATATTACCTGTCCCTCCACCTATCTTTGTATCGTCTGCAAACTTAGCCAGAATGCCCACGGTTCCTTCATCTAGACCACTGATGTATGAAGTGAAAAGTTGTGGTCCCAACTCTGACCCTTGCAGAACACCACCTGTCACCAGCTGCCATCCTGAGAAAGATCCTTTTATCCACACTCTCTATTTTCTGCCCGACAGCCAATCTTCTATCCATACTAGCACCTTGCCTCTAACACCACGGGCCCTTATCTTACTCAGCAGCCTCCTGTGCAGCACCTTGTCAAAGGCCTTCTTGAAGTCCAGGTAGATAACATCCATCGGCTCTCCTTGGTCTACCCTGCTCGTTACTTCAAGGAATTCTAGCAAATTTGTCAGGCATGACATCCCCTTGATGAAACCATGCTGACTTTGCCCTATTTTACCATACACTTCCAAACATTCAGAAATCGCATCCTTTACAGTGGACTCCAAAATCTGACTGAGGTTAGGCTAATCAGCCTGTAATTTTCCGTCTTTTGCCTTACTCCATTTTCAAACAGGGGTGTCATGTTAGCGATTTTCCAGTCCTCTGGGACCCTCCTTGACTCTAGTGATTCCCAAAAGATCACCACTAACGCTTCCGCTATCTCTTCATCTATCTCTTTTAGAACTCTGGGGTGTAGTCCATCTGGTCCAGGCGATTTATCCACCTTCAGCCCAATCAGTTTTACTAGCACCTTTTCCTTGGCGATGGCTACCATACTCAGCTCCACCCTGACTCTCTTCAATTTTTGGGATATTACTTGTGTCTTCCACCGTGAAGACCGACACGAAGTAATTATTCAGTTCTTGAGCCATTTCCTTGTTCCCAACTACCATCTCTCCACCATTTTCCAGTGGTCCAATGTCCACTTTTGCCCTTTATATATCTAAATAAACTCTTACAATTTTCATTTATATTACTGGCTAGCTTATCCACATATTTAATCTTCTCCCTCATTTTTTTTGTTGCCTTCTGTTGGTCTTTGTTAGCTTCCCAGTCCTCTGGTTTCTCACTGTCCTTCATCACATTATATGCTTTCTCTTTTACTTCTATGCTATCCCTGACTTCCTTAGTCAACCATGGTTGCCTCATCCTCCATGTACCATGCTTCTTTTTCCTAGGTTTGAATTTTTCCTGTGTCTCCTGAATTACTCCCAGAAACTCCTGCCATTGCTGTTCCACTGTCTTTCCAGCTAGGCTCCTCTTCCAGTCAATTCTGCCCAGCTTCTCCCTCATACCTCTGTAGTTGCCTTTATTCAGTTATAATACCGTTAGCTCTGATTCTATCATCTTATGATCACTGCGTCCTAAGGATTCCTTTACCTTAAGCTCCCTTATAAAGTGTGCCTCATTGCACAACACTAAATCCAGTACCGCCCATTCCCTTGTGGGCTCCACGATGAGCTGCTCCAAAAAGCCATCTTGTAGACATTCCACAAACTCCTTTTCTTGCAATCCACTACCAACATGATTTTCCCAGTCCACCTACATATTGAAATCCCCCATGATCACTGTGACTTCGCATTCCTCACACACCTTTTCTATTTCCTGAAGTATCTTGTGCCCCAGCTCCTGACTACTGTTTGGAGGCCAGTACACAACCCCAGCTATGGTTTTTTTTTTAAAACCTTTGCGGTTCCTCAATTCTACCCACACAGATGCTACATCATCTGACCCTACTTCATTTCTTCCTACTGATTTACTTTCATTTCTTACTAATAAGGCAACCCCACCCCCTCGGCCGACCTGCCTATCTTTTCGATAGGATGTACATCCTTGGATATTCAGTTCCCAATCCTGATCCCCTTGCAACCACATCTCCGTGATGCCCACCACGTCATACCTGCCAATTTCGATGTGCGCCACAAGCTCATTTACCCTATTCCTTATACTGCGTGCATTCAGATATAATACCTTCAGTCCTGTATTAACTGTCCCTCTTCTCACGGTCATTAGTTTTTCCAGTGTTTGAATGCTAGCCCTTTCCAAACACTCTGTCCTACTTGTCTGTGCTGGAGACTTCAACAACCTCTCCTGAGTTCTTCTTCCCTGTCATTTCTTTCATATTTTTCCACGTAGTTGAATCCATCACTACAGAAGTTAACCTGCTGCTTTGTTTCTCACCGGGGCAAGTTTCACCATTCCCTTCCAACCCCACTTTCTTGTTTAAAGTCCTGTTGACCAGCCTATTTACCCCTTTCACTAGAACACTGGTCCCAGCTCGATTCAGGTACAGACTGTCCCAATGGTCCCTCTTGTTCCAATACTGATGCCAGTGCCCCATGAAAAGGAACCTCCCTTTCCCACACCATCTTTTTAGCCATGTGTTTACTTCCCTTATTCTCATGTCCCTCTGCCAATTAGCACATCACTCGGGCAGTAATCCAGAGATTATAACCCTTGAGGACCTGTTCTTTAATTTGGTTCCTAGCTCCTGATAATCTCTAGACAGGTCCTGTTTCCTAGTCTTGCCTATGTTGTTTGTTCTGGCATGGACTACAACAACTGGATCCTCCCCCTCCCGATCCAATATCCTTTCAAGACAGTCAGAGATACCCCTTACCCTGGCACCAGGCAGGCAACACACCATGCGAGACTCTCGATCCTGCTTACAAAGGATACTATCTATCCCCCTAATTATAGAATCCCCAACAACTACCACTTGTCTTTTTGCTCCGCCCTCTTGAACGGCCTCCTCTACCACGGTGCAGTGGTCAGTTGCCTCATCCTCCCAGCAGCCCTTTTCCTCATCCATACAGGGAGCAAGTACCTTGTACCTGTTGGACAAGGTCAAAAGCTGAAGCTCCTCTGTTCCTGACTGCAGGATCCCTATCCTGCCTCGCTTACAGTCACACCTTGCTGTCCCTGGCTACCGACCAAATTTGAATTACTTAATCTACCAGGTGTGACTGCCTCCTGAAACAAAGCGTCTAGGTGCTTCTCCCCCTCCCGGATGTGCCGCAGTGTTTGAAGCTCCGATTCCAGCTCATCAACCCTGAGCCGAAGTTCCTTTAGCATCCAACACTTGCTGCAGATGTGGTCACTGCAGTTCGCAATGGGATCAGCCAGCTCCCACATCATACAGCTACAACACATCACCTGCCCAGCCATTTCTACTTAGTTAATTACTCTATTAATTTATATACTTTATTATAATGAGTTAATTAAGTTTGTTGATACTTCTTTCCTGGGTTCCTTTTCAAATTTAGTGCAGGTTTCCTACCAGCCAATCAGGTCACAGCCTCCCTGTGACATCACAACTTTTTTTGCTGCTCATGCCCAGAGTTCTGGTACTCTTATTCTCATCCCAGCTCTGCTGCTCCTCTCTCCGACAGCCAACAGTCCCCTCGCGCTCTCTCCTGACTCCTGCCGCTGAACCAACTCCTTAGATAAGTGTTCCAGCTGTGGCCTAAATAGCGTCTTATGCAATTATAGCAAAATTTCCTGACTTTTATACTCCATTCCCTTTCAAAGAAAGGGCAACATTTAATCAGCTTGCCAATCACCTGCTGAATTTGGAAACTGGCTTTTTCGGATTCATGGATGAAGACTCCCAAATTTCTCTCTTTTGTAGCTTTCTATAGTCTTTCTCCATTTAAATAATATTTGGCTTATTCTTCCTGTAAAGTACATAACTCCAGTAGTTATCGGTTACCATCCTGAAAATGGTCCCCTTATCCAAACTCTACCTTCTACTAGTTAGCTAATCCTCTACATGCTAATATACTAATTCCATCACATGGGCTGTTATCTTATTAAGTAACCTAATATGTGGAAACTATCTAGCACCTTCTGCAAATCCGAATACATTACAACTACTGCTTCTTCTTTATCTATTCCGCTTGTTACCTCCTCAAAGAACAATAATAGATTTGTCAGGCATTATTTCTTTTCACAAAGCCATGCTGACTATGCTTGATCATACGATTCTAAATGCTCTGCTAGTACATTCTTTCTAACATTTTCCCAATAACAGACACTAAGGTAACTGGTCTGTAGTAGCATGTTTATTGACTCCTTCCCTTTAAAAATAAAAAGGCAATATTAGCAGTTTTCCAATCCTCTGGGACTTTTCCAGAATCTAAGGATTTCTTGAAGATTATTACCAGTGCACCCACTATCTCTATAGCTGTTTCCATGAAGAGGAAGCCAGCATGCTTTCACGTAAATAGCAATACTGTTAATGAATTTAAAGTTAATAAAGAAAGGACACAGAAAGAATACTTCACAGCAAATGTTTTAAATGGCACAACTTTTCTTTCAAACGGTATTTACAAACTTACTAACCTTTTTAGCCCACAGATGCATTAAAACACTGTAAATCTTAATATTCAACTGCTTCCGGCGAGTAAGAATCCGATGATGAAACATGACACATTGATGAGCTCTGTCCAGATCATTAATGAACTCGCATGCCTCAACATAGCTTAAAATATTTCGCTGAGCGTCACCATATTTGTTGCCTTCTTCATCTTCAAGCAGTTTAGCAGAGGCCTGCCAATTGTTAAGCTGTTGGTCGAGGTTTTCCACTTCAGCAAGAACAGCTTCCACAGAAAAGTCACGTAATGCATCAGACTTTGCTTCTGGATTATTCATTACTGAATGTCTGGCTCTATGTGTCATTGGTGTCTTTACAACATTGTCTTTTGATGTACTTTTTCTGCCTTTTGCAGTGGTCTTAGCATCAGTAACACACCTAGTGCTTGACAATGGCAGAGACTCTTTCGATTCTTTCATTTTTTTCACAATATTAAGCTGTCTCCTGGTTTTGTTACGTTTTTCTTTGTTTAATTTTTCTATCCATTTGCTTGGAGTTGAGGTAGTTTTTGGAATTACTGGTTTGATGTGACATGTTTTTCCCATCTGTTCTCTGGCTACCTTTTCTTTTACCAGTATGTCCGTGTTCACGTTAAGAGATTTATTAAATTCTTGATCTGGCAGAAAAGTAAGATTATTTGCATCATTGTGACTTTCATCATGAGTTACATTTAGTCGGTTCACAAACTGCACCTCTGTACATTTCACTTCAGTGATGTTATCTGCCTGAAGCTGCTGTATTCGAGCTTCGAGAACTGTCATGTGAAGCAAAGAAATTGAAAATTTAAAAATCTAATTCAAAATTTGATCAGATACCTCTAGAAAAAAAAAAACAAGCAAACAAAATTGTTGATACAATCGAACAGAATACCACATAAGACACTTACAAAGTGACAATTCCGATACTTGCCAAGCAAAAATTACCTTGACCCCAAGTACAATGCCCCAAACCAATAGCACAGCTTGCCAGTGAGGAATTACAATTCTGACACAAACTACCCTAGTACTGTCACAACTGTGTGCAAGGAAAAAGAAACCAGTCGCATGAGAAAGGAAGACATGAGACTGGAGCCTAAGAGGGTAAGCAGACCTGCTTCATGAGAAAGGAGAGAAGACAACTTGTAGCAGAAGCAGAAGGAAGCAGCGGATCAGGAGAAAGAGTAGGAGACTGGTAGTCAGAGGATCAACTTACGCAGGGGACCCCAAAAGAGATAGGTAAGAAAGACTAGCCAAGGAAGTGTGAGTCTTTCCAGAGTTATAATTAAATAAGCTTAATTGAAAACTTACAAGAAACCTTCACACAATCTGTTACTTAGAGTCATAGAGATGTATAGCACGCAAACAGACGCTTCGGCCCAACTCATCCATGCCGACCAGATATCCTAAATAAATGTAGTTCCATTTGCCAGCATTTGGCTCATATTTCTCTAAACTCTTCCTATTCATGTACCCATCCAGATGATTTTTAAATCTTGTAATTGTACCAGCCTCCACCACTTCCTCTGGCAGCTCATTCCATACAAGTACCACCCTGTGTGAAAAAATTGCCCCTTAGATCCCTTTTAAATATTTCCCCTCTCACCTTAAACCTACGTCTTCTAGTTTTGGAATCTCCCATCCCAGGGAAACTACTTTGTCTATTTACCCTATCCATGCCCCTCATGATTTTATAGACCTCTATAAAAGGTCACCATCAGCCTCCAACGTTCCAGGAAAATAGCCCCAGTCTATTCAGCCTCTCCCTATAGCTCAAACCCTCCGACTCTTAAACATCTAGACTTATACAAAAACTATAGACAGAGAGAGAGCTTTTTACCTATTACCTACTTTAAACTAAAACATCAGTGTCAGCACAGTTTCATGAAGGACAAGTCATCCTTGAAAAACGTGCTGGAGTTCTTTGAAGATATAATCAGGAAGATGAATAATGGGGTTCCACTAGATGTGGTATATCTAGACTTCTAGATTGCATTTGACAAGGCGCTACATAAAAGACTGAACCTGAAGGTCAGATCCTAGGGGGTCAAGGTTAGACTGTTGTCTTAGAAAGCAGACTGGCTGACTGACAGAAAGCAGGTGGTCAGGATAAATGGGACCTCCTCTGGATGGTGAACTGTAACTAGTGGAGTGCCACAGGGTTCAGTTCTTGGACCTCAGTTATTTACAATCTATATAAATGATCCGCAAGCAGGGACAAAGTGTAACTTAGCAAAATTCATGGATGATACTAAAATACATGGGAAAGCAGGCTGTGATGGGGAGAGAAAAAGAGTTTACAGATGAATATTGGTAGGCTAGGAGAATGGGACAGAATCTGGCAGATATAGTTTAACGTGGATAAGTGCAAGGTTGTCCATTTTAGCCAGAAAAAGAAATGGGCAAATAATAACTACAAGGGAAGCAGACTCAAAAGTGCATCGGTGTGAAGGGATCTGGGCATCTCAGTGCATGAATCGTAGGGAGTGGGTATGCAGGTGCAGCACAAAATAAGAAAGGCAAATGGAATCTTGGCATTTATTGCAAAAGGGCTGGATTATAAGAAGAAGTATTGTTACAATCGGATAAGGCATTGGGGAGACCAGACCCAGAATGCTGTGTCCAGTTTTGGTCTACCTACTTAAGGAAGTATATGGTTGCAGTGGAGGTTCACCAGGTTGATTCCAGGGTTGAAAGGGCTGTTGTATGAGGAGTGGTTGAATAACTTGGACTTGTAGTCACCGGAGTTCAGAAGAATGGTGGGGCATGGGGGAAATCTGATTGAGATATATAAAATGCTATAATGGGATTGATAAGGTGGACGTTGAACAGATGTTCTCCCTTGTGGGACCATCTCAAACAAGAGATCATAGCTACAGAGTTAGAGAATGTAGTTTCAAAACAGAGATGAGGAGAAACTACTTCTCTCAAGAGGGTTGAGAATCCGTGGAACTCTCTGCTCCAGAGTGCAATGTAGGCAGAATCAACAGATTCAAGAAAGAAATAGATATGTTTCTAATGAAAAGCAGAATAAACAGCTACGGGGAGCAAGTGGAGCTGAGACCAGGAAAAGATCAGCTATGATCACATTAAATTGCAGACTTGAAGGGGTGAATTACCTACTCTGTTTCTAATTCCTAGGTTCCTATCACAAGCAGGTATTTCTGTTTATTTCACAAATAGAAGCAAAAAAGCCTGATAATTTACAAATCTTTTTCTGTTTCTTATAAAATGTCTAGTTACCACATAAAATGTCTAGCTATAGCTAACTACAGATCTTTCAAAAACTATATAAAATAGATTCAGTTTTTTTATTATCCATACATACCTTGTAACAAACGAGCTTTCTCACAGGTTTGATCCTTTCCAACATCTTTCTTAGGGATAACAGAAGAGTAATTTCTTCTGAAGAAACCCCAAGGCAGCTCTAATAAAACAAAAAATGCAGGTATTTTTAGTTAGGTTGTCCATACAACACGAATATTGAAGCGTCAATCATATTTTTCCATTGGTTAGAGCTTTATGGAACATGAGCATACCTAACATGAAGCTTTCATTTGTGACATTAATTTATTTTTCTACTGTGTGTAATTGATAATGCTGCTGTACTGGAAGACAAGTGGCTGTGTATTCACAAACCAAATTAGCCAATGATTTAATATATGTAACAGTTCTGAAGAAGAGTCATACCAGACTCAAAACATTAACTGTTTTTCTCTCCACAGATGGTGAGTTTCGCAGCATTGAGTTTGTTTAAGATTTCCAGAATTACAGTATTTTGCTTTTAAAATCAGTACGTCATTTTTGTCTGTGCCTTCACAATAAATAAAGGAATCTGTATCTACATGTCTAGAAAAGATTCATATCCACATGCCTTTCATGACAGAGTGCCACAAAGTAGCACAGAGTCAGTGAGGCTCTTTTGAATTGTGGTCACTGTTATATTACATGAAATGTTGTAGCTAATTTAGGGACAAACTCCCACAAACAGCAATGTAATAACGACTAGACTTTTTTTGATGTTGGTTGAGGGATATATATTGACCAAATTACCAGGGATAACTCCCTTTTCTTCAATGTCATGCTACAGGATTTTTGCATTCAATTTGAAGAGCAGAACAGAGAGGGCCTCTTAACCAAAAGATGGCAGTTGAAGAGTGTAGCTATCACTCAACACTGCAATGGAATGTTAGCCTCAAGTATTTGTGCTTAAGGCCCTCGAGTGATAGTTGAACCCACAACTTCTGAAACCGAGACATGTGTTTTAATCAAATGACCATAATTTGCGATTTAAAACAGACTGGATCATGTGTTCGAACATGGCTTTTCTAGCAACTTCTGACTTTGGGAAAAGTCAACTTGGATTTAGATTTGACTACTATTGATCCTTCAACATCACCTTCCAAACTGAGGATCCCTACTACTGAGAGGAGGTGGTTAGCAGATGCATAGAAATGTCACCTGTTACAAGTCCCCCTCCAAGCCACACAGAATCCTGACTTGGAACTATACTGTCATTCTGTTGCTGTCACTGGGTCAAAATCCTTAAACTCCCTTCCTAACAATGGGTCTACTGACATCCCTAAAACTGCAGTTCAAGGCGGCAGCATATTGTCTTCTCATGGTCAATTAGAGGTGAGTAATAAATCTCCATCCAAACAGCAGTGCCCACGTTCAATGAATGACTAAAAAAGGGCAGCATAACTGGATAATGCACAAATGCCACAAACCCAGAACGATATTAGAACAAAATAAATAATGAATTCTAACAAAAAGGATAATAACTTGACATCTGTTTCAGAGATGGTAGGAACTGCAAATGCTGGAGAATCTGAGATAACAAGGTGTAGAGCCGGATGAACACAGCAGGCCAAGAAGCATCAGAGGAGCAGGAAGGCTGACATTTTGGGTCTAGGCCCTTCTTCAGTCATTTTTGGTTACATGACATTCTGTGGCAGATGCATTGATGAGACCAGTTTAAAAAATTATAAGGGATATGAGCTTTGGAAGTATTTGAGAAAATAATTCCTGGCTGTCATTGTTTCAATGGGTGGAATATGTAGTATGCAGTTATGATCAATTTATCAGATTAGCAGGTAATTTGAACAACAAAAAAATAAAAACTATTTCTACTCTATCATGAAGTTGGATCTACTGGTACCACAACATCAATTTTTAAAAAAATTTAAAATACTATTGAGTAGAAAGTGCAGTCTTACACTATGTAATCTCATCAACAATGCTGAAATATCACGAGTGGTGATGGTTAATGGTAATATCACTGGACCAGTGATTCAAAAGCACAGGTTAATGTTATGGGGGACAGGTTCATGGGTACAAAACCCATCAAGATAGTTGGTGAAATTTAAGTTCAACTAAATAAATAGATATGGAATTAAAAACCAGCCTGCAAACCCACTGTTGATTGTTGTTAAACCTCACCTGGTTCACTGGCATCCTTTAGGGAGGGAAATCTGCTGTCCTTACTTAGTCTGGTCCACAGATGACTCAAGACCCACAGCAATGTGGCTATTTCCTAAACACCCATGAAGTAGCTCAGTAAGCCACAGTTGCATCAAACTGCTATGAAATCCAAAGAAGGATTGAAATCAGATGACCCATTGTCGAGGACACCGGAAATGACAACAAACCTAGCACTGTCAAACCCTGCAAACTCCTCCTTACTAACATCTGGGAAAGAGAACTGAAAGCATAATATGACATCTAATGGATTGGTTGCATGGAAGCACCATTGCCTGCAGGTTCTCTCCAAACAATACAACAAGCTGACTTGGAACTATGTTGTATTTCCTTACCGTTGCTGAGCCAAATTCCTGGAATTTGGTACAAACAGCACTGTGAGTGCACCTTCACCACAATGATTTCATTGGTTGTGAGGTGGCATGGATCATCATCACCTTCACAAGGGTAACTAAGGATGGGCAATTAAAGCTGTCCTAAAATCCTGGAAGTCTGGCGTCAAAGTTCCAGATGTTCACAGAAATCTCTGCTCAGAGATCAATGCGCATTACTTTGTCTTTACTTTTCCCATTGTGGACAGTGCTCTTTTTTAAATATCTTAGAAAATTGGAAACATTGGTATTTTAAAGAAGTTAAAAGTAAACACATGAAATATAACTGCTACAAAGTAATTTAGTAAGTCAGAACATAAACTAGTGTATAATGGAGATCAGAATTATCAAAGAATGACAGTAAGTTTGACTGTTTTTGGGAACTATCACATGACCCCGCATCACAAGGAAATCAAACATTTTCCCAATACAGCCAACACGCTGTTGTCAGCAGCGTTGCAATTATTTTAATTGAAGCTTTAATACTCCTTCAGATGACTGATAAAAAAGTTTGAAATATAAATAGGGAAAGCAGAGAATGTGAATTACTGAGTGGGTGGAGAAGAGACAAGACAAATGAGAGATAACAAGCATGGGGCTGGATGAACACAGCAGGTCAAGCAGCATCATAGGAGCAGGAAAACTTGACGTTTCGGGCCTAAACCCTTCATCAGAAATGGGGGAGGGGAAGAGGGTTCTGAAATAAATAGGGAGAGAGGGGGAGGCGGATAGAGGAGAGGATAGGTGGAGAGGAGGCAGACAAGTCGAAGAGGCGGGGATGGAGCCAGTAAAGGTGAGTGTAGGTAGGGGGGTA
>JAHRHZ010000274.1:13233810-13272972 GCA_024137785.1 Ginglymostoma cirratum
CCTGAGGTGATGAGGTTGTGGATGGTTTGGGAGATGATGGTTTGGTGCTCGGGGGTGGGGTCATGATTCAGGGGGCGGTAGGAGGAGGTGTCAGAGAGTTGGCGTCTGGCCTCAGCAATGTAGAGGTCAGTGCGCCATACTACGACTGCCCCTCCCTTGTCCGCGGGTTTTATGGTGAGGTTGGGATTGGAGCGGAGGGAGTGGAGGGCTGCACGACAAGAATGGTTTTCTTCTGTGCTTTTAAATTCTAGTATTCTATGAATTTCAAAACTAACCCAGTAAATTTAGTGATAGTAGGAACTGCAGATGCTGGAGCATCTGAGATAACAAGGTGTAGAGCTGGATGAACACAACAGGCCAAGCAGCATCAGAGAAGCAGGAAAGCTGACGTTTCGGAATCTGAATTTGGTACAAAGAAAATCTGAAGAACGGTCTAGGCCCAAAATGTCAGCTTTCCTGCTCCTCTGATGCTGCTTGGCCTGCCGTGTTCGTCCAGCTCTACACCTTGTTATCCCAGTAAGTTTAGTGCAAGGTTGTTTGGCTGAAATCAGTCAAGACAGACCACAGAAAAGGATGAATTTAAAGAAACATATTGAATAAAAGTAAAACAGACTATTAACAAAGTACAAAATAAAACCAAATTTTTGTCAACACTACCTTGGTTAAAATAAAAACTGATCCTCTTACACCAAATTGTATTTGTGTCATGACAAGAACCAAAAATACACTCTAAGACACTTTACTGAAAGATGATGAAACAAAATTTAACACTGAACTATTTGATAGAATATTAAGACAGATGATTAACACAGTTGGGTTTCAAGAGTATCTTAACAAGGACAGAAGGGTAGAAAGGCTTGAGGATGATTTTCTATAGCTGTCTAGGTTAAAGATAGACACAACCACCAGTGCAGGAGTAATTGAAGCCAGAGATATTCAAAAGGTCTAAATTTGAGGAGCACAAAGATCACAAGAGTTTACTGGGCTGAAATATTAAAAAAAGAGAAAGTGAGGCAGTAGAATGATTCACAAACTTAGTTGAGAATTTCAAAATTGACGCATTGTTAAATAAGGAAATAACCTCTATCTGTGAACAGGGCTGATGAAAGGGACCAGTTGCAAGGTATATTAATAAAACAGAGATTGCAGAGCTTTTGCGAACTCAAGTTGTGGATTGTGGAAGATGATAAAAGTGTCCACCAGAGTACTGGAATAATCAAGAGTTTTGTAGAGGTAACTAACAATGGCAAGGACAAGGATTTGAGCAGCAAATGAGCTGAGCCACGAGCATAGTAGGCTGATCTTTCCAGTGGTGAAATAGGCTGTCTTAGTAGTATCATAAGTCAGAGTCATACAGTATGGAAACTGATCCTTTGGTCCAACTAGTCCGTGCAACCATAATCCCAAACTAAACTTGT
This sequence comes from Ginglymostoma cirratum, assembly GCA_024137785.1. Classification (NCBI taxonomy): domain Eukaryota; kingdom Metazoa; phylum Chordata; class Chondrichthyes; order Orectolobiformes; family Ginglymostomatidae; genus Ginglymostoma; species Ginglymostoma cirratum. The sequence continues at coordinate 13,235,229 of JAHRHZ010000274.1, forward strand.
CCCACCTGCTTGTTCCTGGCCCATATCCCTCCAAACCCTTCCTGTTTACGAACCTATCCAAGTGTCTTTTAAATTTTGTAATTGTACTTGCATCAACCACTTCCTCACGAAGTTCATTTCACACACGAACCAACCTCTTTCCCCTCAGTTCTTTTTTAAATCTCTCTCCTCTCACTTTAAAAATGTGCCCCCTAGTCTTGGAATCCCCCATTCTAGGGAAAAGACAACTACCATTAACCTTATCTATATCTCTCATTATTTTATAAACTTCAATCAGGTCGCCTCTCAACCTCCCACACTTCAGTGAAAAAAATTCACAGCCTATCCAGCCTTTCTTTATAACTCAAAACTTCCATACCTGGCAACATCCTCGTAAATCTCTTTTGAACCCTCTCCAGCTTGATAATATCCTTCCTATAACTGGGCAACCAGAACTGGACACAGCACTCCGGAAGAGGCCTTGCCAATGTTTTGTACAACCTTAACATGACTTCCCAGCTCCTATACTCAAAGGACTGAGCAATGAAGGCAAATGTGCCAAATGCCTTTTTAACCATCTTGTCTATACATGACCCTTGGGTCCCTTTGTCCTACAACACTACCCAATGCCCTACCATTAACAGTATAAGCCTTATCCTTGATTGTTGTACCAAAATTAAATACTTCGTATTTATCTAGATTGAACTCCATCTGCCATTTTTCAGCCCATTGACCAACTTGATCAAGATCCCTCTGTAATCTTAGAAAACTTTCTTCACTGTCTACTATGCCACCAGTTTCGGCATCATCCACAAATTTACTAACCATGCCTTCTATATTCTCATCCAAATCATTTATATAAATGACAAACAAAAGAGGACCCAAAACCGATCCATGGAACACTGCTGGCAACAAGCCTCCAGTCTGAAAAGCAACTCTCCACCATCATTCTCTGTTTTCTGCCGTTAAGCCAATTATGTATCCAATGGGCAAGCTCACCTTGAATGCCATGTGACCTAACTTTACTAATTAGTCTACCATGCAGAATCTTAAGACCATAAGACATAGGAGTGGAAGTACGGCCATTCGGCGCATCCAGTCCACTCCGCCATTTAATCACAGCTGATGGGCATTTCAACTCCACTTACCCACACTCTCCCCGTAGCCCTTGATTCCTTGCGAGATCAAGAATTTATCAATCTCTGCCTTGAAGACATTCAACGTCCCGGCCTCCACTGTGCTCCGTGGCAATGATTTCCACAGGCCCACCACTCGCTGGCTGAAGAAATGTCTCCTCATTTCCGTTCTAAACTGACCCCCTCTAATTCTAAGGCTGTGCCCACGGGTCCTAGTATCCCCACCTAACGGAAACAACTTCCCAGCGTCCACCCTTTCTAAGCCATGCATTATCTTGTAAGTTTCTATTAGATCTCCCCTTAACCTTCTAAACTCTAATGTATACAATCCCAGGATCCTCAGCCGTTCATCGTATGTTCATCTTGTCAAAGGCTTTACTAAAATCCAAATAAACATCTACTGCTCTTCCTTCAATCTTTTTGGTAACTTCCTCAAAAACCTCAATCAGGTTTGAGAGACACAATTTTCATTGCACAAAACCATGCTGACTATCCTTGATCAATTTTTGCCTTACTAAATGTCCGTAAATCCGATCTTTTATAATCACCTCCAACAAATCACCCACGACCAAAGGTCAGGCTTACAGGTCTATAGTTCCAATGTTTCTCCTTACAGCCTTTCTTAAACAAAGGTACAATATTAGCCATCCTCCAATCATCAGGCATAACTAGAATTCATCTTGGGGTGAAATGCAACACCAATGTGAGAGCGATTATGCAAGGTAATGCTTTCAGTGGGGGATTGAAGACAACAGCCCAGATATTCCAGTGACCAGAGGGTTTTTGGAGCAGCAGAGATTAGAATTTCAGTGTTGGAACAATGTGGAAAGGCCAACACAGATGATTCCATGGGAACTGCCCAGGAAAATAAAGTTTCCAATGGGAAATTCCCCATACCCGAACACTTTGAAACAGTCCATTAACACTGGGGAATTCAAAGGGTTCTGATTTACTTAAACTTAAAAGGTACCCAGGAAAAACTAGATGATTAAAAACACTCAAACGTCTGGATAACTATTAAGCTGACAGTTTCAACTCATCAATCTTAATCAATATAGTCCCCCAAACACACCTGACACCTACCTCTTCCCACCACCAGAATCAGTCTCCATCACCTCTAACCTGAATGTGCTGGACCAGAGACCACATTCCCAGACTGAAATCGAACAGACCACATCAAACCCTGGACTGACCCCCACCCAGAATCCAAACTTCCCCCCCCACCTGCAACAATTCCTACCACCTTCTGAATAGACTGCATACTTGACTCTGCTGGCCTCACCACCCCTCCCCCCCACCACTCATCTGACAGCCTGCACACTCATTAACTCCTCCCACCGATTAGGTCAAATGCACCAGTCAATCCAAACCAATGCTCGTAGGCCTGACACCCATCCCAGCTGGCCTGAATCACCTTGGATCTGACATCTCCCAAAACCCCACCCCCTATCAAGTCTGACATCTACCTAATGTCCTCAGTCATCTGCCATGCACCGTAACCCCATACTTAACTTACATCCCTACCCTTTCACAGCAGATGTCAAAATGGTAGATGTACTGCTGGGCATTTAAATCACACAACTGTACATTGGCTGCTGCAAAAAAAAGTGTGCTATTTTGCTGAAGATCTTCACCGAATTCATGGGTTAGGTTCATAACAGGGGGCTCCTGTCCAGCAATTTCCAGTGCAGAAAACATACAATGGTAATTGTTTTTTCATAATTTCTCCAGAACATCTGGACCAATGCCTTCCCACTGGAGGACATTTTTGTTCATGCAGTACCATAGCTGTCAGACAGTTTACCCTGTTTATAAAGGGTTGTCACATTTCCAGCGAGTATAAAAGAAAATGCTTTTACATTCAAGTGCGCACAAGTTTTGACAAACAAGGTAGGCTCATAGCGTATCAAAGTAAAATAACGTGGATGATGCAAATCTGAAACAAACACACAAAATGCTGGAAAAACTGACAGCATCCGCGGAAAGAGAAACAGAGCTTACGATTAGAGTCCAGAACGATTCTTCGTCAGAAGACTATTTTGTGTTTGTTTCTGGGCTTATAACGCCTTTAATTTTTCAGACTCAGTGAAGGGAAGCGCCAGCGGCACATGGAGCCTCAGCGGTCCCTCGATCCTCAGCCAGAAAGGGCTTAGTCTTGCCGCAAAACTTTTACTTACCTGAGCTCCTATCGGGGTATCTCTTGAGCTGCAGACAACGGTGACAAACCGAAGAGACGAGCAGCAGTTCCCGCAAATTAGCGGGACGCGAACTCTGTGAAGAAAAGAGCCTCAGAAACGACATCGCTCTGCCACCTACGGCGCCATATTGGTTGTTAGGGTCATGTGGTCCCCGCCGGAGCCAACACGCCGGCGCGCGCCTCCCGCACTGTCCCACGGGAAACGAGGCCTGTCGGCGGGTCGAACTACAATTCCCAGAACGCCAAGCGGCATACAGACCACGCGGTACCTGGCGCCCGGAGTCTGAGCCAGCTGCTGGAACGAAGATTCCAAAGCCATTTGAAGACAAGTACACTGGTCCTGTTAGCCAACTCTTCCACATCAATTACTGCATTGGTAGTACTGCATCCTGCACCCAGAGTGATCTGGAGCAGTTCATCAACATCGCTAAAAACTTTCACCCTGCCCTCAAATTCACTTGATTTATCTCAGACACCTCCCTCCCCTTTCTTGACCTCTCTGTTTCCATTTCTGGCGACAACTTACAGACCAACATTTACAATAAACTCTCAGACTCCCATAGCTACCCGGACTACAACTCCTCCCACCCTGAATCCTGGAAAAACTCCATTCAGTTTTGCCAATTCCTCCATCTCCGTTGCATCTGTTCTGACGAGGAGATGTGCCACTCCCAAGCATCCTGGATGTCCTCTCAATTCAAACAATTTTCTTTTCCCCCCTCTGTCACCCAGACAGCTGTTCACTGCACTGCGTCCATTCCCCGCTCCACAGCTCTTAACTAGCACCACCACCCCCCCCCCGCAAACATAATGTAGGTAGGGTCCCCCATGTCCTCACTTTCCAAACCACCAGCCTCCTAATCCAACATATCATCCTCAAACATTTTGGCCAACTCTAATTAGATGCCACCATCCTGAACATCTTCCACTCCCCACCCCTCTCTGTCTTCTCGAAGGACTGCTCCCTTCACCACACGTTAGTTCACACCACACTTTCCACCAACCATTCCAACCATCCCTCCTTCCCAACTCCCCGGTAACTTCTCCCATAACCATAAAAGGTACAACACCTGCCTGCACACCACCTCCATCCAGGTGAGACAGAGTTTCACCTGCATCTCCTCCAACCTAGTCTACTGCATCTGGTGCTCCCGATAGGGTCTTCTCTACATTGGTGAGACCAAATGTAGACTAGGTGACCGTCTCGCTGACCGTCTTCATCTAGCCCGAAATAGCCAGCCTCACCTCCTGGTCACCACCCATTTCAAACTCCACCCCACTCACCCTCCGACATGTCCATCCTCAGCCTCCTCCATTGTCACGGTGAATCAGATCGCAAATTTGAGGAACAACACTTGATCTTCTGCCTGGGCACCCTACAACCCACAGGACCAACATTGAGTTCTCTAATTTCAAAAACCTTTCCACCCATCTGCCGTTTCTAGCCACGCCTCCTCCCTTCCGTTCCACCTGCTGACCCTCTCTTCCAGCTACCAACTGGATTCATCCCTCCCATCAACCAATCAGGTCGTACCTACTACCAGTGTCCACCTATCACCACCACTCCACTACCTTCCCCCTCACTCTATCTGTAGCTCCCTCTACCCCTACATCCAGTCCTGAAGAAGTGTAATACCTGAAACATTGATTTCTCCTTTTCTCCAGATTCTGCCTGTCTTGTAGTGTTTTTTCAGCCTCCTGTTTGTCTACCTTGAAGACAACCTTGAGGAACGGTCACTGGACCCGAAAAGTTAACTCTGTTTTTTCCTTCACAGATGCTGCCAGACCTGCTGAGCTTTTCCGCAACTTATTTTTGTAAAACAAACAAATTGCTGTAGATCTGAAATAAAAAACAGAATGTGGTGGGGAAACTCAGCTAGTGTTTTGTGGGAATTGGAACAAAGTTAATGTTTTATATCCAATATGACTGTTCTAAAGACAAATGGTGCATTGAATTGTAATTTTAATATAATTTTCATTCAATATGTGTTCCTGTAACATTCTGCGTATTAATGTTAATATCCCTACATCTGTCCTTATCGGTGTAATCTTCTCCAAACCTCATTACTGGTGAAAAATTCTTCAGTCTCTTTGGCTGTCCCTGTCTGTGTAATCCCTTACAAAACCTAACGATAGCAGCAAAGTAGGACGCTCCAGCCGGAGCTCCTCTGCTCCACTCATTCTTTCCCTTTTTCTCTATTTTTTTTCTTACATTTCTGGAGTGATTTTTTTTCCAAATTTTTCAATTTTGTAAACCTGCTTGGACGGGAATGGAGGAGGCGATTCCCAGAGCGGAGGCCGTCGCAGGTGAGTCCCAGACCAGGCCAGCGTGGGAGGCGAGTCGTGGATCAGAGGCCGGCGTGGGAGGCGAGTCGTGGATCAGAGGCCGGCGTGGGAGGTGAGTTCCAGACTGGTGGCAGCAGAGGGGAGGAGAGGCATCGAATTTTGAAACCTGGTGCAGTGTGGAGGGTAGGTGTTGGCACAGACCTAGGTGAAAAGGATTGTAATTCAAGTACTTTTTTTTTCTTTTCATTCTTATACCAGACATTTACTTATTATTCTTTCAATTTTGTACCAAATACTTAATTGTCTGTACCTAGGTATCTTGTACCTAAGATGGCACCTTAAGAAGGGACATTGCAAACTTTTCACTGCACTCATTTGAGTGCACATGATAATAAAGCTAATTCAATTCAATTCCTCTTACCTGCGCAATATCTAGTTTTGTCAGTACATGATTATAACTTTTCATATTTTTAACTTGGAATCATAGAATCCCTGCAGTGTGGAAACAGGCTATTTGGCCCAACAAGTCCACAAAGCCCCTTCGAAGAGTATCCCACCCAAACCCATTATCCTACGCCTGATTTCCCATGTCTAACCCACCTAACCTAAACATCCCTGGGCACTATGGGCAATTTAGCATGGCCAATCCACCTACCCTGCACATCTTTGGACTGTGGGAGGAAATCGGAGCATCTGGAGGAAACCCACACAGACACGGGGAGAATATGAAAACTCCACACAGACAATCACCCGAGGCTGGAAGTGAACCCGGGTCCCTGGGACTGTGAGGCAGCAGTGCGAACCACTGAGGCACCATGCTGCCCCTTGATTAATTTGTTTATGAATTTTTCATGTAAATTACACTAAACCTCAGCCCTTGGGCTGTGAATATGTTTATTGAATAAAACACCACCATTGAAACACTACCATCAGATTGCTTTCTGTTTTCAGTCTCTTCCCTCCAGAGAAGGAAGAAATACTTGCATTTTATACAGCAACTTCCAGGGTTAAACCAAAGTGTGTAACATTCAGTTGTAGTCACTGTTGTAATTTACGGAAACAAGACAGCAAATTAACGCACAGCATATAAGATAATGAACTGATCATTTATTTGTAGGTAAAGCAGAAAATATTGGTTGTACTCAGCAGGTTTGGAAGTGCCCACACAGAGAGAAACAGAATTAATGTTTCAAGACAAGAAGCATTCAGAAAGATTCTGAGGTATGAAGATTTGCTGAAAAATCATCAATCTTAAAAGTTACGACAATGCTTCTAGTCCAGAAATGCTGGTTTACCTGTTGAATATTTCTAACATTTTTCTTTTTTCATTCTAGCATCACATTATAAGGTTTTTGAATTTAATTTAGGTGATACTTAAGGAAGAATATCAGCTAGGGAAACTGGTCTGGGATAAATTATGTTCATAGAACAAAAAGAGCCTCGGAAAGTCACTCTAACAGTGCAGGAAATGCAACAACCAATTTGCACAGTATAACACACAAAGCGCAAACAGCAAGGAGATAATGAACAGCTTATTTTCTTTTGTTGTTTGTTAAGATATAATGACTGAGAAAATGTTTCAGGAAATCTTTTGCATCCAGAGGGCAGACAGATCTTCAGTTTAACATCTCAATCAAAAGCAAAACCTCTAACAGTACAGGACTGCATTGGGTTTTGCCTAAGTTTTGTGTTTAAATCTCTGTAATGGAACTTGATTTTATAACCTTCAGACTCAGAAGTGAGAGAGCTACAAATGGAAGGCAGTGTTATTTAGAAATGACAACCTTGAACTTAATTTTCTCATCAGCCAGAAATGATTGTTGGATAGCTGTACGACTCAATAAGATCACAGCTGATCTGTTATATCCTCAAATCCGCATTCCTGTCCTGATAATCTTTCTACCTCTTGCTTAGCAATAACCTGTCCAGCTCTATCTTAAAAATATTCAAGGCTTCTTGCACTGCCTTTTCAGGAAGAGAGCTCCAAAGACTCATGATTCACTTAGAGAAAAACAATTCACCTAATCTCAGGGCAACCACTGATTCTTAAATAGTGACCCCTAGTTCTAGATCTTACATTGAAAAAAAAACCCTCTCCACATTTAACCTGTCAAAACCCTATATGTTTCAATCATTGCTTTTCTAAAGTCCAGCAGGTACAGGCCCATGATGTGCGAACTTTCCTCATAAGACAACCTGCCCATTCTAGGTATTAGTCCAGTAAACCTTTTCTGAACTTCCTCCAACAGATTTACATCTTTCCTTAAATGAGGAGACCAGTATTGTCCACAATTTCCAGATGTAGTCTCGCTTGTCCCTTGTACAACTGAAGCATAACCTTCCTACTTTTGTAACTAAAAGATTCTGAAGAAAAGTTGTACTGGACTCGAAATATTAACTCTGTTTCTGTCCATAGATTACTGCCAGATCTGCTGAGTTTTTCCGTCATTTTCTGTGATTGCTTCCTACTTTTGTGCTTGATTCCCCTTGCAATAAATGATAGCATTTTATTAGCTTTCCTAATTGCTTGCTATACCTGCATATTAACCTTTTGCAATTCATGCATAAGAACACCAATATCCCTGTTTATCTCATTGTTCTCCAATCTCTGACCATTTAGATAGGTGAAACAGAGTACAGAAAAGATGTAGAAAGCTTAGTGGCATGGTGTGAAGACAACAATCTCTCGTTCAATATCAGCAAAACAAAGGAGCTGGTCATTGGCTTTGGGAGGCAGAGTGGAGGACACCACCTGAATATATCAAATGGTGCTGAGGTGGAAATAGTCAAGAGCTTCAAGTTCCTTGGAGAAAATATCATCAACAATCTGTCCTGGTCTATCCGCATTGACGCTACAGTCAAGAAAGCACACAACCACCTCCACATCCTCAGAGCGTTAAGGAAATTTGTCATGTCCACAATGACCCTTACTAATTTTTATAGATGCATCATAGAAAATATCCTATGCAGATGCATCACAGTGTGATATGACAATTGCTGTACCCAAGATCACAAGTAATTACAGAGAGTTGTGAACACAGCCCAGCCCATCACGAAAACCAGCCTTCTATCCATTCACTGTGTCTATCCTTCCCATTGCTTCAGGAAAGCAGCCAACATAATCAAAGACCTCTCCCACCCTGGTTATACTCTCTTCCACCCTCTTTTTTGGCAAAAGATCCAAAAAATTGAAAACACGTGCCAAGAGATTCAAGAACAGCTTCTTCCCAGCTGTTATCAGACTTATGAAAGGACCTTTCATATATTAGAGTTGATCTTTCTCTCTACCTTCTCTGTAACTGAAACACTATATTCTGTATTCTGTTCTATTACCCTGATGTACTTACGTAAAGTATGATTTGCTTGGATAGCATGCAAAACAATACTTTTCACTGTATCTTGGCACATTTGATAATAATAAATCAAATCCCATCAAATCAAATCAAAGATTATTTGTTTCTTTTTTATTCTTCCTGCCAAAATGGACACCTTCCCACGTGATGTTCCATTTACCATATCTTTGCCCACTCACTTAAACTGTCAATATCTTTTTATAATCTCCTTGTGTCTCTTCACAACTTTTCTACCCATCTTTGTACATTCAGAAAATTTGGCAAACATACCTTTTGTCCCTTCATCTAAGTCACCTTATAAACAGTTGGTTTATGGCACACCATCTGTCACAGCTTGTCAATGTGAAAATGACTCACTTACTCCTACTGTCTGATTCCTGTTAGCCAGCCAGTGTTCTATCCCCCTGCCAATATGCCACCCCTTACATCATGGGTTTTTAATTTCTGTAATGACCTTTGATGTGACACCTCATCAATTAGCTTCTGGAAATTTAAGTACAATGTATCCACTACTTCCCTTTTATCCAAAGCATGTGTTACCTCCTCAAATGTCTCCAATATATTGGTAAAGCATGATTGATTTTTCACAAAACCATGTTGACACCACCTGATTTCCTTGAATTTATCTAAATGCCCTGTTGACATTTCTCCAATGATAGATACTTAGCTAACTCATCTGCAGCTTCCTGTTTTCTGTATCCTCTTTTTCCTAAAATACTGCCAAAATCTGTTTTAATTTGTGATCAAAAAATGATGCAGACTTAGGACATTCTAGCCTCTTCTATTACCCATTCAAAAATTGCCAGATTGTTAAACTCTTGGTTCTGAAGACTTCTGCCAAAAGTAAGTTTCAGCTTTATCACATGAACATGCACCATTGTTAATACAGCAAACTACCGTGGATGCTGGGAATCTGAAATGAAAACAAAAATTGTTGGAGAAACTCATCAGGTCTTGCAGCTTCTGTGGAGAGAAAGCAGAGCTAATGTTTTGATTTCAAGAAAAATCACTGGATTCAAAACATTCACTGTCTTTTCTCTCTACAGATACTGCTAGATCTGCTGAGTTTCTCTAGCAATTTGTGTTTTTGATTCCTCTTCTTTAAACAAATTAAAATTCTTAAGAAGATGTTATGAACTGTGTTTTTCCCATTTGATCTTGTATGTAGGTGGAAAGATCTTTGCTGTTTGGAGTCCTATCTATCCCAAAGAAAAGTGTTTGTGTTTGTTGAAGGTCAATATTTGCAATCTCAGCACATTTCTGCAGGAGTTCCTCAGGATAGTGTTTTGGCCCAACCATCTAAAGTTACTTCATCAATGACCTTCCCTTTGCAAAGTCACAAGTTGGAAAGTTCACTGATGTTTGCACAATGTTTAGCACCATTCATGCTTCTTCAGGTGCTGAAGCAGTCCATGTTCTATGTAAAAAGATCTGAACAACATCAAGGCCGATGTGGATAAGTAGTAAGTAATATTCACATGAGTGGCAATAACCATCCCAAATAAGAGATAATCTGAAAATAGCACTTTGACATTCAATGGCGTTGTCATTGCTGAATCCCTGACTATCAAAATCCTTGGGATTACTATTGGCCAGAAGCTGAATGGGCTGGCCATGTAAAGGCTATGGCTACAAGCGTAAGTCAAGGACTGGGAATTCTTTAGCAAGTAATTTACCTCCAGTTTCCCCAAAGCTTGTCTACCATCTACAGTGCACAAGTCAGTAATGTGATGGAATACTCTCCACTTGCTTGGATAAAAGCAACTCCAGCAACACTCAGGAAGCTTGGCATCATCCAAGGCAAAGCAACCGACTTGATTGGTGCCACATCCACCAAGTTCACTACTTACTCCCTTCACTACCTCCACTCAGCAATGTGACTGTAATGTGCACCATCTACAAGATTCATCTCAGCACCAAGGCTCCTTCAACAGGATATTCCAAAACCATGACTTCTACCGCCTGGAAAAATGAAGGTAGGAGCTGTATGGATGCACCACCTCCTGCAAGTTCCCCTCCAAGTCCATACCATCTTGACTTGGAATTGTGTCTCTATTCCTTTAATGTTGCTGGGTCAAAATCCTGGAATTCGTTTCATAATAGGACTGTGTAAAGGTGTCCCTTTACCTCCGTAGTACAAATCGAATTAGCTGAAGCCTGCTGTCTTTTACCCTGGGACATCAGGGAGAAATAAAAGTGGATCATCAATTCAGCAATACTGGCTGATGATGGATGGAAACACCTCCAATATTGTAACAGTAACTCCACTTCCAAAGCACTTAGGGGTTTTTAATATTGTGAATAGTGCTCTATCAATGCAAGTCTTTACTTTCTTATTTATACCTATTCAAACAACATCTGTCTTTGTCATCAATCTAACCTTTGCAACACCAATGCTGTCTGTCAAACAGGATGAGACAGAAGTATGGAAGCAGTCTACATTTGACTCAATCAGTCTGTGCTGCTGTCGCTTCCCAATCCATCAATTTCAGTTCAGCCTTTCAGCATTTCTTTCTATTTCCCTTTTGCTCTTATATCCATCTAGTTTCCTTCTGAAAGTATTTAGCTATAAATAGTGGGTCATGGATGTGTTAGAACCTATCCTGAATACATCAGCCCAACCAAAGATAGCCATTGAAGTACATAACCAAAGCACAGTAAGAAATCCTTTGGCTCAGGGCTTTTAAAATTCATTCACAGGAAGAGGACGTCACTGTCTAGGCCAGCATTTATTACCCATCTGTAATTGCCAACCATATTCCTGTGAGCCTGGAGTCACATGTAGGCCATACCGGGTATGGATGGCAGTTTCCTTCCCTAAAGCACATTAGTGAACCAAACAGGATTTTTCTGACAATTGACAATGGATTCATGGCCATCATTTGATTCTTAATTCCAGATTTTGATTAAATTCAAGTTCCACCATCTGGCTGGGCAGGATGGGAACCCTGGTTGCCAGAACTTTATCTGGGAATCCTGGATTAACAGGCCCACGACAATACCAATAGGCTATTGCCTCCCCTAAATCATTGCGAGAGTGATCAAATCTCATCTTACTGTCCTTTCTTTCTCTGTAGCACTGTCCCCCACACCCTTTACCATCTTTCACTGCTTCAAATGTTTATCTACTTTTCCTTTAAACATTGCAATGGACTGTGCCTCTCAATATTCCCTGTGGCAATAGCATTTCAAGCATCAATAACTCCAGGAGAAATATTTCCTCATGTTTCTTCCCACTCTTTTGATAAGATAGCTATCTATTCAGCAAAATTGTCAATAAAACTATTGACATGAGAAACTCCACCCTTGTATAAAGTTGGTTTGGATTATAGAAGAGCCTGTTCATTCCATTGGGAGCAAGACCGATCAATAATGTACAAAATACTGCCCTGAGGGAGAGGATAGATCTCATTTTAAGCCTGGAGAACTGTGACTACATTTGGAGGCCATGTGACATAAAAATTGATCGCTCAGCATAAATATTAAAAGGACCACTTGGTAGACATGATTTTGGTTAGGGGGTGATATGCAGAGGTGCATAGACATGAGGGGATCCTAGTTTAGTAGCATCGTACCCACCTACGTGCTGACCCATCAATATGGCAGGTGGTTGATGAGTGAAATCCACAGCCTGCCTTCCATTTTTCATAAATAGTTGATAGTCAATCAGTAAATATAAGTGGAGGGACAGGTAGTTTTGAGGAATTGGGGAGGCTGCAGGAGGACTTGGCCAGGCCAGGACACTGAGGCTCGGATGTCCAACCTACGCCCATTTGTGTCATGGCCATGGGATGGACTTCTGCTGTATGCATTAGCTGTCTTTCACAGGGGTAATAGTGTACACCTCTCATAACATCTAACTTTAACCTGCGGCTGTTAAATGTTTAGTCCTGTCATTAACGTATTGAACACCAGGTGGCAGTGTTGTTTGCAGTTGGGATGTCTCACTGGCAATGCACTCAAGCTGAGGAATACATTTATTCGAGCAGTCTTGGAGTGTAAAAACAATTCCTAATTTCACTGCTGAAAGATCTGACTCTAATTTTTAGACAATGACCCTTTGCTTCCGTGTTACATAATTTAAATCACTCTAGGATAATGATCAGATTCTAGAACACACACTTCTGCCTGTTTTCTGCTTACCAGCTTCATTGAGCTTTTCAATGCTGTTTATTCCGCAAACAGTTGATCAGATACTATGGTCCATTCATGATGACATTGAGTAAATGGTTTTATGATGTTGCCCGTAGGAGGCGCAGTCGTTGTACAGCTCGAAACTCCATTTATTGTGATCTTAACGTCTAAACATAACATTCCCCTGTTTCCTAACTGTGTGTAGTTAATAGATGTCTCAGCTTGGCTTATCCCTTTACACTAATAGTGCTACAGCCAAGGGCTGAAAGCACGTAACATTGGGCTTCAATTGTTATTTATTATCAACAACGCTATGCCCGTGACTTCAGCAAGTAAAGTTAATAAATACTGAAAATCATAAAAACACATAAAGCTGGCTCTTATTGCTGGTTTGAACTAAAATAGCCTGATTTTTAATAAAGCAGTCTTCCTACACTGATAAATCCACCAACCTCTCACTGCAACTGAAATGGTGTTTGAAAATGTGCTATTTAGGTTCTTGACCTCTTCCCTCAGGCAGAAGATACAGAAGCCTGAACACACACACGAGCAGGTTCAGGAACAGCTTCTTTCTGGCCTTTATCAGACTGTTGAATGGACTCTAGCCTCAAATTCTGTAACCTGTATGCCTGTAAGTCTTTTTGGTCAGTACATCCTTTGCTTACTGTGATCTGCCTGTACCGCTCGTAAGCTAAGCTTTTCACTGTATTTCAGCACACCTGACAATAACATCAATCAGTCAGGTGAAGCTGATTAAGAGAATAGGTGATAGTTGGTCCATCAGTAATTTATTCCCAAAGTTAAAGTTTCTATATTGTACGCCTATTACTCACTAACATTTTTATTTGAAATCATTATTAAATGAATAGAAATCTGATGACCAATTGAGAAGTAGAAAGACAGAATGGGAGTCTAGGGTTTTGAGCAGATGAGCTGTGGCACCATTATGGTACCACTGGGAGGACAGGCTGTTACAGTGTGTAAAGTTTATTTACATTCTAAAATTATAAATTGAAAGATAAACAACAGCTTGTGAAGCCAAAAATGTTAACATATCTTACAGACACATTATGAAAGGTAGTTAATGGACAAATGATTCAACTTCAAACATACCTGTTTAAAATTTAGAAAAAGGTTTTTATTTCTCAGCACATGAATCATTAAAAATTGAAACACCAACATCTATAGCAGCTGGCTGAGGTTCTTGTTAGCTCTGTAAGGCTAAAAGCCTTTTGTACTCTTTTGTTTAATTCTGGCCTTTCTGCGGGCAAGTTCAAAGTGTTCCAACACACCAAGGGGCTTGAGAGAAAAGTTCTGATTGTTCAAAATGTAAATGGACACCATTGTAAGATGCTTTAAATAGCTCAGTAATACACGAATCCACCTGTCTCAGTAACTGGAGAAAGCAACATGGATCAGAATCTCCCCTTCTGTTCACCCTGCTTGTCAGATAGGAGGCATATACAGAATAGAAGGAGACCATTTGGACCACTGTGTCCACAATACTGACTCTTTCAAATCCATTAAACCTACCTCACTTCCCATTCACTATAGTCCTGCAATTTTTCTTGCCTTCGAGTTTTAATCGAATCCCTTCCAGCACCCTTTCAGACAGTACATTCCAGATCGTCATAACTCTCTGGGTATAACATAATTCTCCTCATCTCACTCTAACCTCTGACCAACAGACTAACACGTGAAACAGGCAGGCTGTCTTATAAGGATGGGCTAGGCTTGTATTTTTGAAACTGAGAAGTGCTTTATGAGGTGGCTTTATTGAAACATAATAAGATCCCGACAGGTCTTGACAGAACGAGTATGGAGAGGATGTTTCCTCTTGTGAGAGAATCTAGAACTGGGGGGTCACTGTTTACAAATAAAGGATCACTCATTTAAGACAGAGATGAGGAGAATATTGTTCCCTCAGAGGGTTTGAGTCTTTGGAACTCTTTCTCAAGCGCTGAGTCCTTGGATATTTTTAAGGTGGAGATAAATAGATTCTTGTTAAATTTGGCCAGGTCACTCGATGTTCTTTTCTGTTCTCCTGTGAAGTGTGGAATCTTTTACTTCAACACAGCAGGACAGAGGGTGATTATTTGAAAAAATAACAGGAAGTGCTGGTGAAACAAATGCAGAGAATGTTGGAGAAACTCTGCAAGTCTAGCACCATTGGTGGACAGAGAAATAGGGTTAACGTTTCACGTCTAATAGGACTCTTCTTCAGAACTTCTTCAGAATCGTACTGGACTTGAAATATTAACTCTTTTTCTCCCTCCACAGATGCTGCCAGGCCTGCTGATATTCTCCAGCATTCTCTGTGCTCATTTCAGATTTTCAGCATCTGCATATTTTGCTTTTAGTCAGATGCTGGTGAACCTCTGTGGAGAGAGACACAGAGTGAATGTTTCAAATCCAGTTTGTCTCATCTTCAGACACTGCCAGAACTGCTGAGTTTATCTAGTACTTTCTGTTTTTATTTCAGATTTCCAGCATCTACAGTATTTTGCTTTTATTTGAGGATCAGCTGGTTGATTCAGCTCAGAACCCAGCACTTTCACTGGCTTCATGACTTTTCCTGTGAAAGTGTGCCAAAAAATTGCTCTATATTTCGACGGGTGCTTGGTGGGGAAATTCACATAAAAATGCAGAATCCCACACCAGTACCTATTGGTAAGACTGAAGTGAAATATGAAAAATACAGCATGCAAAAAAAATTAGCTTTTCATCGAAGTATTATGTAGTGCTGCATCTGGGTTATTGTGTATTAACTTCGGAAATGATCAATTCAAGCTCAGAAACTCTGCAAATTATATTCATAAAAGTACAGGCATATCACTCATATCATGGAATTTGAATTCTATTTATTTTAAATTGAATTGTTAAACTGAAGCAATTGTAAGAAAGTTATGCCATAAGCAAACAATATAAACTAAGGACAACAGATTACCAAATGTCCTCAAAAAGTCCAGGCTGCACGAAGCTCAGAAGCAGGAGCTCTGCAATCTGCTGCCTGTCTGCCAGGCTGTAATTAACCAGAATATATCGAGGTTGTGACAAGACCCTGGAGATTCAGGGCCATGCTGGTAATTCTATACCTTGCATCACAGACCACCTGCATATTCACTGAGTGAAAACATTTCCAGTTACAGTAAATGCCTTCTCACTCAGAATCCTTTTGTGAACTACATGTGCAAAGGCTATAGGTCCCAGGAGATATTTCATCTGAAAAAGATTGCTCAAGTATTTCATTCATTTACTTTGATCGATTTATGCAAATCATGTAAAAAATGCAGCATTTTTGAAGGGTGCAGTCCTTAAGCAGGTCAGCGCAAGAATATGGATTAATTGAAATGTTTAATTCAGTGGTTTTAAGTAATTTTAAAATTCAAAAACAAGTTCAACAACCTTGATTAACACAACATTTTTAACACAGTTAAGATTTTTTAAAAAAACGCTATGAATGTTGGTAATCTGAAAAGAAACAGAAAATGCTGGAAACACTCAGCGGGTCTGGCAGTAACGGGGAGGAGGGGGAAGAAACAGAGTTAACATTTTCAGCCCCATGTGACTCTTTTAAACAACCAAAATGGGCTGGAAAATGATGTTTTCTATGCTGTTGACAGTGTGGGGAGGAGTGAGGAGGGTAGACATAATCTGCAGAAGGTAATCAATACACTGGTCAGCTGGGCACAGCAGTGGAAAATGGAATTCACCTTGGAACTTCAACTTGGAAAAGTGTGAGGCTTAGACTGGAAGGCCTGAGCTATGAGGAGAAATCGCAAAGACTGGAGTTTTGTCCCTTGGAACAGTGAAGATTGAGAAGAGACCTGATGGAGGTGTACAAGTTTATAAGGAGTGTGGATAAGGTGGAAGGGAAGGCACATTTTTCAATTAGTAGAGAGGTCAATAACCAGGGGGCATAGATTTAAGGGAAGAGTTTGAAGGTTAACATGGGAGGACAGGGGAATATTTTTCACCCAGAGGGTGGTGGGAGTGTGGAACTCACTGCCTCAAAAGTGGTTGTGTCAGATACTCCTATAACAGATAAACAAATATTTAGATATTTACTTGCATTGCCATAGACTCCAAGACTTTGGCCCAAGAGCTTTAAAATTAGATTCGTGTTATCAGATCTATGTTGGTTGGCATAGCCACAATGGGCTGAATAGCCTCCTTCTGTGGTGTAAACATCCATGAGTCTGTGAGCCAAAGTCTAAACGTTAAAACCATTTCCCATGAGTTGGTAGAGAGCAGCTGTAGGTACTGAGTACTAGGATGAGGTTAAATGGCACCCTTCAATTGCCACGTTGCTCTTCTTTGCAAGAGTACATTTTTGAAAGCCTGGGAAGTTTGTAGATGAAATGTCAAACTTGAAAGCTTCGTTAAAAGACTTCTTCAAATGAATGACTACCGCTTAGTGCTCGGCCACCTGTCTCTCCTTGCAGGCTACTGCAACCGAGTTCTGACTAAGAGATGGTGAGTTAAAGCCAGTTGCCTGGCAAGCTCACATTTTTGTCAGATTTAATTGTGAACCTACACCCAGGTTAAAGTTCCTCCATAAATGTCACCTGAGGGCAATACCTTTCATTTTATTCTCATGCAGCTTCCTGAAATGCTGTTAATTAGAAACAAAATGAGTGAACACATATTTCACCTGTCTGTGGATATTTTATAAACCAGTTATTTGATTTGTTCGCCGTGTGTCCCTCATCTTTCACAGATGGAAGGATGCTGGAATGAAATGTGCGCAGCACATGTACGTAAATTGTTAGTAAACGCGGGTCAATAGGGGATGAACTAGAACATGAAAATAGCGGGTGGAAAAGAAAATGTTTTATGGAGAAGAATCCCTAGGATTTTAATTGCTAAGTTTCCAGGTGAAGACGGATAAACTGACTCCTCTTGATTATTTATCTATCGGTTGCAACAAGATTAATTTTACAACAACCCCTTTGCTGCTACATATCTTTCACCTAGACCCAAATTAAATTATGTTTTAAAAGAAGCCAACTGAGCCAAGAGATAACAAGGTGTAGAGCTGGGTGAACACAGCAGGCCAAGCAGCGTCAGAGGAACAAGAAAGCTGATGCTTTGGGCCTAGACCCTTCTTCAGAAAAAAGAGAATTAAGAGAGATTCCTTTTTTCTGAAGAAGGGCCTAGGCCTGAAACGTCAGCTTTCCTGATCCTCTGATGCTGCTTGGCCTGCTGTGTTCATCCAACTCTACACTTTGTTATCTCAGATTCTCCAGCATCTGCAGTTCCTACTACAACTGAACCAAGCTTTCGTGAACTAAAAATATGAATGAGTTTACTTATTATTAAAAGAGAGAAGAATTAGCATTGCAACAGACACACACACACACACACACACACACACACACAGAATAGAAATAAGATACACGTCTGAAAATATACAAGGCAAAAATAAAAGATATAGATTTGTTTTTGAGGAGTTTGTAAAGAGCAGATATGTTGGGGCCATTATTGAATCCCGCAAGTACCATTGATGCTGGGCTTGAGCAGTCAATCTCGAGATTCTTGATTTTGTAGGATGAATTAAATTCCTGATTCCTTTTGAACTGACTGACAGGACTCAGACTGAGAGACAGACAGTTTCCCTTCTGTTTTACCGGCAGTGAAGGTGTATTTAAATGACTGTTCACAAAGAAGTGCTCCAGTCCACATACTAGGACATCCAATCAATTGCATACAGACTGGCCTTGCAGTCAGTTTTTAACCCTTTCTTCGTATATTCCTGGTGGACAAAACAGACATGTCTTCAAGAGATGGTTTTCTGTTGAGAGAGTGGATGGTCTCCCTCCCTCATTATCTCTCCTTGTTAATTCTCTTCCTGGTTGAAGTTTCCCTTACTCTTTACAGGATCAACATTGCATTGGCTTCAAACAGGAATTCTCCAAACACTCACTGAATTAACACCTGTGGTTTTCTTTTTCATTTAGCTGCTCTTTTTTGGAAAAAAGCCATCTTTGGAATTAAAGGTAAAAATATAAAAGTGTAATAAAGCCCAAGTTCCATCACTTGCTAGACCATTTCAGAGTCCACTTATGACCATAAATCCATAGGCAGTTGTCATAAACACCTATTTGCTTCATTAAAGTTCTCTGGGGAAGGAAGCTACCACCCATATCTAGTCTCGCCTACATGTGACTCCGGACCCACAGCAATGTGGTCGACTCTTAAATCCCTTTGAAATGACCTAGCAAGTCACTCTGTTGTATCAATCAAAGTCTATTAAAGGAGTGAAACTGAACGGACTACATGGCATTGACTTAGGCACTAGAAATGACAAATCCAAATACATCCCACATAGGTATGTCCTAACTCAACCACCTTCAGCTGCTTCATCATTGACTTTCGCTCCATCGTAAGGCCAGAAGTGGGGATGTTCATTACAGATTGCACAATGTTCAGTACCACTCAAGTCTACTCGGGTACAGAAGCAGTTCATGTGGCAAGTGACATTCATGCCACACAATGCCAGACAATGACCATCTTCAACAAGAGAAAATTTAAACATTGCTCCTTGACATTCAATGGCATCACCATTTCAGAATGTCCCTCTATCAACATCCTGATAGTAAACCTTGCCCAGAAAATGAACAGGACTAGCCATATAAATATAGTGGCTACAAGACCACATCAGAGATTGGGAATCCTGCAGCAAATAACTCATCTCCTGACTCCCCAAAGCCTGTCTATCATCTAGAAAGCAAAACTCAGGAGTGTGATGGGATAGTCCCCAAAAATTTAAAATAGCTAAAGTGGGTCTGCAATTAATTACATTCAAAATAAGGATGAAAAACATTTTCCAAAAATGCATACGGCCTTGCAACTGGTGAACCTACTTCAACGTTTGTTGCATGGCACTCAAGTTTGCAATACTGTCCTTCTCTGTTCCCCATGAAAAAGAGAGATGACTCCTTTATAAACAGGGATTTCTGTTGCCAAAGGATTATTACAAAAGGCTATTACAACAAGGTACATCTGGTCAGCGGATAAAGGTGAAGTAGTCGAGAATGTGCAACAGCGGCTCAACCATTTCATAGGGCACAAAGACAGTGTCCTCAAGATGGCTTAAATTATGGGGTGCAGAATACTGAGGGAAGGCTTGGTTTCCAGGGACAAAGTCAAATTCTGAATGGACAGGGTTCACTTCATCTGGAAACTCACCACCCTAATGTATCAAGAATGAGAATGAGAATTACAAGGCTCTGGATGCATACTTAATGTTGGTAATTACTACGATTATCAGGAGACAGGGTGAGATATCTGATTCCATCAGGACTTCAAGCTTGACTTTTCCTTGTCCACCAAGAGTGTATGACATCATCGGATTGGGTGGAGCTTAATGATATTTCCAACATTAACAATTTCAGGACAATAACCTTTTGCAACTCTTTCATTGAGGACTTTAGTGACCTAGGTGGGTTTTTTCAACAATCAGTTGTGGTTCCATGGTCACTATCAGTGAGACTAGGTTTTTAATTCTAGATTTTATTAATTGCATTTAAATTCCACCAGCTGTCATCCCGGTATCATCTCCACTGTACAAACTGGGCTTCTGAATTATTAGTCGAGTGATATTACAATTAAACCTCTGTCTCTCTCAGAACCAAGCTTCTTGTAATAGTTCATCAGTAGAATTCATCGAGACATGGCTATGAATTAAAGTGAACGGTAGAGGAGGAGATTTTCTGCTGCCCTGATCTGTAATAATGTACGAATCCATACATGAACCGCATTTATAATTTGCTGCTGTGGAAGTTTCCTGAATGTATGGTTGACGTTGTTTAACACTCTTTTTGTAGAAGTCTGTAAAATACTAAAGCATTGTAAGTGAAATATGTTTTATTGAATTGGAACTTAAAAGACTTGCTATGGTAAAAATGCACAACAAAATACAGAACTTTGATAATCCTCTGCCTTAACTCTTTCATTTGTATTGATATGTTGCAACTTTCATTCCTTTTGAAAATCTGTTCGCAGTTCTCTATGGAGTAACAGTATTCTTGGCTAAAACATTACTATATCCAGTTTAGAAAATAAGCAAAATGAGATCAAAGAGATGAAATCAAAAGACCTCCTTTCAAAATGACAAATAGAATTACACGTCTTTACTCATTCTGAGTCCATTGGAGTGTATAATACATTTAGTATCATAACACTTGCCACCCAATAATTTTGTAACTAACTGCATTATCAACATATTAAGAGGCTATATCCTCCACTTCACTGCAGGACATGTAGATAGTATATTGAAGGATGAAAGAGCAAAAGTGCATGACATAACCTCAGCTCAACTCAAGTCGTCAGTTTTCCCACAAGCGGAATTATTGTGGAGCCAGGCAACAGATTTTAAGGAGGAGGCTAGCAGTCAATGTAGAGGAATGGTCATTATCTCCTGCCTCTGAGCAACCTCTTGCTCCCTTTCCCTTGGGGTTATCAGTGGCTATAGTCTCATTGAGAAGCATATTGCTTGACAGATCCTGAGGAGCAGGCAGTAAGAGTCAGGTCAAACTCAGGAGACTAAGCAGATACTGCATTCTCAATATGGCCACCCTGTAACTTTGAGCTAAGGTTCAAATGTTCACCCTCCCAGATCTTTCATTATCTCCACACTGAGAGCCACTGTTTTCTGAATGTTGAGATCAAAATGTCAGTAGACTGGTCATCCATCCGATAGAACAAGTTGCAAACTACAATTTTGTGATATCCCACACAGCAATGGTTAAAAGAAGGCAACTCATCATCATTTTCGCAGGTAATTAGGGATGGACAATTGATACTGGCCGTAACAGCAATGCCAATGTGCTATAAATGAATAACATTAAAAAAAAAACTTTTAGTAATATTAAGAACTCAATAAAATGTATAAACAATCATATTAAATAAATCTGAGCATTTCTACTTAAACATGCCAATACATTCATTCATTCTAAAAGAAACATTGTTGAGAACTGTTTCAACCTTCAAATAAACCAGACTTGCAAAAGATTTTATTTTCTTTTATAAAGCTACAATTGTAGATTATCTGCCTGAGGAATTAATGATCAAGAGGAACTAACCAAAAAGTCATTGAGATTTAACACAATAGTATTATATGAGAGTTATAAGAGAGCTCTTCACCATGTTGTGAGACTTTAACTTAAATACCAAAACAATACGTGACACATAATGATCTGTTTTTAACGTAGCACCTATATCATAGAAAAATATCCCAAAAATTGCACCAGATTTGTCTTGTGATACATGTGGCATGTTTCAGTCCTCAACATTTATCGGGACAGCAATCTAAGTTCAGACACTTTCTAAAAATCTTAGAGCCTACACTCACCCAATTTGTGCTTTCCTAAATTTTTCCCAGTACAGATTCATTTTGTGGAGACTTCCTGCATCTGCTGTAGCAAAATTCATTTCTTCTTTAAGCAGTGTAGCTTCACTTTATGTCAAAATATCTTGGGAAGTTACAAATGTAGTACTCTGCTGATAAGAACAGCATGATTCTGCTATGCACAGAAATTATTGTAATGAGGAACCAGCAAAAATATTTGCATACTGCCTGGATTTCAAGCAATGAGTACAGATTAATCATGATTTGCAACTCCAATCCCTAATTTCAGGAGCTATCCAACTTGGCTCCCTTAGTGCTCTCGTAATATTGTTCAGGCAAAATGTGCATGATATTGTGCACTGGTTTTAATCTAGGTGATTTTTGCATAAGTGCTAAGTGGTGGAATTTGGCATAAAGTTACTGACATAGTGTCACATCCAGTTGAGGAAAGGTAAATCAGCTCCCCTCTTTTCAACCTCTGCGGTTGGCTGAAAGAAAGATTCATGTTCTTTTTGGCATGACGCTATAAGTCTCTCCAATTAAAAGATACTTAACTCATCTATCATATAAAAAAGCTGTGCAAGGTTCTCTTCAGTGAAAGAAAGAGCAATTTTATTATTTGTTAACCACAAGAAAAATAATAAAGGCACAAAGTCAAGCATATATATACACAAGTACAAAATTGAAAAGTGCTAGCGTCCAATTGATAAGGAAGAAGAAAGGAATTTACAGTATACAGTCCTTAGAATGTCCTTGGGCATGTGGTTTTTAACCAATAACCACAGTGGTTTAATTGGTGTCTTGTATATTCAGCTGTGGTGAATATTTCAGCTATCCTTTGAATTTTGGTGCCTTGATGTTTCTTTAAATTATCTCTGTGACTGGACACCTTTACTTCTTGTAAGGCTGTGAGATAGCATTTTCTCTAGCTAGGTTCCAGTTACAAATCCACCTCCTTCTCTGCCAAAACCTGAAATACAGCTGGTTTGTTTTCAAACTTGTAAATTGTAGGTGAGTTCTTTCATCTTCATTATGTGAGACTTATCATACAGGTGTAAATCAAAATATGAGAATAAGTGTTTCTTCAATCCTGATGGGGTAGACTAGTTTTCAGTGACCTTTAAGAAGAATGTTAACTTCAGTTCAGATGATTGTTTATTTCAATTTGGTTTCATGAAGCTTGGCTAACCTCTGGAGTCACCTGTTTGCTGTGACTATTTTAAGCCAGTGTTTTTATTTTTCAAACCATTTCAGTTCATGACAGTCACAGTTATTAAAATCAGATGATGGAATTTGAAAATCAGCAGGTCCACTTTTTAGAGATAGCAGGAACTGCAGATGCTGGAAAATCTGAGATAACAAGGTGTAAAGCTGGATGAACACAGCAGGCCAAGCAGCATCAGAGGAGCAAGGAGGCTGACATTTTGGGCCTAGACCCTTCTACACCTTGTTATCTCAGGTCCACTTTTTATTTTGATCATGAAAGCACTCACTAGCAAATAATGAACAACTTCAATCACTATGATACGCACAAACAATGTTATCACTCAGATCACTTTAAGCTGAATCTTTGGAACTACCCTCTACACAGAAGATATAATCACAGCTGGTAAGATCTTTATACATTTGTTGACATTAGATTTCAGAAGCGACATGTTCAATATCGGCTATTGATATCTGAATCAAGAATGTCAAGCATTTCACAGGTGATAATTTTCCCTTGCAAAGTAGAGTTCCAATATAGATATCTGACATGTAACAAGTTACAAATGTTTTCCTACAGTTTGTAAGGCAGGAGTAGACTGGGTGTCTGGACAGGTGCCTAAAAGCAGCATTAGAAGCCAGATAACCTTTGTCATGCCCCATAAATAGGCTTGTGATCTGGTTTTCGAGACTTGAAATTATTTTCTTTCTCTCATCTGCAATTCAAAGAGTAAATCCCATTGCATAGCAATATATTAAATCAGATCATTATCTTCAAAGACTTGGCCCATTAGTCAAACCTTATGTTGATGCTAAGGGCGGGCCACAGAACAGGTTTGACAGAATTTTACCTGTTGTAACTGGGATTGCAGATGAAACTCATCCATCTAATCTCTCTTTTCAGTCTGGACCTTTTTTTTTCTGGCAATTGCATCTGTCTAGTCTTTTACCAACACAAGCAGAGGTACAAAATATATTTGCCCCATTTCCCCATGTTTCTCCCATAATTGTTCATATTTCTAATAATTGTATGTTTGTTTTATAACTAATTACCTAAACTGAATTTTCAAACTCAGATTAAAAGTCTATCCACTGTTATATTCAGATTGTGTGTTCAATTTGCTGGCAATCTGAACTTTGCCTGGACCACACAAATTTGAGAGACTAGAACACAGTTATTAAGGCTGCTTCTTCAGACGAAATGACAATAACTGGATGAAAATGTACAGATTCAGCTGCTCTGCTGACATAGTGAACACATGGTAGCTGGGTTATTAGGTTTTACAGACCAGGTAAATTCCAAGGTTAAAACCCAGCACTGTCAGCTGTTAACAGCTAGGGTGGTGAAGGAGAAACTACCACTCTGGAGGAATGAAGCTTCCTCCTACCAGTTGTGTCTCCTGCTGGAATGTATTGGCTATTGGCTGAGAATAGGACCCTGTACATTCACTGTGATTAAATAGCCTTTTCAACACAATTGCCTTAAAGTTGCTTGGGCTGTAACACCAAAGGAATCAGAACCTCACCACCTTTGGAAAAAGAGCGAAAATTAGAAATACTGAAAATATTCTGCTTCTGAGGATTTTCTTTCCTGGTGACACATAATGAAAGAGTATGGCAGGTTGAAAGCCTGCAGAGTCAGAACAGAGTTTTGATTGATGACTGTAAGATAGGACACCTATACCTATAGAAGCAATGTCCTTTGACTCTGTTATTAATGGCAATCAATTCCTTAGTCACAATAAGCATGACATTAAAATGACATCACCTATGATACGAGACACCAATGCATTTAATTTAGAAAGAAAGGGAGATGAGGAGGAAGTAATGCAATTCATCCAGTTTATCCTTGCATGGAAACCAGCCCTTCCTTGTCCATCACCAACTCTCCCACTACTACATCACAGCATTAGTCTCCTGAATGACATCTGAGTTTTTACCTCCAATATCCTAAGTTGATGATTGTTCTTAAATGTAACCACAAAGAAACGTACCCTGACTGAATTGCTATTTATCAGACTGTGCGATCATAGTTTAACTTGAAATAGCACTCCACATTACCCTTTTCAATTCCACTTGATGTCTTATAGGCTTTTATTTTCTCCATAATACGTCCTTTCATTCAACCTTGGAGGACGAAGAATCTGAACTTTGCCACACAAAAAGACAAATTTGGTCCCCATATGGTATTGGAAAGAATGACTGAGGAATCCTGCTCTGCTAGTGGAAAGGTGACAGAATGGGAAGCCTGACCGTCCATGTTTGAAAACACCCAAATAGCTCAGATGGGACATTAATTATTCCAAGTTTTAGAGAGATCAATAATATCTGCCATCTCATTGATGCAGTTGAGGTGTAATAATTGAACTACATCTATGTCATGAAAGTGTCAGATCACATGGGACTGACATCTGATGGAAGAAGGCATTACTGAAACCTTGCTATAAAATGCTTCTTTATAACTTTATAGGCAATAAATGTTAATAGTTTGTCTTGTGTTCAGTCTTTGTATCTCTCACACGTCTGGAAGCTCCTAAAGATATTCCCACAGCATTCATTTTCCAAATTTTTATTTGCATTCAGCAATGATCTGCATTCAATTCCTCTCACTATCAGAAGGGAAATTCAGAAATGAAGTCGCACAATCCTCTGCTCTGCCCAGCATCATTCTGCCTCCCCTGAGTACCAACAATGGCATGCTGTTGCCAGTGCTGAAACAAAGTGGAAAAATAGCATGCTTGGTGGTGAGAATTTCTTTGTACTAGTTTAAAATAGCATTTATAAAAGTGCACCAAAGGAAATAGAGGCCAATATTTGGGAATGGGAGCATTACAGAGCCAGACAAAAGCAGAAACCCGACCATAACAATAATTGCCCTTTCACCTCAGCTACAATTTAAACCCAAACACTTTTTGAATGTGATGCATTCAGAAAGGCAATAAAACACCACAATGAACACATAATCTGTCTTGGTCTTAGGACTGCATTTCTACAAATAAATCTGTTAAAGTTGTATCCTTTAGAGAATCCAAGCTTTATTTGTTCTGTTGCTTTGGTTTTGAAGAACTTTCCTAATTTCAGTTCAGTTAAACTTTTCTCGGCTTGAACCACCCCCTTTATACCATTCGTTCTCAACTGCCTTCCCAGCCTCTCTATTAATGCAGAGAACTGTGTTCTGTATGCACCCACTGTGGTTGTAGTTTTGTTAGCTGAAGTTACGCTGGAAGAGGAGATATCTCTTGCCAACTTGGAGATTTTCAAACATTCAATGGAATATTTTTCACTACAATGGAAATGATGATCAAACTAACAAACAGCCAGGAGTTTACAGGCCTATTTGATAAAGGCTGTTTAAGACAAGGTGTGTGGGCCAGCACTATATATCAATCCACTTGTGCAGTGATACACAGTATTAAGAAATTAGGTTGCTGTGTACATCCCGTAAATTGGCGGCAATTCTTGGTCTATAAGCTGTTGCAGTGGGAAGTAGATCACCACTTCACCACATGAATTTCTGTGACTCAAATCATTCAGTCCAGCAGAAGTAGCCATCAATACTTAAATCAGAGCATTAATTTTTAAGAGATTTGGGCTTTACTTCTGAGATAACAAGGTGTAGAGCTGGATGAACACAGCAGGACAAGCAGCATCAGAGGAGCAGGAAAGCTGACGTTTTGGGCCTAGACACTTCTTCAGAAATGGGGGAGGGGAAGGGGATTCTGAAATAAATATAGAGAGAGGGGGAGGCTGAAAGTAGATGGATAAAGGGGAAGATAGGTGGAGAGGAGACAGACAGGTCAAAGAGGCGGGGGTGGAGACAGTAAAGGTGAGTGAAGGTGGGGAGTTAGGGAGGGGATAGGTCAGTCCAGGGAGGACGGACAGGTCAAGGGAGCGGGATGAGGCTAATAGGTAGGAGATGGGGGTGGGGCTTGAGGAGGAAGGAGGCGATAGGTGGGAGGAAGGACAGGTTAGGGAGGCGGGGACAAGCTGGGCTGGTTTTGGGATGCGGTTGGGAGAGGGAGGATTTTGAAGCTTGTGAAGTCCACATTGATAGCATTGGGCTGCAGGATTCCTAAGCAAAATATGAAGTGCTGTTCCTGCAACCTTCAGGTGGCATCGTTCTGGCCTTGCAGGAGGCCCAGGATGGACATGTCGTCTAAGGAGTGGGAGGGGGTGTTGAAATGGTTCGCGACTGGGAGGTGCAGTTGTTTGTTGCGAACCGAGCGAGGGAGCTCCGCAAAGCGGTCTCCAAGCCTCCGCTTGGCTTCCCTGATGAAGAGGCGGCCACATCTGGAACAGCGGATACAGTATACCACATTAGCAGATGTGCAGGTGAACATCTGTTTGATGTGGAAGGTCTTCTTGGGGCCTGGGATGGGGATGAGGGAGGAGGTTGGGGGGCAGGTGTAGCACTTCCTGCGGTTGCAGCGGGTGGTGGGGCTGGAGGGGAGTGTGGAGCGGACAAGGGAGTCACAGAGAGAGTGGTCCCTCCGGAAAGCAGATAAGAGTGGAGAGGGAAAAATGTCTTTGGTAGTGGGGTTAAATTGCAGATGGCGGAAGTGTCGGAGGATGATGCATTGGATCCAGAGGTTGGTGGGGTGGAACATGAGGATGAGGGGGAGTCTGTTTTGGTTGTTATTGCGGGGAGGGGATTTGAGGGATGAATTGTGGAAAATGCGGGAGACACGGTTAAGGGTGTTCTTGACTACTGAAGGTGGGACGTTGTGGTCCTTGAAAAACAAGGACATCTGAGATGTTCGGGAGTGGAATGCCCCATCCTTGGAGCAGATGCGGCGGAGGCGAAGGATTTGGGAATAGGGGATGGCATTTTTGCAGGAAAGTGGGTGGGAGTAGGTGTATTCTAGTTAGCTGTGGGAGTCAGTAGGCTTGAAATGGATATCGGTTTCCAGGTGGTTACCAGGGATGGATACAGGGACCTTTCTGGACCTTGGTTTCCATCCCTGGCAACCACTTGGAAACTAATATCCATTTCAAGCCTACCGACTCCCACAGCTACCTAGAATACACTTCCTCTCACCCACCTTCCTGCAAAAATACCATCCCCTATTCACAATTCCTTCGCCGCCGCAGCATCTGCTCCTAGGATGGGGCATTCCACTCCTGAACATCTCAGATGTCCTAGTTTTTCAAGGACCGCAACTTCCCCCCCTCAGTGGTGGAGAACGCCCTCGATCGTGTCTCCTGCATTTCCCGCAACTCATCCCTCACACCTGCTCCCCGCAATAACAACCAAAACAGAATCCCCCTCATCCTCACATTCCACCCCACCAACTTCCAGATCCAACGCACCATCCTCCGACACTTCCGCCATCTGCAATTTAACCCCACTACCAAAGACATTTTTCCCTCCCCACCCTTATCTGCTTTCCGGAGGGACCACTCCCTCCGCGACTCCCTTGTCCGCTCCACACTCCCCTCCAGCCCCACCACCCCCGGCACTTTTCCCTGCAACCGCAGGAAGTGTTACACCTGCCCCCAAACCTCCTCCTTCACCCCCATCCCAGGCCCCAAGAAGACCTTCCACATCAAACAGATGTTCACCTGCACATCTGCTAATGTGGTATACTGTATCCGCTGTTCCAGATGTGGCCTCCTCTACATTGGGGAAACCAAGCAGAGGCTTGGTGACCTCTTTGCGAAACCTACGTTCGGTTTGCAACAAACAACGCCCCCTCCCACTCCTCAGACGACATGTCCATCCTGGGCCTCCTGCAATGCCACAATGATGCCGCCTGAAGGTTGCAGGAACAGCACCTCATATTTCGCTTGGGAACCCTGCAGCCCAATGGTATCAATGTGGACTTCGCAAGCTTCAAAATCTCCCCTCCCCCAACCGCATCCCAAAACCAGCCCAGCTTGTCCCCGCCTCCCTAATCTGTCCTTCCTCTCACCTATCCCCTCCTCCCACCTCAAGCCCCACCCCCATCTCCTACCTATTAGCCTCATCCCGCTCCCTTGACCTGTCCGTCCTCCATGGACTGACCTACCCCCTCCCTAACTCCCCACCTTCACTCACCTTTACCGTCTCCACCCCCGCCTCTTTGACCTGTCTGTCTGTCTCCTCTCCACCTATCTTCTCCTTTATCCATCATCTATCCGCCTCCCCCTCTCTCCCTATTTATTTCAGAATCCCCTTCCCCTCCTCCATTTCTGAAGAAGGGCCCAGGCCCGAAACGTCAGCTTTCCTGCTCCTCTGATGCTGCTTGTCCTGCTATGTTCATCCAGCCGTACACCTTGTTATCTCAGATTCTCCAGCATCTGCAGTTCCTACGATCTCTGGGCTTTAGTTCTACTTGGAAGTTCATTCCATGTGGTTCCTGCTGTTTGTGTGTAGAAACCCATGACAATCCTAAATTTGTCTTTCATGAGTTTCAACCTGTGACCAGTTATCTAACCATCTCCATTTAATTTGCACAGTTGTTTCACTGTTTCTAAACCATCACTACCCCTCTCTGACGTTCTGTTTCAATTGTATCCTTTGCTCTGAAAGACCACGTTTTTCTAAGTTTTTTTTTCACAAATTAATTCTCCAGCATTACAGGTACTAGCATCACGACTCTTCTCAAGCATTCTTGCTTCTCAGTGAACACTATACTCAGATGAGACTGACCAAAGCATTTTTCATAAAATATGATATCTTGTTCTACTAAAATAAATGTGGAAAAATATAAAACACAGAAGGATCCCAATTTGGTTACCATAGTTTCATTCATGTATTAGTGTTATTTTTTATTTTAATGTTTTTCCCCATATTTTAATTTGCCGTATTGGGGTGATGATGGTATAATAGTAACGTAACTTGACCATTAATTCAGAGATCGGGGACAATGTTTCACTGGAGGGGTGATCTCGAATTCAATTAATAAATCAGGGATATAAAACTAGTTTCAGCAAATGGTAACCATAACACCTGTCATTGAATGTTATTTTTAAAAAAATCTAGTTTTCTGATGCCCGTGAGGGAAAGAAACTGCCATCCTTACCTGCTTTGCCTACTTATGACTCCAGGCCCACAGCAATGTGATTAACTCTTAAATGCTCTGTGAAGTTGCTGAACAAGCCCCAGTATAAATTGGGGATGAACAACAAATGATCCCCTTGCCAGTGATGCTCATTATCTGATAAAACAATAAATAAAAACAAAGATTTAGCATCTTATTTACTAGGAGCTGAACTACCATTTCAAAGTGAATCTCACGTATGTAATGATTCAGTACCTTTCTCACAACTCATACCAAGTTCAAGTAAAGCAGAGTAAGAGCAGGTCATGAAATTGGAAAGCAGATTTCCACGAATTGCATGTGAGTGTGAGTAAGTAACAATCCTGTATACCTTTAATCATAGAGCAGCTGCTGGTCATTGTGACACATAATACACTCACCAGACATGCAAGGCAGTCTAGATACATTTTCACCTGCAATAACAAGAAGATTTTTCTTAGTCAGATCCCTTGTTGTTAAATCCCTGCACAAAATGCAAACTTAATGCCAACCCAATGGAATGCCAGTAAATATTTTAATTTAAAAAATACTGTTTCGTGACAAGACCTGTTTGCAATCAGTGAGCACCTGATTGTTGTTTTATATTGATGCCCTCTCTCCTCAGTGCCTCTCATCAGTTGTGAAAAGCATAGAGAGACTGCCAGTTATTTATTTGCAAATTGTGATGTTGGGTATAGCTTGTTGTTTGCGTGACAAATTCAGGTAGTTCTAGTTTTCCTTCAATGACTCAATCAGACAGCAACCACATTCCTTATGGAGTGGTCCGAATGTGAAATAGACTCACATTGAAAGCAGTTAGTGATTATAACCTTTTACCTTCAGCACAAAAATCTAGACCGTCTCTCCAAGCAGGGCTGAGGGGATGCAATATTGTTGGAAATGCTTTTGGATGAGACATTAAACTGAGGCTTAGCTTGTGCTCTTGGGTGGATGGCACTATTGCAAAGAACAGCAATGGAGTTATCTTCAGTGTTCCAGTTAACATTTATCCCCTGACATTTCAAAAACGGATTATTTGGTCATTATCATATTGCTGTGTGTGGGAGCCTGCTGTGCTGCTGTGTTTCCTGCATTAAAACAGTAACTACAATTAAATACAACTTTACTGGCCACAAGGCTCTTTTAGAACATCCTGATGTCATGAATTACACTATATAATTGCAAGTATTTACTTCTTTAGGAGTTTGGCTAGCTATGAACAGAAGACAACTGTCCTTAATTAAGTAAGTGCTGGAATTTTCATGGACACAGTAATTCCCAAACATTTCATTACTGCTTTATTTTCTTGTGGAATTAGGATAAACCACAAACTTGTTTATCCTTCTCATGCTATTGTTCATACATTCTTCTGAGCAGCTTGACAGTGATTGTCCAGGTCCAGACCATGCAGATATGCGACAAACAATACCAAACCAGTTACATCAGCCAGGACATTGACGAGAAAAAAATTTCCATGACCGCCTGACGAATTACTGTGTCCATACTGACTGGGAATGGAAAAACATCCTGGTGAATTACTAAAGTAACTGCCATCATAAACAAGTTAAAAATGTACAATTACTTAATCCAAGTTGTCCTGAATAAAGATGTAACAAATACTTTAGTAACACTATTCCTTTTCAACAATCTACACACTGCACCACAATGTTATCCTCTTTAACAGGTTGTTAGATAAGTACAATGGTTGAATTGCTTGATTCACTTTTAACCAAATTACAACTGAACATCCTTAAGTCATCACTGCAACTGAATTCCATTTTTAAGGTTGTTGCATCTCACTGTGATGGTGCACTGGAAATCAAGCTTTGCTGTTCCTGGAGCCATCACCAAAGCTGATGATTTTATAAAACTATGCAAATTTCCCCAGGTGATGTCTCTTAGACCCAAGTTGCCAGCATGCACAGACCAAGTTTCTGTACGTTGCGAGAATTACTCTTCATTACAAATAAATAGATTCCACCTACAGGTAAACATTTATAAACTGTCAATATATAACTCTACGAGTTGGAACTCTAACCCCTTTATAGAACTTCCCTATCCCACACGCATACAAACAAAAAAGAATTGGTGTTATAGATGGAGGGAAAAGCTAGGAAGATAGTTCAATGGTAGTTGTCTTCATGGTTTTCTGAGACAATCCTTTTAGCTTGCCAGGACTTGCTACACCTCAATTTCTCGACTTTTGGTGCTTTCACTTGCTTGCAGGACCACAGAGTGACTAGCTCACAAATTATAAAGCTTCTGAAAGCAACAGCTTACAGGAACATCAACTGGCTATCATCAGGCTGTAGGTGTGTTTTACTGGAGTGAAAAGGACACCAGCCAGTCTTTTGGATGTCTGAAGACTTTTGGCTATCTTGCTCACATCCCCAATCTGTTTAACTACCTGTGAGACAATGACAAAGTTGTTAACATGCAAAAGACAAATGGTCAAGATTTCACAGTCTCAGCTATTTGTTGCTAGCTGAATCTCCCTTCATGCATAGCCCTGGTTCCAACACATCCATAATTAAGCTTGCCCCAGTGCTTGAGCCAACAGCAGTGTAAAAAAGCACTTACAACAGATAAAAACCAAAAGAACTGCGGATGCTGTAAATCAGGAACAAAAACAAAGTTGCTGAAAAAGCTCAGCAGGTCTGGCAACATCTGTGGAGGCGAAAACAGAGTTAATGTTTCGGGTCCGGTGACCCTTCTTCAGAACAGCTGGTGGCTGGGAAAACGTCAGTTTATATGCAGAAAATAGGGAGGTGGGTGGGGCAGGGAGTAAATGATAAGATAGAGCCCAAAGAGAGAGAAAGACAGTTGGACAGACAAAGGAGTTGCTAATGATCAGGCTGGGAGGGTGAATAGTTGTTAATGGGGACTGTTAGGGACTAACAACAGGGGTTGTGTAATGGCAGGCTATGTGGTAACAAGGCCTAGTGTGTGGCGTGGGGGGTGCTGGGACATGGGAGAGTTTAGGCCCTAAAATTATTGAACTCAATATTGAGTCCAGAGGGCTGTATGGTCCCCAAGTAGAAAATGAGGTGTTGTTCCTCCAGCTTGTGTTGGGCTTCACTGGAACACTGTAGCGAGCCGGAGACAGAGATGTTGGCCAGAGAGCAGGGTGGTGCATTGAAGTGGCAGGCAACAGGTAGTTCAGGGTCTTTTTTGCAAGCAGAACGTAAATGTTCTGCGAAGCGGTCACCAAGTCTACGCTTCGTTTCCCCAATGGAGAGGAGACCACGTTGTGAGCAGCCAATGCAGTAGATTAGATTCTGGGAAGTGCAGGTGAAGTGTTGCTTCACCTGGAAGGTATATTTGGGCTCTTGGATAGTGGGGAGGGAGGATGTAAATGGGCAGGTGTTGCGCCTTCACCGGTCACAGGGGAAGGTGCCGCAGGGCTTTGGGGAGGTGTTGTGGGTGAAGGAAGTGTGGACCAGGGTGTCCCAGGGAGAACGGTCCCTGTGGAAGGCGGACAAGGGAGGGGAGGGGAATATGTATCTGGTGGTGGCATCTTGCTGGAGGTGGCAGAAATGGTGACTGATGATCTTCTGGATGTGGATGCTGGTGGGATGATAGGTGAGGATAAAGGGAACCCTATCGCTGTTGCAGGAGGGAAGAGAAGGGGTGAGGGCTGAAGTGCAGGAGATGGGTCGGACCCAATTGAGGGCCCTGTCAACAACAGAGCTGGGGAATCCTCGGTTGAGGAAGAATGTGGACATTTTGGAGGCTCCCTAACAATAGATGCTGGCTATAGTGATTGGAACAAGGTCAGCCAGCTGCATTGCATAGAATATGAGCTCCCTGATTGGGGCTGTTAATCTGGTCCAATCAGGGAGTCCTGGCTGACAGATGAAAAGAGGAGTGTCAGCGATTCTGGCACTCTGAGAGCTGATTCTGAAGAGGTAGTACTAGAATCAAAAACTCCTCATATGTTAATAAAGAGTGACTTGGTGACAGGATATTGGCTTCTGTGGAGTTATTCCATGGGCAGCTTGCCTTGAAAATGAAGCAATCCCATAAACAATCGTTGGTTTTTAAAATAGTCCTTTTCTCATTTCAGTTCACAATCGAAAATACAGAAAACTAAAAAAAAAACAAGATAACAAAGGAATGCTTTGTTATGATCCCTGTTGACAGTACTACTGGACAAGTCAGATCCTAGAATGGAGGTCTCAAACAGGGTGGATAATGGGGAACCAGCAGATGTATTGTATTTGAATTTCTAGAAGGCTTTTGACAAGGTTCCTCATAAAAGATTTTTAAACATTTGTTCACGGAATATAGGCATCGTTAGCTAGGCCAGCATTTATTGCTCATCCCTTATTGCCCAGAGGGAAGTTAAGAGTCAACCACATTGCTGTGGGTCTGAAGTCACATGTAGGCCAGATCAGGTAAGGATAGCAATTTTCTTTCCTAAAGGAAGTTAGTGAACTAGATAGGGTTTTCCTGACAAATAGCAATGATTTTATGATAATCATACTTTTAATTCCAGATTTAATAAAGTCATAAGATAAGAGCCCACATTTTAGAGGCAGTATATTGGCATAGACAGATATTTGGCTCATGCACAAGGAAGTGCAAGTGGTGATAAGGGGTTATTTTTCAGATTGGTGACCCATGACCAGTGGGGTTCCACAGGGATCAGTGCTAGGACTGCAACTGTTTACACTATATATTAATGACTTGGAGGAAGGAAGTGAATGCTCTGTTGCTAAGTTTGCAGACAACACTTAAATATTTGGAAAAGGAGGTTGTGAGAGGGATACAAACAGTTTGCAGAGAGAGATTGGTAGGTCAAGTAAGTGGCAAATGGAATATAATGTGGGAAAGTGCAAAGGTGTTCATTTTGGAAGGGAGAACAAAAGAACAGAATATGTGGAAATGGAAAAAAGAACTGCAGAAAGCTGCAACACAAAGGGACTTCGGGGTACTTTTGCACAAAACACAGAAAGCTAGCGCACAGGTACAGCAGATAATCAGGAAGGCTAATAGAATGCTTACACTTATTTCAAGGGAGTTGGAATATAAAAGAAGGGAAGTCTTATTGCAACTGAACAAGGTGCTTTTTAGACCACATCTGGAGGACTGTGAGCAGTTCTGGGCCCTTCCTTTAGGAAAGATATCATTTCATTCGAGGTTGTTTAGAGAAGTTTCGTTAGGATGATTCCTTGTATGGAGAGCTTGACTTATGAGCAAAGGCTAAGCAGATTGGGATCTACCCTGATTGTAGTTTAGAAGAATGAGAAGTGATCTCATTAAAATGTATAGGATTCTTGAGAGGCTTGACAGAGCAAATGCTAAGAGGATATTTCCCCTCATGGAAGAATCTAGGACCAGAGGGCATTGTCTCAGAATGAAGGAACAATTTTAAGATTGAGATGGGGAAGAATTTCTTTTCTCAGAATATTGAGAGTCTTTGGAACTCCTTAGCATAGAGAGCTGTGGGTCAGAGTCCTTATATATATTTAAGGCTGAGAAGGGTAGATTCTTGATCAGGAGGAGATCCAAGGGTTATGGGGAAAGTGGATGTGAGGACAACGTCCCATTGAATGGCGGAGTAGGCTCCAGGGGCTGAATGGCCAAAACTGTTCCAATTTCTTACGGTCTTATAGTCTAATAAAACTATGGATTGATAGTATGAATATTTTTCTTAATTGCTTAGTTAATATGAGGTTGCAGATTTTCTTCATAATAGAAAAGAAGGGACATGAGATGGCATGGGTTGGCAATGGATAGAGCGTGGAGGGGCATTGAGGGGTGTAAGGGGTGTTAGCTGGATAGGTGCTTTGCTTTAGTGTTTCTTCAAAGCTTCAAAAAAATACCAGTGCATTAATGCCTTTCACCCAGCCCACATCCAGAGTAGCCTCTAAAGTCTTACCAGGGTCATCTTGTACAATTTCCACTCCTAGTCAATAAAACAAATGCAGATGGTTTTCTTCTCCCGACCTAAGCTGCTTTTTCATCCCCCTCAGTCTGAGGCTTCGTTGTGCAGTGCTGTCTGTGTATTCTGTCAAAATCCAGTTGGAACTCGATCCATGTACACTTCAAACATGTGATATGTCAGATCTGATTGCCCAACAGAGCTGTGAGCTGTCGCAGTGGCACTGAATTCCCTATTAACGTGTATTGTTATGAATGGTATGAATGACATTCAATTAATTGAGTAATCACAGGCCGTAGTGTGAATTAAAGTTCTATTCAATATTTGGGCTTGTCTGCTTTTATAAAACAGTACGGCCCATTACAACACTGTAAATACACTCCATAAAATTTTCCACTCCTTTGAAAAGTACATTACTTTATTACTTATTATATGCATGCTTGGTCAGTGAATACCAGTCCAGAAAATGATAGCCAGCTTCAAAAACATAGTGTTTCTTAATGCACACAATGATAATGTGTACTGAAAGATGAATGGGAGCTTTTCTTGCCCTTTCTCATGTATTTGCCTTAAATAATCGCTAAGCAATAAACTAAAGTGTTAGCATAGAAACCACCAGTAAATGAATTGAATAATGGCAATAAAAGATTGTTGCTGCAGAATCAAAATGATTCAGCATTTCCTATATCCTGCATATATCCAGTGACATCCGATCCAACATTTTAGTCAATTACCAAGCAACCAGCCTTCAATTTCAGTAACAATTAAGAAGATTCAGGATATGATCTCTCAGGAGAAGTGGAAGATCGATGTAATGATCTTTGATTAGGTTTCATTTGGAATATTTGATATTTTACATTAATGTTTTAAAAATAGATGGAAGTCTGCATTCAGGCTTAAGCACTCATAAGGATACTTGAAGGACATACTAGAATGGCACAACAATTACCTTTGTGAGCACAGACGGCGCACTCTACACAACATCAGCAAGTAATCTGAAACACAAGAGGAGGTGGGAATTCCTGATGCATTCAGGAAACATCCAGTAGTGTCATAGGAATAAAACAACACTTTTTAAAATATATGCTGCATGCCAGACTTGCTGACTAGATTTGCTGTTTACTGTTGTCACACTGTGGAGAAAGTCACATTGTTCTTGAAATAGGTGCAGGAAAACTTGACGTTTCGGGCCTAAACCCTTCATCAGAAATGGGGG
>JAHRHZ010000274.1:13273372-13285289 GCA_024137785.1 Ginglymostoma cirratum
TCTATCCGCCTCCCCCTCTCTCCCTATTTATTTCAGAACCCTCTTCCCCTCCCCCATTTCTGATGAAGGGTTTAGGCCCGAAACGTCAAGTTTTCCTGCTCCTATGATGCTGCTTGACCTGCTGTGTTCATCCAGCCCCATGCTTGTTACCTCGGATTCTCCAGCATCTGCAGTACCTTTTATCTCTTGTTCTTGAAATAGTTGCTTTTTACCATGTTGCCAAAGAAGTCAC
This sequence comes from Ginglymostoma cirratum, assembly GCA_024137785.1. Taxonomy (NCBI): domain Eukaryota; kingdom Metazoa; phylum Chordata; class Chondrichthyes; order Orectolobiformes; family Ginglymostomatidae; genus Ginglymostoma; species Ginglymostoma cirratum. Next base: position 13,273,605 of record JAHRHZ010000274.1, read on the forward strand.
AGTCAATTAATATGTCTGTGTATGCAAGAGTAAATTCAGCAATCCCTCAACCCCAACATCTCCTGCACCCATTCTCCTGTCATGTGCAGTGTATCACATACTTTCAGTCAATACTTTTAATAGGTTGGACAAAAACAAGTTATTAAAATGACTGCTGTGAATCATGTGACCTTTGGCATTTGAGCAACAGTCAGTATTATGTGTTGGGTGAACACCAAATTAAATACGGATATTCACATACATGCAAGGATTTCACACATCCCTTTGTTCAAGGGTGAGCTGACACAAAAGGACTGTGACATTTCCAGACTGTTGCCAAGGTCTGGGTTTTATAGCACCACCCACTTCCATTCCTGCATGTTTTCGTTAAGGGCAGTGGCACATAAAAATGAGGTTTCCCAGTCCAATGTATTCCTGTCCATCCCAAGCTATCTTCCAGAGTACGGTAGCTGGATAATGCTGAAATTTAATTTATTTTTAAAAAAATAGCTAGTGGTAAATTGAACATGTTACCAAGCGAATTGATCAGAATATTATGTCACCACCTATAACACAGTAGGGAATGGGCAGTCCATACTTTCAATCCAAGTTGAAGAAAGTAGGGGCATATTATTTTGTTGGACATCAAGGGAATGCTAACCCCACTTGTTCCAAACCACCTGGCAGCCAAAATCTGCTGGATTGCTTGCAATTCAAAAAATCCCTGTTTACCTATTCCGGCATTTATCATCACTTCTATTTGAGCCTGCTTGGCACTACTGGGACCATTTGAGCTGTTGGCTAATCAGCTTGATGGCATTTATCTCAATATCTCCTCAATTAACTCCTGAAAGGCACATTATGGCTTCTTTCAGGTATTTCAGCTGATGGTCAATATTTTTTCCAGTTTCAATAAGTCTGTGCATCCCCACTACCCCTAGTAAAGTCCAACTCCATGCACTGGAGCAAGATACCTCAAAACTTGCTGTAGACTCTGTATTCCTTAAGAACTTCACTTCAACTTAAATGATCAAATCTAATGAAGAAACCAATGACCTGCAATGTGGGACATCAGATTTCATTAACCAGAGACAAAGATTTTAAACTACAAAAACACACTATCGTTATCTGTGACCAATCTTTGTACCTGTGGTTGCCCTACAGTGACTGTGTATATGGGTGACATTGTTTTTAATTTAGAGTAAATGTTTTAGAATAAATAACTTTCTATAATTTTAAAGTCACAAAAGCTTAATGCTAAATTGTTTAATTAGGGTATGTAATTAAAGAGGTAAGAATACCAACGCATCTTTCCATACAAACATACGAATTTTAGCTAGAAAGAGAACATATACATTCTTTCTGTAATATTACCTTTAAGGTACGCTCGTCACTGAGGATGGTGAATTTTATATAGTTGCACAATTCAATCTGCTGTTCTTCCTTTTGTAAAGATGTACCCTTGTATTTCACTTCAGTTTGATTGTGGAGTGAATTGGGAAAAGGATCATTTTACAACGAAGGACTGAGGAAGAAATTGCTATACTTTAAATAAACAAGTTACTGAAACTCATTGCTTGTGGTGTTTACACCGTTGCTTTATTCCAGCAATGGGAGAAGATTTTAGTAGAAGACCCAGCTCCGGGGTTTGTGTACAAAGTGAGATTCAGACAGTGCCAGATTGATTTGCACAGCTTTCAACTGTTGTAAATGCCAAAGGCCATCAGCCTGACAACAACTATCTGGTTGACTCCCAGGTAGATTAACAGCTTGTGGGTGTGAACAATACTGGCAGAAGCATTTGTACTGCTAAAAGGCCAGATGATATGTGTGTGTGCCTCTGTCTCTCTCACTCCTTAGTAAAATACCCGAAGAGAGGCAGTTTCATTTTCAATAAATTGTTGCAAACTGTTGCTTTTAACCAATAAGTCATAGACTTTAATTCAGTTGCTCTGTGAGTCCTATGAAAAAGTGAAACAAACAATCAGAAAACTGAAAGATTTGGAAAGCAAATGGAATACTCCATCAAATCCTGAGGACTCATGTCATTGAACTGTTTTCCTGTTTTGTTTTCCTTTCACCCATAACACAGATTTTTTTAGTAAAACAAAGAACAGCGGATGTTGAAGACCTGAAACAAAAACAGAAATTGCTGACAAAACTCTGCAGATCTGGCAGCATCTGTGGAGAGAAAGCAGAAATAATGCTTCAATTCCAGTTCTTCAGAACAATTTTTTTTCGCCTCTTTGTATATATAAGTAGGAGGGCTTTAAAAGGAGGTTAGAATTTTACCTAATAAAGTTATGTGTTGACAGCTCATTATTGTTCACTTGTGGTTAGAATCTATTTGTTTGCCATGAATAGTAGTTCTTGTTAAGTACATAAACCTGACCCATGCCATATGTTAACCTGGGTCTATCCAACAGGAAAATTAGAGAATTTGCATTGTTTGATGAAATTTTTAAATTTTGTGTAGATTCCAGTAAAGGCAGAGTTGATTTCCAATGTATTATCCCCAAGATGCATGATACTTAACTTCTTTTATGATTTATTGTCATTTGTACTCTACAGTGAACAACAGTAAAATACAGTGAAAAATCTTCAACTGTTGCCACAATCTGGTGCCATTTTGAATAGTTTGAGAATAAAAAAAAAGAAATAGCTGAAACTGAATCCATCTTTGCTCTGCTGCTCCACCATGAGCCCTGAGCTGGCTCAACAATAACACCTGCACTGTCACCCCTTTGCTACCTGCACTGGACCCACTAACATTGGAGTCGCTACTCTTTAGGAACCATCCCATTGTTGCTGGGCCCATTTCACCAATGGGCTGCGGATGCCATGTCCTGTGCTGGACCCACACACGCCCCGTGACCAGGAGCCTCGGGTTCTACTGCCGCCGTCACCTCACCGATAATCAATTGTCTCCACTCAGAGCCTACCACAACCAGGAGTCCCTGGCTTCACTGCCAGACCAGGCCGCTGCCTTGCCAGTAGACCAGCGCCAGTTGCCCTCATCTGCAATGTCACCTTCTCCACTGCCATGGACAGGAAGAAGATGAAGAGAAAGAAAAAGAAAAAGAAAGAAGACAAAAAGGATAAGGAGAGAAGGGAGGAAGCCGCTAGTCTGGAGAGGACGGGGCCCATGAGCTCAAACGCTGCTTACCTTGCCGGCTCTGCCAGCTTGTCTTCTTTAATGTGTGTGAATGCAATTCTTCTGGATCAGGAGTCTTATTCTAAGTTTAAGTGGTTCATAAATTATTTACCGCCTTTGTATCTTAAATCCACGTGGGAGTCTGATTGCCCACAGCTCCTTGGACTGTGAACTGTTACTTATTCTCTATATGAGTGAGCTACGCCTGGGACAGTAATGACTGACTACTTTCTACAAAATGATCTCCAATGTGTGGCTGAATTTCCAAATTGAAACGCCCAATCCTACAGTAATGTCGCTGGATTCTGAAGCTCCCAGTATTACTTTCAGAGCCTAAGCCTCACCTACTTGCAGTTTTCAGTTGAAGTTGATGTGGGCCTAACTTTTCCATTGGCTGGCTTAGAGATGGGAGATTTAACACATAGAGCTCAGATCAAAACCAACAAAGTTGTGTGCCAATCAGCTTTGATTTTTGCTAGTATTTGTATTTACCCTTATTTAACATGTAACCTAGCTGTGACCCTTTTTTGTTCTTCATCCTCTTGAACTAAATCCAGTAAGAGAGGAGCATTCAATGCAATCCCACCAGCCTTAAATGTAATGGTTTGAAAACAAACAGGAATGGTAGAGTTTTAAATGCTCGCTTAGATCTAATCCTCAGCTCAGTGGCAGCATTCTCAGCTTGGAGCCAGCAGGTTGTGAATTCAAATCCAGAAATTTGACTTGGAAAAAAAAATGGCAGTTATGTTGCAATACTCTGCTCTTGTGGAAGTGTTGTCCTTTAGAAATCATATGTTAATCAAGGACCTATCTGCCTCTCAGTTAAATATAAAATATTCTGTAGAAGAGCAGCAGAGCTCTCCCCCAGTGTCCTGACTGATATTTATCCTTAAACCTACACCTCAGGAAACAGATCATCTGTTTAATAATGATTCTGGGACTTTGTTATGTGTAATATGGCTGCTACATTCCTGATGTTACAAGATGGTCTACACGCAAAGTACACCGTAAAGTACTTTGTAAGGTCGTGAGGTCTTGAGGTCACAAGATGCACTTTGTAAAGGCCCACTTTCTTTTTCACTTCCTAATAGGCAAGGACAGCACCACGTCTTTTTCAGATGCAGCAACATGGTGGCTTGGTGGTTGGCACTGTTGCCTCACAGTGCCAGGGACCCAGGTTCAATTCCATCCTTGGTTGACTCTCTGTGCAGAGTTCACCTTGTGTTGTGTGGGTTTCTTCTGGGTGCTCCGGTTTCCTCCTACAGTCCAAAGATGTGCAGGTTAGGTGGATAGGCCATGGTGAATTGCCCACTGTGTCCAGGGATGTGTAGGTTAGGTGAATTAGCCATGGAAAAAACAGGGATAGGGTAGGCGGTGTGTCTGGGTGGGGTGTTGTTCAGAGGGTTGGTGTGGACTCAATGGGTTGAATGGCCAGCCTCCACATTGTAGGGATTCTATGGGATACCTTCCCATGAACATGAATGTGCTGATCATTAATGCCTATTTTAAGTAAGCAGAGTGCCAAATGGAAACAGGGTGGAAAAATTGCCTAAGTGAAAAGTTTCTGTCATTCAAATCATTGCTGGCTACAGGGCTTTCAATCTTATTATCCCCAATAAAATTGTTAAGATATTTAATCAAATGTTGATATTTGATACGTGCTTAGTAGGTTGAGATTAGTGCAAAAATCAATAATTCTAAACAATGGAACGAACAATAACATTGGCACGCTTGCTTTACTGAAACAGCGAACTGTCATTGCTACATAATGTGGAACATTCACATGCTGTTAGTACCAAAACTTTTCCCATTGAAGAAAAAGCAATCCAACTCCTCACAAGCATTTATTCCTACACTTAACGTGTACCACTTTTGAGCCAGATTCTAGTAAGTGAACAAGAGTTCGAGTACTTTGACTCACTAATTAATTTCTAGGAAAATGTTTCACCAGGCACCTCCCTCAGTTATACAAGGTATATCAAGAATTTGTATGCAGAAAATCGTAGCAGCAAAAAAATATATTTGGGACAGTGCAACACTTTGAGTTGGATTTTACAGCGGTTGTGGGAGTGGGATTGGGGTTGACATCAAATGTTTGCTGTACATTGACCATCAACTGAAGGCAACTTCAGGATACTGGGCGTGCATTAATTAATGTGAAAATCCTAAATTGTGGTCTGCTACTCAGTTTTCCAATGCAGTCTGCATCATACACACCCATCATCTCCTCTATGACCCGCCCTCAACCCTGCCGTCCACACCAGAGACCAGCAATTGTGAAATCCTTGTGAATTTCAACTTTCCCATCCTATATCATTGTCAGCAATTCATAAAATGTTACACCTTCCTTGTTCAATCAGTCTTTTTTTTTTGTTGGTGGCAGTTCAATTAATACAATTTGATGAACAACAGAACTGACCCTGAAAATATTGATGTTATATCCATGATGTGTTGTTAAATTGTTAATTAATACATTTTAAAACATTTAAAAACAAATTCTTATTGTGATATTATTTCCTAGACTAGTTTAGCTTCTATCTTTATACCATTTGTACATTCCAGTGTTCAATCTATTCCTATGTCACAACACTTCATAATTTCATAAATTGAATGTAAAATGTTTTGGGACATGTAATATTGGTGAAAGGTACCATACAGTGCAACCTTTTCTTTCTCTACCTAAACATATATAGAAGTAATTTTTATTTCATTTTGTTTTCAATTCTGGTTGGATCTCTATGGAAATTATTTAATGTGATTAGCTGTTGTAACAGCCTGACCACATTGTTCCAGCTCAGTTCAGAATAAAAAAAGATATTGCTGATCCTGGAGCTTTGGAATAAAAATGGAAGAGTAGTAGTAGACTTGAAATATTAACTTTATTTTCCTCTCTATATATGCTGCCAAACCTGTTGAACATGTCCATATTAGAAATTCCTGTTAAAAGTATTCTAATCAGTTGCACAGTGATATTGGTGAAATTCTTGCCAGATCTCACAAGCATTGTTAAAAGCTTTCAGCTGGATCTTCAGTTTCATCTTTGGTTACATGGTGTTGACTTTAAATTCAATCAAGATGTAAATCACTTGGAATTTTTAATTGTTAAAAGGATATATTTCTGCTGCCTATTAAGTAAGACTTCTAAGGCCAGACTAAGACCCACTTCAAAATCTTACATCAGTAATTACACCCTAACAAACAGGAGAATGATCATCATTAGCTTCCATCTTCATGTTTGATTATTTGGAGTGAATCCTACCTTACATTATTTAGGTTGTCCTCTGCACTGATTCAGTATCAGACAGAGGATGAAGTTAATTGTCCACCTTAATATATGAAATAACTTGCCCCAGACAAGACGTGTTTACTTGCTCACATGGAAATGTACATATGATGTTGATAGTTTTATTGTTGATATACCTGTTGGAATGTTTGTGTCTCATTACTTAAGAGAGCATCAAAAATTGCTGGATGATTTATGCTTGTCTATTTATATCAATGTAATAGAAATATCCTGGTTCATCACTCAATTAAATTCCATCAGAGAGAGCAGTAGTTTTTAGTTACCAAAATCTGAACCTGTTCTAGAAACTCTCAGGTGTTACAAAGGCACTTTGTGTTAAATATTGCTTGAAGAATTTAAATTTTGAAAAATGGTGGAAAATTGATTCATTTCACATGTTGTGCAAATACCTGGAATACTTTCTTTAAAAGACATGATTGGATGTTCAGCACGGTATCATTTCTTTTCAAACAAGGGCTTCCTCTAAAGCGCATGAACAACGACTGGCCTGAGATGTTCTTGGTTTATCTGGCTCTGTTGGAGGAAAGCCTGCTGAGAACAAGCTGAGTTGGAGGAAAGCTTGCAAAAACACAAGATGAGTTGAGGAAAGCTTGCTAAGAACAAGCTGCCTGGCTGATACTTCCCACATCATAAAAGAAAATCTTCTTGTTGAGTTCAGGGTGAAACCTATTTACTCTTTCAAAAGAGCAATTGAAGAAACATCTAAAGATTGTAGTTCCTGAGCAAATTAGTTCCACAAGACTTCAGAGACAATTATGCATGATTTGTGACTTGACCACATCTGCCAGAATATGGGCGCGGCAGACTCCAGAACATTCTATACTTTATCCTTTTGCCTTCAAGAATATCTCACCGGCCAAAGATTATTTTTTCAGAAGGTCAACCGCTACAAATAAATCTGTGTTTTTTTCCCTTTCCTAAAGAGTGTACTTATGTGCATTTGTGTGTCTGTGTTTTGTGGATATTCACAGGAATAAGCTTTTACACCTCTATATTATTGATTCCGTACGTTAACCAATTATTGCATCTTTATTGAATACGCTTAGATTTGATAATAAACCAATAATTATGCTTGTTAAGAAACCTGGTCGATAGATCATATTGTTTAAAACCAGTTATAGAAAAGCTATTTGATTGGTTATCTTGGTACTTGAAAGAACGTTATTGTTTTATATTTTGATCCATGGAGTAAATAAAACTAGAATGATAGTGCTCTCCTCCCGCCTTGGTTGCAATACTGGGCACTTTCAGGAAAGAATAGGCTATTCATAAGTCTTAATAAAAATTATATCTCTGCAATCTATCATACATTATAAGATGAGTCGTACATTGAATATACCACCAGTTAAGCTGCTAATGTTATGTGTACATATGCTGGGGCAAGGATATTTCTTGAATATTTCTGAAAAAGTGAAAAACTTTTAAAGCTTTTCATCCAGTAATGATCTGAACAGAATTACAAGAATACCAAATTGCAAAGGAAGCAATAAATTTACAATATATGAGAAAAGGCTGCAGGCTGGTTAAGAAGTGGTCTCTGATTGGTAGAGCTATTACATTAACAACCAATTTAAGATTCTCTGCCAGGGTCACGACGTGGCTCATTTATGCTTGCTGGATGTTACGTGTAGTCATACATGTCTAGACACAGTGCCTTATTTGGCTAACCAAAATTCAGGGCACTGTATTCCTCAATGCAACACTTCACAGTTCAGGCCAGTCAGAGCCTATTTGCCTGATTTGAAATTAAAGAGAGACTTGGGGTATCTGTTTCCCATGTGCATTCTTCAAGGCAATGCCTTATCTAAGGAAGTTCACTTGCCAACCAATCACACCCTTTTCTCAGTTAGTATAAATTGTTGTCCCCTTTGGAGCTTGATTTTCTTGCAATGCTGTCCTGATGAGTGTAAAATAAAAAGCTTCAACAGCATGTCTTTGTTTTCACCAGTACTCAGGTTTTTGTACTACCAAACAACTATAAGAACATTTCTGCAGTGAGGTTGCCTTAGTTTTTTTCACAAGAGTGTGTGAAACAAAGCAACATTCCAGACAAATAATAGAAGTATAAAAATCCCTTACTTCCACAACTCATCCATCCATCATTTACTACTCTGTCGGTGAATTTCCTTCTTTATGGTCTTTTGCAGCTGTTTACCATTCCACTGACAAGTTCCTTGAGTGTTTATTGTATTCTTTCTAGGGATTAGTCTCTTTCGGTTGAAAAACAATTCCTTAGGATAGAACAGGCCCTGGAAGTTCAATTGTGGTAGACTGGTTAGCAAGGTTACTTCACGGGAAATCCAGGGGTTGCCAGCCAATTGGATACAAAATTGGCTTGAAGATAGGAGACAGAGGGTTGTTTTTCAGACTGGAGGCCTGTGACCAGTGGTGCGCTGCAAGAATCGGTATTACCATTCGTATAAATTATTTGGATGTGAATATAGGAGGTATGGTTAGTACGTTTGCAGAGGACACAAAAATTGGAGGTGTAGTGGACAATGAAGAAAGTTATCTTAGAGTACAACGGGATCTTGATCAAATGGGCCAATGGGCCGAGGAATGAAAATGGAGTTTAGTTTAAATAGGTGTGAGGTGTCGTTGCATTTTGGTAAGGCAGACCAGGGCGGGACTTATACAGTTATTGATAGAGCCCTGGGAAGTGTTGCCGAACAAAGGGACTAAGGGGTGTAAGTGCATAGTTCCTTGAAAGTGGAGTCACAAGTTGACAGGGTGGTGAAGAGGGCGTTTGGTATGCTTGCCTTCATTGGTCAGTGCATTGAGCATAGGAGTTGGGAGGTCAATTTGTGGCTGTACAGGACATTGGCTAGACTACTTTTAGAATACTGTGTTCAGTTCTGGTCTCCCTGCTATAGGAAAGATGTTGCTAGGTTGAAAGTGTTCAGAAAAGAAAAGGATGTTGCTGAGATGGGAGGGCTTGCGCTACAGGGAAAGGCCGAATAGGCTGGGAATTTATTTTCCTGGAGCGTCAGAGGCCTAGGTATGACCTTATAGGGTTTTAGGAAATCATCAGGAGCGTGGAAAGGATGAATGGCCAAGGTCTTTCTCCCAGTGCAGGGGAATCCAAAACTAGCGGGCATGGGTTTAAGGAGATGGGGAAATATTTAACCGGGACCTGAGGGGACACTTTTTCACGCAGAGGGTTATGGAACGAGCCAGAGGAAGTGGTGGAGGCTGGTACAATTACAACATTTAAAAGGCATCTGGATGGGCGCATGAATAGGAAGGGTTTAGAGGGATATGGGCTAAATGCTGGCAAATGGGACAAGATCAGTTGAGGATTTAGGAGTTCTGAGGAACGGTCATTCAACCCAAAACATTAACTCTGATTTCTCTACACTGATGCTGCCAGACCTGCTGAGTTTTCCCGGCAATTTCTATTTTGTCTTAGTTTAGGATACTTGGTCAGCGCGGACGAGTTGGGCCAAAGGGTCTGTTTGTGTGCTGTATAATTCTATGACTCTATACCTTCCCAACTGGCAATGGGTAACTAGCTAGTAAACGGGCTATCTTATTGTCAAAACAACCATTCACAATAACATTCTTGCCATAACCAAGTTGTAAATTTACTAGTACAGATTTGAAAGCAGCCTTTGACCACAGTGAATCATGGTATGTTATTAGAACTGTACTAATCTAATCTAATCATTGAATTTTCAAGTACGAACAAAAGTTTTGTGCCATAACATGCACAAAAACAAAACACAAGTTGGACACCAATAAAAGTATCCTTACTGAGGTGTACGTGTCATGGAACACATACACTATGTGCCAAGGAGCAATGAAGAGTCCAGCTAACAAAGCTTGATCAAGGAGAAACAGATTGCAGATTGCTCTTGTAGCTCAGGAACTCAAATAACGTGACCTTTAGATCTGCTGTTTGAAATTATACACTTGAGTTCCTAGTGTAAAAAGTTCAATGCAAGCTTGATCCAATTTTGGCAGAAATTCCTTCCATCATGTTGCAGAGATTGGTTTATACCAATCACTTTTACTTTTTCTTGCTTGGAAAATGTTTTCAATAGTCATTCACTTCAGTAAAAGTTTTACTTTATTTTGTAAGTGATAAAAGTTACAAATTTCCTTTACATGGACTAAAAGAAAGTTTGTATACATTTCAAGCATATCCACTTTGGCCACAATGGAATTTGGTGCAAATTGTACTTAAATATTCTGTTTAAGTTCTTGTTCAAATGTTACTATGTACTTCCAAATATAAAGGGCTGCATTTTCATGGAAATGGGGGAGACTGTTGTCTGAGAGGTGGTGGAAATGGAGGCCAGGTCCCGATTCTAGGATTACCGATCCTTTTTGTGGAGTTCTGATTTTCACCAATGCTTTTCAATGGTGTGTGTGGGCTTGTTGGAATTGCAAACCGGCACTCTCCATGCCCGAACTGATACCCCCATTGCAGGGACAGGCACGTCCTAGTTCTGCACAATGATCTTGGAGGTGGGACGGCTTTTCAATTATTTGTAATTCACGCCAGCTGTGAGACGAGAGAAATGTTTGAAAGGTTAGTTCAAAAAATCTTACCCATTATCTCCATGTCGAGTTATGTCCCACATCCAACTCCTCACTCCTAGTTCCACTCCCCTCATCCCTGCCTCACAATCCATCCATGTCAAACTCTGAGATAACAACGTGTAGAGCTGGATGAACACAGCAGGCCAAGCAGCATCATAGGAGCAGGAAAGCTGATGTTTCGGGCCTAGACCCTTCTTCAGAAATGGGGGAGGGGAAGGGGGTTCTGAAATAAATAGGGAGAGAGGGGGAGGCTGATAGAAGATGGATAGAGAGGAAGATAGGTGGAGAGGAGACAGACTGGTCGAAGAGGCCGGGATGGAGCCAGTAAAGGTGAGTGTAGGTGGGGGAGGTAGGGAGGAGATAGGTCAGTCCAGGGAGGATGGACAGGTCAACGGGGCGGGATGAGGTTAATAGGTAGGAGTTGGGAGTGGGGCTTGAGGTGGGAGGAGGGGATAGGTGGAAGGACAGTTTACGGAGGCGGGGGCGGGCTGGCTGGTTTTAGGATGCGGTAGGGGGAGAGGAGATTTTGAAGCTTGTGAAGTCCACATTGATACCATTAGGCTGCAGGGTTCCTAAGTGGAATATGAGTTGCTGTTCCTGCAACCTTCGGGTAGCATCGTTGTGGCACTGCAGGAGGCCCAGGATGGACCCCCTCCCATTCCACAGATGACACGTCCATCCTGGGCCTCCTGCAGTGCCACAA